>CAUJRU010000232.1:245620-791658 GCA_963277665.1 Viscum album
CTATACTTACATTAAAGACAATAGGTGTGACATCAAAATAAAAAAACAAAAATACACTAAATAACTGAGGACGTTTGAATCATATGTCTCTCGATTCATCAAGGGGATATTTTTGGGCCCACCTATCCAAAATTATGTCTTATGATTTCTTCATATTATTGATTAAATAAATTATACTACGCATAACCCAAATTTCTTACTAATCAATAATTGCTCATAATGAAATAACAATATATATAAATAGTCAATATATCCTAAAATTATATATGTAATAACATCATATATATATCCCTAAAATTAAAAAAATATATATATTAATTAGTATTAAGTTATTCCTTGAAACTTCCAAATAAAAATAGAAGTATATTACTAAAATTTATCCCAACTAATAAGGTGCAAGATTAAAAAATAAATATCATAATTTTTTTTAACAGAGTTAGTACAAATTCTTAAATATACACTCAATAATTATCTATATATAAATATAATATATAGAATTAATCAATATTTCTTTATTTAGTGGAATTATATGGGTAACAAGGTCAATATCAATAATAGTAATACCCTTATTTCAATAGAATGTACCCATATTAATGGAATGAAACATGTTAGTATTAAGGAGTTCACTCATAGTGTACAGATGTTAATAGGAAATGATCATTAATTAAATGTGTTCCTAAGGATGAAATGTAAATCCAAAAATATGGATGATGAAATACTAATTTATAAAATCATTGGGTAAAATAACTATATATAGGATAATTGTGTTCATGAATATTCTTATAACTAAAAGATATAAAATTGAGTTATGAAAAACACCTAAAATTTTGTATTTTTAAGGAGGAATATTTATAAATGGTATTAAAATAAAATAAACATCTATTACCAGAAAAAATTAAATTCAGCTCATAGTACAATATTAGTATAGAATATAAAACACTTATAAGATTAATGGTTAATAAGAACAATCCTATATCAGTGATTAAAAATTGAGCAAAAAAACTATGGTGTAATTGGTAAAAATTAAATTGATATAATAAGGAAAAATTAACAGGATTTTTCATTGTATATACCATTAATTTCATGAAAAATATAAAATTGATTGTTGGTCGGAGTGGTTTACTCAAGAGGGGGGGTGAATTGAGTACCAATTAAAATTTCTGTATTTAAAAACACTGTCTTAAAGACCCCCAAATAAAATAATAAATTAAACTGTAGTGAATTTATATTAAAGTAGAGTTTCTATTAGATTCTCAAGGGATTGATTAATTCCCAGCTAATCAATATAGAATTGTGTGATTATCTTTTGAAACTAACTTACTAATCTACACTTAACATAAACACTTTCTAATTTAATTATCAAAGTGACTTTAAAAACAGTATTGGTTTTAAAGTGATTAGCAGCGGAATAAAACTTTGAAAGAGATGGCACAACAAATGTAACCAAGAGGTTCAGTCTCAAGCCGAGACTTAGTCCTCTCAAAAGTTTTTATAAAAATGATCCACACCCTGGATCGGGGTTCAACAGTTTACAACTGTCCTGGTCCAAGACCCCTACCACTGTTATTCGTGGGAAACAGTACAACAGCAACCAGCTGTCCAGGTCACACACGACCTCTACCACTGTTATTCGTGGGAAAGAAATAATGCAAGAATTCGGTAAGGATTTTCAAATCCTTCAGTTTATGAACAGGGGACAGTGTGTGTGTTAGATACAGCAGATAACACACACTGCTCGAAAAGTATAAGAAGAAATCACAGAACAAGAGATGTAGAGTTTAGAAATGGTTCTGGTAATTTCAGTGTAGCTCTGGACTCCTTTGGATTCGATCAGAA
Organism: Viscum album; assembly: GCA_963277665.1. Classification (NCBI taxonomy): domain Eukaryota; kingdom Viridiplantae; phylum Streptophyta; class Magnoliopsida; order Santalales; family Viscaceae; genus Viscum; species Viscum album. The sequence continues at coordinate 247,457 of CAUJRU010000232.1, forward strand.
GTGAATCTAAGTCCTCTTCTCGTTTCTGTTTGAGAGACAGAGTGTCGTATGCTCCAGGTTCATAGACAGTGAAAATGTAGTGGTTGAAGTTCTTTAGTGTTCTTCTTATATGCACAGAACACTTCTCGAGTATGCTTGATTGACTATGAGCTTCTCTGTGTTATTGATGGAACTAGTTTTTCTCTTCTTGGTTCTTCTCATTCTTGTGTTTCTGGTATATTCCATCCACCACACTCTCTGCTAGTTTCTAGTTGGTCAGCGTAGTCTTCTCGTATTTATATCACGTGCAACAGCAGACAGAAAAGATTTCCATTCTGCAGGTACGAGGTATGGGTTCCTGACATCCGATAACCTTTATCAGATATTTTACAAATCATTAAAATGTACATGATATGACCGTTGGATAGATTAAATAAAGATAGGAAATAAAGAAATTCAAACAGTGAGTCGAGTGATTGGTAGGTAATCAGCATCGGTAGCTTGGACATCGGTAGCTCAATTTCATGAGTTGCTGACTCTATCGGTGGATCTATACGTCGGTTGGTATATGCTTGTATCGGTGACTTTGTTTATCGGTAGCTGCATGCGTCGGTAGCTTCATGCGTCGGTAGCTCCATGCGTCGGTAGCTGTGAGTCTGTCAGTAGCTTCATCCATCGGTGACTCTTATTCCATCGGTAGCTATTTATACTTACACCGGTAGCTCTGTTTGTATCGATGGCTGTCTGTTTGTATCGGTAGCTGTCTGTAAGTCAGTACCTTACATTTATAAGCACATCGGTAGCTCTGTGTTAAGTATATCGGTGACTCTGTCTGTCGGTAGACTATGTCTATCGGTAGACTGGGTACCGGTAGCTCTTTATCAGTAGCTATAGTCATATTACTTATCTGTTTTATGCAGAACACATTCGATTGTGTTAGAATCAATTTATAACTTGTATGAACATGGATAAATGAGGATTAACATATTCCAAAGACTATTTTATTGGTTTGATCACAGATTTGAAAGAATTAAAGTATAGATCAATGATACTTAAAAATATCATAGATAATGAAAACATAATTGGGATTTTCAACACATATGAATACATGATTGAGATTATCAAAACAGGTGAGGTCAACAATCTCCCCCTTTTTGATAATCACAATTTATGATATGGGAATTTAACATAGTGAAAATATAATAGTAAAGAGTATAATATTGAATTTAATTTTCTCAGAGAAAACAACATCAAAGATAATAGAAATAGTATGATATAGACATACGTTATCAGAGGTAACAATCAGAAGGTACCGAAGGTAAAAAGAAACACAATAATATCAGAGATAAAATTGAAAAGAAGGTAAAGTTTCTCCCCTTATTCCTTATTTTGCTCCATTGAAAATATTTCTTTCTCGTATTGTTCTCCCCCTTTCTTGTATTGTGCTCCCCCTTTGTGATAATCAAAAAGTGGGAAAGCATATATATATATATATATATATAGGAGACAAAGAAAATATGAGAAGTAAAAGGAGTTCTTCTGTATTAGAGCAGGTAGAAAGTACAGAAACAGAATACAAATGAATTCCTATCAAAAATCCTGGCCCCTGGATCAATCCACATCTTCAACGTGAGATTTTCCTTTGGGATCAGAAGAAGGCTCGGGTGGTGAGGATGCAGGTGAAGGTTTTGGAATGCCAGAAATGATCAAAGGAGGCTGAGCCACTGACACAGAGTCAGGCCTGTAGGTTGAAGATCTTTGGGTGAACATTGGTGTGAGGCTTCGAATAGCTTGAGCAGGAGTCAGCTGGACTGTGGAAGCAGCTGAGGCAGAAGCAGGCAAAGAAGGAGGTACAATGACTGGTCTGGCATCAACATGCAAGAAGGGCAGCAATAGATTTCTAAAATCCATAATAATTCCTCCTCCTCTTTCCATAGCAGAGATGAAATCATCTTTGTTCTCCATGAATTTCTCCAAGACAGGAGTCAATTGTCTTAGTTTGCTCACTTGTTCTCTAAAATCTTGAAGTACTGGAGGTAGCTTCATGTGTTCCAACATCAGCTTGAAGTGGTGATCGAGTTGATGCTTCTTGAAAATTCTGGTGAAGTATTAGTCCACTTTTCTCTTTATGGCTTCCTGAGAGGCAGAGGCTTCTCTCATAAAATCTTGAACAATCTTCATTATTTCTCTAGCAGAATCTCTTGTAGAAAGCACCACTCGGCTCAACTCTGATGAGTCCACAGAGCCACTGGTTGAAATAGAACCAATCTCCTCCTTCAACATTGCTCGAACTAGATTCAGGTCAACAAATAGTTTGGATGTGAGAGGGCCAAGAGAGAAGGAAACAGTTTCTTTGAAACTCTTAGACAAACCACTGATTAGGCTTTGAACTTGAGAGTCCTTTAATTGAACGTGATCCTTCACTGAGGTTTTGAAACTTTCAAACACCGAGACAAACTGGCTTACTACACTCTTCACATAAGCTAGGTCCTTGTCAGCTTGAGACTTGGAGCTCATATAAGAATCCAAAGCAGCAACTGATGTCTTGAGAGCTTCAAGATCTGCTTCGATTCTAGAAGACTGAGTCTGGCACTCTTTCACTTCTTCCATAAGCTCAGACACAAAAGAAGATAAATTACAAGCCAGAGAGAGCTCGAAGGATCTCTCTAACATTTTCATTTCTTCCTCAAAGCTTTGCTTCATCTCAGCAACTGATACACTGAATGATTCTTTTAGATCATTCTTCATGGATTCAAGATCAGATTTAGAGACAAAATCATTTGGGACAACTGCAGTAGATCCCTTTACTGAGGCCAAACTAACTACAGAGTCAGTCATTATTGATTGAATTGAGGATGCAAGGGAGGTTTCCATTAACGTCACTTCTTCAACAAAACTGGTTTTGAGGTCCTATTTCAGCTTATTCAGATCATGAAATCTGACCACATTATCGGGCAACAACTCAGAAGCAAGATCATAATTGGTCTTCGGTATATTCATAGACATCTCATTATCAGAATCCAGATAATCCAATCCACAGACTATAAACCTTGGGTCTTCTTCCCAGTCTCCAAACTCAACAGCTACTATGACATTTCCAAGAACAGATTGATACTCCCCCTCAATGGGTGCATTCTCATGTATCACAACAGCATTCAGTGCTGGATTCTCTTCATCAGAATCTTCTACTACAAGTTCCATAGGTGCAACAACTAGAAGATCTTCTGATACAGGTACAGCTTCTTCTGTATCTCTTTCTACTTCAGCAGTCGGCATAGCTGAGCTTCCAATAAAAGGACTCATACGTAAACTACCAGAAACAGACAATTCAGATACATTCTCCTTTTCCTCTTCTTCTTGGGGAGGCACAGGCTGGTCTTCCTCATGAGTAGACAAAATTTCCTCTACCTTTCCTTTCCTAGAATAAACCAATTCTGCAACAGGACTTGGGGGAAAGTCTGGATCTCCTCCAACATCCATGGGAGTTTCTTCTTCTTCTTCTGTTTCATCACTATAAATAGGTTCCTCTTCATCAGGTCTCAGACCCGAATCTCTCTCATCCTTTGGTCTTGAGGGATGATCCACAGGATTAAACCTATCATATATCTTCTGATCATCACTGACCCATTCTCCCTTCCATGGGTTCCAGTTAATTTTCATGTACTTACAAACAGTCGTGGTGATGCAGAAATTATTCCTGACTACAACTTTCTTATCCTGAGACTCAGCTATTCCTTTCACTTTTATCATTACTGAAATCAGCTTGGCAAAGAATAAAGCATTAGTCTTTGACTTTGGTCTGATCATGTCTTCCATTTGAAGCATTAACAATCTGCACAGATTGATTTTCACTCCATGTCTTAGCAGATGAAGAAGATAGATATCTTGATATCTCAGATTTGCAAAATCTCCTCGCCTCGGTATCAACACATGATGAACAAACTTGAAGAGCAGTCGATTCTCTCCATCCATTTCAGCAGCAACCACTTGCCTTTGATTCCCATTACCAGTCAACTCTTTTAAGGCGGTTTCATAATCAAAGATGTCACTGCTAGGTGGCATTGCTCTTGATACGTACCCAGAGACACCTTCATGTGGTACTTTCAAACACTCATCCCACTTTACTGAAGAAAAAGACATCTCTTTTCCATTTAAAAAAGAGCTTACCCGATTCTCATTTTCAGACTTCTCGAAGCTTACAAACTCGTAGAACTGTTTTACCAACTTCGGGTAGTATGGACCATTGTTATTCGAGAAACAATCCACCCATTTCTGGTCCTCTAGAAATCTCGAGTGCTAACGATTTTCTAGGCAGTAGCCATTCCACGCACAGTTCCTTCTCGATTACTATGTCTCTATTCTGCAAGTGAGGATTCACTGGTCGCTTTCCCGATCTAGTTTTATCTTCACTAACACTAGCTTTATGCTGTGTCTTCTGCTTCTTAGCTTTTGTTTCTACACTTTCATCTCTGCCGGTAGGAAGCTTAGTTTTTGCCATCGCGGGTTTAGGGTTCTTGGCCGATTTGGAGCTAAGGTTCGAAGGTGAGAGATTTTGAGCTCGGTGAGGTAGGAAGTGGCTTAGGCTTAATTTTATCATTTAGGAATTCCAAATACGAATAAAGTAAAATAAAAACAAAAAAATACATAAAACGATTCATATTCTTGGTGGCAGACAGATGTTTTTAAATTAATTGCATCGGTGAGAGTTAATCATCGGTGAGGATTTTCACATCGGTGAGAATTTTCACATCGGTGAGGATTTTCACATCGGTGAGAATTTTCACATCAATGAGAATTGATCATCGGTGAGAATTTCAACATCAGTGAGAATTTCTACATCAGTGAGAATTTCAACATCAGTGAGAATTTATCATCAGTGAGAATTGATCATCCCCAGCTCGTGCCTAATGTAACTTAACCTATCAGAACTTAAAGGTTTAGTGAAAATATCAGCCAATTGATGTTCAGTGCCAATAAATTCAAGAGAGATATCACCTTTTTGATATTGATCTCTTAGGAAATGGTGTCTTATATCTATGTGTTTGGTTCTAGAGTGAGATACAGGATTCTTATAGATGTTTATTGCACTGGTGTTATCACAGTTGATTGAAACATGTTTAAAAACATATCCATAGTCCAAAAGAGTGTGTTTCATCCACAGAATTTGTGCACAGCAACTACCAGCAGCTATATATTCTTCTTCAGCAGTAGATAATGCAACTGAGTTCTGTTTCTTACTACACCAAGAAACTAAGGATTTTCCAAGCAAATGACATGTTCCTGATGTTCTTTTTCTATCTAACTTACAACCAGCAAAGTCAGCATCTGAATAACTCATTAAATCAAAGGATTGTCCTTTTGGGTAAAACAAACCTAAGTTAACCGTGTGTTTGAGATATTTAAAAATTCTTTTAACAGCAAGCAAATGAGATTCATTTGGATTAGCTTGAAATCTAGAACACATACACACACTAAACATAATATCAGGTCGACTAGCAGTAAGATAAAGTAAACTACCAATCATACCTCTGTAATTTGTTTGATCAACCGGTTTCCCAGTTTCATCTGCGTCCAATTTATAGGTAGTACTCATAGGAGTTTCACTTTCCTTGATACTATCCAGACCAAAACGTTTTAAAAGATCCTTTGTATATTTACTTTGATTCAAAATAATACCATTTTCATTTTGAAATACTTGAAATCCAAGAAAGTACTTAAGTTCTCCCACTAAGCTCATTTCAAATTCATTCTGCATATTTTTTGAAAAATCAGTACATAAAGAGTGTTTAGAAGATCCAAAAATAATATCATCAACATATATTAGTACAACTAAAACATCTTTAGAAATTCTTTTAATGAAAAGAGTTGGATCAGCAATCCCTTTAGTAAAACCATTTGAGATAAGGAAATTGCTAAGTCTATCATACCAAGCTCTTGGAGCTTGTTTTAAACCATACAAAGCTTTAGAAAGATTAAAAACTTGATTTGGAAAATGGGGGTTAGTAAATCCAGGTGGTTGTTCTACAAAAACATCTTCAATTATAAAACCATTTAGAAATGAACTTTTCACATCCATTTGACATAACTTGAAATCCAGATGTGCAGCATATGCAAGTAAGATCCTAATGGCTTCTAGTCTAGCTACAGGTGAAAAATTTTCCTCATAGTCTATACCTTCTTCTTAACTATATCCTTGTGCAACTAGTCTAGCTTTGTTTCTAACTATATTTCCAGATTCATCTACTTTATTTCTAAAAACCCATTTTGTGCCTATTGTCAAAGTGTCCTTAGGTCTGTCAACTAATTCCCAGACTTTGTTTCTTTCAAACTGATTTAATTCTTCCTGCATAGCTATTACCCATAATTCATCATTGATAGCATCATTGATATTTTTGGGTTCTAGCTGTGAAAGAAAAGCTTGATGTTCAACCTGGTTTCTTAGAGAAGCTCTAGTTTGTGTTCCTCTATCAAGATTACCAACAAAAGCTTCTAAAGGATGATTCTTTAGAATCCCCGTTGATCTGGTAATGGTTGGACTAGAAATTTCAGGTTCATCTATAGGTTCGGGTTCAACAGAAGCAGATTCTAGAAAAAGTCCAGAACTGGATGTTTTGATAACAGGTTCTTTAGATTTATCATTAATGTCCGGAACAGATAAGTCTTCTTCAATATTTTCAAGAGAGGTTTTAGAATCATGTGGATCAGTTTCATCAGACTTGATGTGAATAGATTCTTCCACACATTTAGTTTTCTTATTGTATACTCTATAGGCTTTACTTGAAATAGAGTAACCCAGAAAAATTCCTTCATCACTTTTGGAAGCAAACTTATCCAGATTATCTTTAGTATTCAGAATTAATACTTTGCAACCAAAAACTTTAAAATAATTAACCTTAGGCTTTCTATTGTTCCACAATTCATATGGGGTTTTCATAAGAACAGGTCTAATTAAGACTCTATTAATGACATAACAAGCTGTATTTACAGCTTTAGCCCAAAAATAAATAGGCAGGTCATATTCATTGAGCATGGTTCTAGCAATTTCTTGAAGGGTTCGGTTTCTTCTTTCTACTACACCATTCTGTTGGGGTGTTCTAGGGGCAGAAAAGTTATGAGTATAGCCATTGTGTGAGCAATAAGATTCAAAATCTTGATTTTCAAACTCATGACCATGATCACTTCTCAAAGTTTTAATCTTAAGTCCACTAAGGTTCTCTACAGATTTAGAATATTTAACAAAAGAAGAACAGGCTTCACTTTTGTGAGCTAGAAAATATACCCAAGTATATCTAGAAAAATCATCTACAAGAACATAAACATAGTGCTTCCCATTTAAACTACAAACTCTTGATGGTCCAAAAAAATCCATGTGAACCAATTCAAGTGGTTGAGAAGTCGAAACTTCTTTCATTGATTTAAAAGAAACTTTGTGTTGTTTTCCCTTTTGACATGGGTTACACACTCTATCATTTGGGAATTCTAATTTAGGTAGGTCTCTAACTAGGTTTTTTCTAGAGAGTTTTCTAAGTGAGTGAATGTTGCAATGTCCCAATATTTTGTGCCATAGCCAAGATTCTTTATGAAAAGCATTCAATCAAGTAATATTCTGCTTAGCTAAAGAATTCAGATTAACAGCATAAACATTTTCATTTCTTAAGGCAGAAAATACCAAAACATTTTTAGAATTAAAAACTTTGCAGGAATCATTTTCTAATTTAACATGAAAACCATCATCACATAACTGAGAAATACTTAATAAATTGTATTTAAGGCCATCAACAAATAAAACTTTAGTAATCAGAATTGAATCAGTGTTACCAATCTGGCCTAAGCCGATGATTTTTCCTCTTGAATTATCACCAAAGGTGACAAAGCCTCCATCAACTTTCATTAAACTCTTAAAACAAGAGAAATCTCCTGACATATGTCTTGAAAATCCACTGTCCAAATACCAGGTCTCTTTACAGGAGCTCTTTAAGCAAGTTCCCAACAAAACAGATTCAGATGGGAAATGATTTTGGTACCCAGATTTTCTTGGGTCCAGACAGGTTAGCCAATAACACATTAGGTACCCATATTTGTCTAATGGGTCTCATATAATTTGTAGAATTGACATTCTTTGAAAGATAAACTTTATTAGATCCATAGCTATGTATATAACTGGTTGAAGCATATGAAGTTCCAGAATTACCTTCATTCTGTCCAGATTTAGAAATGAATCTAGTTTTGGCAATTTTCCTTTGTCCAGGTTGGTATCCTATACCAGTAGTATATTTAGGTGCTATTTTCTTTCCAAGAATCTATGTTAGTGTATTTTTACCATTGGTGAACTTCTCTAAGTCTTTCTTGAGTTTCTCATTGTATAGTTTCAGTTTAGTGTTTTCTTTTAACAGTTGAGCATTTTTCTCTTTTTCAATAGTGAGTTCGGTTTTAACTGTAGAGGTAAGAGCATGCTGTTTCTTTAATGACTTGTATTTATCCTTAAGTTCATTACATGTCTCTTCCAGCATAACACAGTACTCAAACAATTCATTTTTAGACATTGTTCCAGTATCAGAATCAGATTCTGCATTATCTCCAGAGTAATAATAATTTAAAGCAGGAGTTTTAGCAGTTACCTGAGAAGTGTTTGTCATAAAGCACATGTTTGCCTTATTTTTGTGTTCAGTTTCAGAGATTTCAGATTCAGAAGAGCTATCCTCAGAATCACTCCAAGTAGCCTTCATGGATTTCTTAAACTTATTGTCCTTATATTCATATTTCTTTTTATACTTCATATTTGGACAGTCGGCTTTAATGTGTCCTTTTCTCTTGCACTCATAGCAGACAACATCATCTGATTTGTCATTCTTCTTCCAATCCTTTTTCCATTTACCTTGGTGATCATACATACCCTTATAATTTGTTTTTCTGAAGAACTTATTTTTCCTGTAAAATTTCTTAAATCATCTAGCAATGTGAGCCATCTCAGCATCACTGTCAGAATCACTTTCACTGTCTTCACCGCTTGAACTTTCAACTACAGCTTGAAGCTTTTCTTTGTCCTTATTCTTTGAAGTTGAAGATTTGAAAGCGACAGACTTTCTTGGAGGTTCATTTTATTCTTCCTTATTCACTTTAATATCTTCTTCATACATCATCAGCTTGCCAATTAGTTCCTTGACAGGTAGAGCAGCAATGTCACATGATTCTCTGATTGAGACAGAGGTGCCTCTCCATCTACCAGGTAGACATCTCAAAATTCTCATAATTTGTTCCTTCTATGAGACATCCTTTCCCAGCGAGATCATTGTATTGAAAATTTCATTGAACCTAAGATACATGTCAGAAATGGGTTCGTCAGGCTTCATTTTAAAATTATCATACTTGATAGTATAAGTGTTCAATCTCATTTCTTTAACATTCGTTGTTCCTTCATGAGAAACAGCTAAGGTATCCCAAATTTCATATGCAGTTTTACAAGAAGAAATTCTATTAAACTCTTCATCTCCTAGAGCACAGTACAAGGCATTCATAGCTTTACAGTTGTTATTGTAAGCAGTCTTTATAGGTTCATCCCAAGTAGATCTAGCAGTAGTGGGAATTTTGTATTCTGATTCAATAGGAGTCCAGATATCAAAACCTATGCTTTCTTGATGAATTTTCATTTTCAGTTTCCACTGAGCATAATTAGTTCCATTGAAGAAAGGTGGCCGGTTAGTAGCAGCACCCTCAAGTCTATTGTCCATGATGAGAAAATTTTAAAGAGATAAAAATTTAGATATAACAGAAATTTTAAGAACTTTAAAATACAACTAAAATCACAGTTCAAAAGCAGAGTACTTTTAGAGAGTATTTTCGATCCTTTGATACCAAGTGTTGGTCGGAGTGGTTTACACAAGAGGGGGGGTGAATTGAGTACCAATTAAAATTTCTGTATTTAAAAACACTGTCTTAAAGACCCCCAAATATAATAATAATTTAAACTGTAGTGAATTTATATTAAAGTAGAGGTTCTGTTAGATTCTCAAGGGATTGATTAATTCCCAGTTAATCAATACAGGAGTGTGTGATTATCTTTTGAAACTAACTTACTAATCTACACTTAACATAAACACTTGCTAATTTAATTATCAAAGTGACTTTAAAAATAGTATTGGTTTTAAAGTGATTAGCAGCGGAATAAAACTTTGAAAGATATGGCACAACAAATGTAACCAAGAGGTTCAGTCTCAAGCCGAGACTTAGTCCTCTCAAAAGTTTATATAAAAATGATCCACACCCTAGATCGGGGTTCAACAGTTTACAACTGTCCAGGTCCAAGACCTCTACCACTGTTATTCGTGGGAAACAGTACAACAGCAACCAGCTGTCCAGGTCACACATGACCTCTACCACTGTTATTCGTGGGAAAGAAATAATGCAAGAATTTGGTAAGGATTTTCAAATCCTTCAGTTTAAGCACAGGAGATAGTGTGTGTGTTAGATACAGCTGATAACACACACTGCTCGAAAAGTATAAGAAGAAATCACAGAACAAGAGATGTAGAGTTTAGAAATGGTTCTGGTAATTTCAGTGTAGCTCTGGACTCCTTTGGATTCGATCAGAAGTGAATCGGAGTCCTCTTCTCGTTTCTGTTTTAGAGACAGAGTGTCGTATGCTCCAGGATCATCGACAGTGAACATGTAGTGGTTGAAGTTCTTCAGGGTTCTTCTTATATGCACAGAACACTTCTCGAGTATGCTTGATTCTCTATGAGCTTCTATGTGTTCTTGATGGAACTAGTTTTTCTCTTCTTGGTTCTTCTCATTCGTGTGTTTCTGGTATATTCCATCCACCACACTCTCTTCTAGTTGCTAGTTGGGCAGCGTAGTCTTCTCGTATTTATATCACGTGCAACAGGAGACAGAAAAGATTTCCTTTCTGCAGGTACGAGGTACGGGTTCCTGACATCCGACAACCTTTATCAGATATTTGACAAATCATTAAAGTGTACATGATATGACCGTTGGATAGATTAAATAATGATAGGAAATAAAGAAATTCAAACAGTGATTCGAGTGATCGGTAGGTAATCAGCATCGGTAGCTTGGACATCGGTAACTCAATTTCATGAGTTGCTGACTCTATCGGTGGCTCTATGCGTCGGTTGGTATATGCTTGTATCGGTGACTTTGTTTATCGGTAGCTGCATGCGTCGGTAGCTTCATGCGTCAGTAGCTCCAGGCGTCGGTAGCTGTGAGTCTGTCAGTAGCTTCTTCCATCGATGACTCTTATTCCATCGGTAGCTATTTATACTTACACCAGTAGCTCTGTTTGTATCGGTGGCTGTCTGTTTGTATCGGTAGCCGTCTGTAAGTCAGTAGCTTACATTTATAATCACATCGGTAGCTCTGTGTTAAGTATATCGGTGACTCTGTCTGTTGGTAGACTAAGTCTATCGGTAGACTGGGTACAGGTAGCTCTTTATCAGTAGCTATAGTCAGATTACTTATCTGTTTTATGCAGAACACATCCGATTGTGTTAGAATCAATTTATAACTTGTATGAACATGGATAAATGAGGATTAACATATTCCAAAGACTATTTTAATGGTTTGATCACAGATTTGAAATAATTAAAGTATAGATCAATGATACTTAAAAATATCATAGAGAATGAAAACATAATTGGGATTTTCAACACATATGAATACATGATTGAGATTATCAAAACAGGTGAGGTCAACATTGATGATTAGTTGAAAAATATGAAAATATAGACGAAAAAAATTTCAAAAAATATAACATATCCTAGAGAGTATGAATTGGGTCCAATAAAAAAATAAGACTTCAGTAACAAATGATTTAGCCTCTCCGGAATAAGAAAACAAGAAATATAACTTCAAATAATAGTAAACAATTGTAATTATTATATGAAATTCAAAATATTTTATATAGACATCATATAATGGAAAATATTTTCACTAATCAAAACCCGTCACAAAGAGATTAAACTGATACTAGATACCATTTATAAAATCAAGGATTAGATAAAAGAGATTTAATATCATGTATACCTGAAATAATAATATTCGTATCCTATTTAAAAACATTATTCATACCTATATTCCAATTTAATCCTTTCTTATTAGAATTTATTTTTTATTCCTTAGATAATTATTAATTATTTTCAAACTAAGATGTTGTATTTTTTGATTCATTGATGGAATATAATTTCGATGTTGATCCTTATACTATGATTGAATTTATAATTTACTAGAGAATTCATGATAACATATAATATCTTACATGATGTCATGTAATAAATTTTTTTCATCCAATGATAGTTTATTTCGGAAAAACAGTGTGAAAATTTCTAATAACCTTATGACAAATGTTTTTAATGTGTTAATGATGTTATATAAAAAATTAATAAAAATTTAAAAAAAAAATTAAATAATTATAGATATTTTATTTTTTTAATAAATATATTTCTTAAAAATCCTTATATTTCAATGAAGAAAAACATGTAACATTGTTTTATAGAGGTAGTAATCCTCACATACACACAGATTATGTTATCATGTTTTCATAGAAACTATGTATAGTTGGGAATGGTTTATTTATTAATGATAATAATATAAAAAACAGTATTTATTAATAATATATACACTATGAAATTTTTTTGTAAGTTGGTGATGAATGGTAAGACACCTCTATTTGTTGAGGTGGCAGTACTCAAGTATGTAGAAAATAGTTTTTTATCTAATATATAATATAAAAGTAGATTAAGGTTTATTAAATAAAAATAAATAAATGTATGTATATTCAATAAAAATAACACAACTTTGCAATTGGTTTGTGATATCGTTATATGATTAAGATGAAAAGGATAATGATTTTGTAATACTAAGGGTGAGAGGTTGACATTTATCTTAAAAATCCACATGGAAATGATGGGATTGGTATAAATTCACATTATCAAAGGCCTATAACAATGTTTGTGGAATCCATAAGTGGATTAAATGGTAAATAATCAAGGTAATTTTTTTGTAAGAATTGTAGAAATGTATAGTTTTAAGTTAGCTCAATTTATATGTTGTTAAAATACAAATTCGATAAATTATGGTTTTTACAATGTAATGAAGATATTAAAAATTATGGGGTCTTGAGAGAGAATAATAATTAAATAATGGACAAATGAAGGTTGATAATTCCCTAAAAATTATTGTTTTTTAAATAATGATTAATTCTAGGCGTGTTTTAAAAAAATTACTTATTACACAAATTACATTATACGTCCATAACGTTTTTTATACCATTGTAAATTATTTTAATAAAAAAATAATGATATGAAAATTTTATTATTAAAAATATTATAAATATTAATATGAGAATATATGTAAAAAATAAACTATTAATTTGGGATAAAAGATATTATTATAATTAAGATATATAAGTCATAAAAACTATTATATAGAAAAAGTGGGTTTTAAAATATAAAATTTATTTGTAAGAAAAAACAATTTGTTTTATTTATTTTAAAGGATTAAATTATAATAAATTAAATTAAATATAATTTATCTAGATTTTTCTAAATTCCAGAACCAAAAATTTAAAAAATAATGATTAGTTACTTTTTTTGAAAAATAATACTTTAATTTTAAAATATTAACTATGACTTTAAAATATAAATATAGGATTTCTGAATTTAGATATTTATTTTTAGAATGTATTATATACATATTAAATACATTTTTTATCAATAAATATGTTTATTCGGTTAAAGTCCTTTATTTTATAATGATAATGTTATAAAAATTATACTATTGGTAAAATTTGTATTTTCAATATTCTCCATGAAATAAAAAATTTCTAATAGATATAAAAAATTATACAAAATATAATAATATTATTATTAATGAAAATATGGAACTATTTTATTCAAAGTAATTTTGATAAATTTGATATTTTAAATTTTATATAAAAGATAAAAATAGAATGGAAATTATTTTCATTAAAAATTTACTCATTATAAAAAAAATAACTCACTGTTATTTAATATCCTTTACTAGTTAAATAGAGTTAAATATATTATTCATATAAAAAAGTTATTAATGTTTAATATTTTTATTTTAACAAATACCATTTGAATAAATTTTGGTTTAGAATATGTATTTTAGTCATAAATCATCTTTAAAATTTATTTATCTATATTAATTATAGTAATTAATTTCTTTATCATAAAAATGTTCATTATTTTAATTTTCACATAAATTGCATAATTTTTCTACCTCTATTACTTCATGAAAACTCACTGGATACATTATATATGTTATATAATGATCCATGATTCTATTTTTCCTTTGTGATGTATGTGAAGCATGATAATAAAAAAATAGGCTTTAAAGCAAAATATAATATAAAATATCATGGGGTTTTATTTCCCCCATCAATAAATTATTTCTGATAAATTTCACTTTTCATTAAATATCATGGGGTTTCATTTCCCCCCATCAATACCTATTGGTATCTAAAATATATTCAGGACTCAAAATTAAGATTATAAACATATAAAAACATTTATATCATAGTTTCGATTGTGTGAAATATTGTTTCAATTGTATTAAAATATATTACTATTTTCAAACTATTCTTTTAAAAATTCTTCTATTTATTGTTTTTAAGAGTATTCCAAGACATATCTTCTATAACATCATTATAATGATAATTTTTCCATGAAACAAAAAATCAAAAATGGGCATGAAAATATCTAATCTGAGTGAATGATCATATCAATATGTAAACATAACCTTAGGATTCCATCCATGGTGAAAACATCCTTACAATGTATTACACTTTTAATTTTACTGTGATATAATTTGATTTAAGTGTAACTCCATGAGTTTAACTAAGGTTATTCAATGACATATTCCTATTAGATTATTTAAAATAAATATATTCAAATTCCCCATAATGGTATATAAATTTACTTTTAATATAGAAATCATATCCCTTGGTATTATATATACCGATTTATAGTCTTTGGACCACCCTTCATTCACCAAGGGAGGATGTAGTTTATAAACATATATATATGTCAGGTTAGTGACACCAATGTGGATATATGACACAACCACATATACATTATAGTATCTAGATATATATTTCATTTTTTGTAGAGTCACAAATTAACAACGTGATTATTGTTTTAGGATTTTTTCCTATATGTGAACATATTAATTTGTATTTAACCATCTGTAGAAAATATTTAATATTACCTAAAAACCTAATGAGTTATCTATACCTATGAAATCATTATAAATGTTAACATATTAACTCTCAATGGAAAATTTTACTCTTGAATGTTTGACAACTAATTACATCCTAATCTATGAATTCATTTAAATAGTGCTCTCCTTCAAACAAGGACACTGAGATGTAACTATCCTAAAATTACATGATTTAGAGAATTTGTTTCATTAGATACATTCTGATTATATTTTTTTATTTGGTGTTTTAGTGAATTAAGAAAATACATAACTAAAATATTCCATGTCCTTCTCTTCAAATAGAAATTCAGTAACTAATTTTAAAAATAATTAATCCATAATAAGTCTTCAACATAACTTTTATGTTTTTCAATAATGATATTCTTTTAGAAATATCATTTGTTCTATATTTCATCATAAATATGGGATATGTTAAAATAAAAATAGAGATTTAAGATTATTTTTATGTGAAATAATATTCTAAAGTCTATCCTATATAAACCATGGAATGAATAATAATGTATGAAGTAAATAATAAAACTAACTCATTAATAAAATGAATCAAATAACATAACATATCGAAGGATTATAATAAAATGACTAAATCAAATAGATTCCAAAAAAAAATTCATTATGGTAGAACGCATAATTTCGACCATGTTTTGGCATTGATTTTTCATGTGATATACCATTGAGACCAATTTCTAATACATATAATTGATGTCATGGCAGAAGTCAGGAAATCCACATAAATGGGTATACATATTGTAAATAACTCGGATAGTTTGTATCAAGAGACCATATGATGAATCTATGGGATATTAAAATCCCCAAAAATATATTATTATTTAATGATAATTCATTAAATGAGATGATGAATACACTATATAATACATAACAGACATGTCATATTAATTAATTAACTTCCACATCTAAATGAAAATTATTCAGATAATCAGAATTTATCAAATCAATAGATGTAATATATAACTATAAATTATGACCTCTGATAAACACTGTGTAAGTTAAGTGTTATAATGTTAAATTAATTTTTTAAATATCAATAAATGGCATTATATGATCATATTCTATCCAGATAATTATGGTGTATGGTTAGAAAAATAATCTCTTAATATTCCCTATGGAACATCATTTTTAATCATTATTTTGTAGTCAATAATTACTTGTATTAAAACAGTATCTATATTGATAATAAATATTTCCCCGTTTAATTCAATAGTGAATTTTACTAGTTGGATAAAAAAATTATCGCAAATCTAATACAATGATCCTATATCAATGTCATTAAAAAAAGATATTAGTGAGGAGAAATTTTTTCATATAATAATATGTATATTATATAATATGTTAAATGAGGATTTCATGAGGATTAAATGTATTCACCTAAAAATAAAAGTTTATAGACAATTGTCTAGAATCATAGTGTAATATAATTCAACCTTCAAGAATGGGGTTGATGAATAATCAATAAAAATAAATAAAATGAATTTTTTTTTGAAAACCATATCAAACAACACAATTTGATGGAAAAATAATTATAAATATATTTTATTAGAAATAAGTGTAATTAAATTTTAAATAATAGGAAATATGTCATAATTCAATCACAGAGAGTACCATTCCCTTAAAATACTAATAATATTCAAAACAAACAATCATTAGTCAATGAAAGAAAATATTACTTGAAAACCCTGTTAAAAATTATATAAAACATGAACTCAAAGACGAATTATTAATTTTTATTGATTTATATTTTCTATCACATTAACTAATGTAAAAACTTTTAGAATAGTTTTCATATAAATAAATTCAAAAACACCACATACTTGAAAAATTATGAAAAAATATAACATGGTTTAATGGTTCACAATTGATACTATGAAATCATTATAACTTGGATAATAATTGATTTGAACTAATTTCAAAGTTATATCATGAAATATAACATCAAATAAAACAAATATAAATGGAATTAGGATAAAATATATAAAAGTTATATAATATAATACATGTAAAATAAAACATTGGAAATAAGTATATCTTGTCCCAAGGTTTTCAAATTGTGATTAGAATTCTTCCCTAAATTCTCAACTTCCAAAAAATTTAATCATGAATTGGTATTATAGAAATGAACAAATTAATAAAATATTTTTAAAAATTTGTAATTTATATTTTTCGTTTTCTATTTTTACAGTTTTTTATATTCATGTAATATATATTCATTAGTTATCTATCACTTGTTTTCATTTTTAGAAGTTGTAAATTTTTTTGTACATGGTTTATAATATTGATTTGGATCTATATTTTTATGATATACTTTATATAATAATAAAATTTTAATTATATGATAATATATGATACATCATTTTTTATGATGTTTTATGATCATCCAAAATATAGTTTTTAAAAAGACATTTAATGTTTAAATTTAAAAAAAAATGTGTTTCAGTATTCATTAATGATTGATTGATATAATATTAATTAAAATGAAATACTAATTCAATATATATGGAACTATAATAATGTTATTGAATTAAAATTTATTAATAAAATATTTTTCAATAAAAATCATTATTATACAACAAGGAAAAAAATAACGTTATTTTTTGGAGGTAGTAGTTTTCACATCCACAATGAATACATTTTCATCTTCTTCATTGAAGTACTAAAGAATATGAAATTATTTATTTTGTTTCATAAAAAATATTTTATCAACTACATAATTTATTCAGTACATAACTTTTTCAACTAGTGGTCTATATTGTTGATGTTAAATGAGATGTGTCATTTAGTAGAGGTGTCAGTCAATTAGAACACACGAAGTATACTTCTATTTTTTTAAATGGAAATGAGAAAAGTGAATAATAATTATACATTATCATATATATATATATGTATATAATTATGAAATCAATATTTATTGATTTTTGTTTTTGTTTTAAGGAGAATATTAAAATGAAATGGTTAAAATTTATACAATACTCACATAATAAAAATAAACATTCACATTGATGTAGTTATACAAATTAATGGATTTTGAAAACATATAGTGACAAAAGGCTTATGGATGTGAAAGGATCATCAATGAGTGGTGAAATTTTTTTACATTCAATATATTGAAAAATTAGAAGAGTATAATTAAATCGGTAGATGTTAGCTCCATTTAGTTGTGATGAAATGGTCAATTAATTTAATTCTAATTATGATTTAATAATACCATGATACTAAAAAAATACTAAAGGCACTAATAGTTTAAACTAATCAAATGAAGGGAAGGATAAGGCTGACAATATAATCTACCATTCACATTAGATACATTATGGAGTGATCTTAGTATTTTATTTTATTTTAAATTTTTATATAAATTATTCAGAAAATGTGTTTTTTAAAACATAAAATATATTTTTAGGAAACACATATAAATTTTCTTATATTTTATGACATAAATTAAATTTATATGATTTAAAAATTTAATGTTTATTTCAAATGCGGTGAAAACTATATTTTTAAGAGGAAATATTTTATTAAGTGAAAAAACCTATTGAAATTTTTTATTGGAAAATATTACATATATCTTTATAATGTTGATCATTTGTCTTAAATATTCAAAATGGAATATTTAAAATCTATTTTTAAAATATTATAAAAATCTATTTTTCATTAATTTTTGTAATAAACTTATTTTTCTTACGTATATAATTATAAAGTCATAAAATATATAGTTTTTCTGAAAACTAAAATTTTAACAGTCCATCTAAAACATATTATAAAAAATTATAAAAAAATTCACCCAATCTATTAATTTAATCATTTATCAAAAAATTAATTAATTCTGGATAAGAAATTTATATAATTTACATCTTTATGTTTTATAAGAAAATATATAAAGTAAATAAAAATAATTTCATTACAATAAATGTGAAGTATTTTTATTCTTATAAACTATTAATAAATAATTATTTTGGGGTTAATAAATTTTTCATATCAATGTTATATTTAAGAAAAAGAATATTTATTTTATCAAAATATATTATAATAAGTGTAATTTTTTAGAAAGGTTACATTTAAAAGCAGAAATCAGGATTATTAATTATTTAGATAAATTAATTGATTTTTAAATTTATTATTAATAATAATAAATTTGTTTATTTCCTCATATATTTCATGATTATGTTATCTCTATTATTTACCAAAACTATAAAACTATAATTTAAAGTTATATATTATTATACAGTTTGAATTGGATGGGTTTTGTGTGTGAATAAATATATTCAACACATTAATATTTAATGAAAAATAAAATTTAAAATAATGGGTTGTCATAATTAGTGTGGTTTGTGGAAGGTTAAAATAATAACTTATCCCTGCAAGTAGCTCATACACCACTCCTTACCATGGATGTCATATCCTAGCCCACAAGATACCACCACTTTCCCAACATATATATGATCCCCCATATGTGTCCCACCCACATTCCCGAATAGAACATCAGAATAATGTATATCCCCATAATCTATATCATGTTACTACCAATATTATTTTTCCACACTCACACAAACCTAGGGAAACAAAAAATTATGATAGTTATTGTGATCTCTACTCCATACCAAATATAGTTAACCAATGATTTATAATTAGTTATGCACTCGAATTTAATGAATTGAAATATTGAAATGGTTAGTGTAATTTATCCTCTAAATCCTTTATAATATTTAGATGTTGTATTCACCCACAATAGAGAAAAACCACCTCATTATTGATGTTATATATTTACCCTGGTAGTTCCATAAGAGTTTTTTAATGGGTTATCCCTCTGATACCTTTGTGATAACATGTATATTATGACAGCACATGAAACCATCCCTCACATGGCCATTAATACCTGGAGATCTAGGGACCAAATGATACAATTCATATATGCGGTCCCCTATATTTGGCCCACTAATATTCCCAAATGGGTAATCTGACTAATGACATCCCCTGTAATCAAATTGATGTTCTTTGTAGCGTTATCTTCTTCGAGGTGAGAGCCTCTGAGCGGCGCCTTTATCCTCTCTCGCGTGCCTATGGTTTCCTCGGCATTATTTTCTCCTCCCCCCCTCTAGTGCGTCGGTGTGGCTTGGTGTCAGCAGTCTGGATCCCGCCTCGGCGTCGGCATGGATAGATGATGAAGGATCGTTGCTGGAATTGGTGAGGCGTGATTCGTATTCTCAGCTTGGGGCTTCGGGTGTCTGGATCTCGGTTGGATTTCAATGCGGCTTGGCATCGATGCTGTGTCGACAGGGCTTAGCGATGGCTTCTAGATTCGGGATCCAGTCTCGGCTGGACCTTGGCTTCAGGTGTTTTCTGGCGTGACTCAGCGTCTGCTTTGAAGTGGCTCGGAGGGTGGGGGTTGATTTTCTATTTTTTGGTTATCTAAGGTGGATTTGGGGAATAGAGGTTTGTGGTTCAATTTCATTTCTGAATGTTTTCTGTTGTGGATGTTGGTATTGTTGTGGTGGTGCATCACCGGAGTGGCTCTCTCCTTCATCGCCAGTTCCTTCAGCTTCGGGTGGCTCATCCGACTTAGAAGCTGGTGAGGGTTCTTCTGTGGCTACATTCTATTCGGCTCTAGCCTAGAGTGTCGTTGCTATCCTGGATCAGCTTGGTACCCTTCATAGATGATGCTCCATGGACCTGCTGTTGATATTCTAGTCATGGGTGATGAATAATCAACTCCATGCTCCATGGTTTTCATTCCCCTTCAGGTTGCTACAGATTTTGTTGAAGGGTGACTTGTGGATGCGGAGGGGTTGTTCGGTTCCTGCGGTGCTTTTCTGCGGGGGAGTTCAGATTCTCGGGTTCCCCCTTTTTGTTTCTTTTTGTGTGATTCTCTTTTGATGTGGTTTTTTGGTCTCTAGAGTGTCGATTGGTTCGTGGTTGCACTATGGTGGATGCGGAGTGGGCTGCAGTGTCCGAACGACCTGTCTTTCCTCGTTATGTTTCTTTTTTTCCCTTTGTGTATGAGCTCTTTGAGTCATCTCACTTCGTTGGAGGGTTGGGCGAAGTCCGACTGGAGTTAACAAGCATGATTTTGGATTTGGGATGGTGTCTAAAGTCACACCGGTGGGTGCTCAAGGAGAAAAATTATGTGGTTTGACCTTATTTGCTGACATTCGTGTTCCCCGATTCGTGGTACCTCAGTCTTCTCTTGAAGATTTAGACTCTAGCTTTGAAGGTATGTCATTTTGAATGCTTTTTTGGATTGTCTATCCATTATTTTTAATGGTTTTGTTGTTGTGATGCCATGTATTTTTTTGTGGGGAATTGAGGAAGTTAGAAAGTGTGGAAATGGTGAAGTGGTGATATGGTGAATTCATGTATGGTTTCTCACAATTTCCTCAAAAGTGTTAATATTTTAATAAAAAATAATTTTCAGTCAGTGTAGTGTTATATTTCTCCATCATACAGACCCTATGAACCATCCATGGAGGTCGACTATCCGGATTACTACTCCAAGAAAACCCTCTTTAACTATAGAGTTTTATTCATCTAGCCACCTAATGTGAAATGATAAACTTTTTTTCATGGGTATCAACATTTTTCCTTTGAACCATTTAACATTTTAGGGACATATATTTATAGAATAATATACCATCATAAGAATAGTGTATTTCTTCCACAATGATAAATGATTTCATATAAATCCGGGATCGTAGTTTTGAAAAGGAAAGTACACAATCATTTAAATAATATATCGAGTGTATTCAGATGAATTATTTTACATAGAATGATATATATAATGAATGGTGTATTTAAAATTGGTATTAAAATGGTCAAATTGGTTTATTTATCTTGCATTTATGTATATATTAATTTCACATAGATCTTCCTGGTTGATATGCATGAGATCAAGGAATTGATGGTTGAACATTTTTATATTAACCCTTGAGAATTAGAAAACATAAAAAATTCATTGGGTTATTATAATGACCTTACAAGAATTGAGTTATTAATTTTTTAGCTGTAAAATTTCCTTAAGGAGAATGTTATAGGAAAAATCCTATTGATGTTGAACCTTATTTCACTCAAGAGAATGTTGATGTTTCTAAAGCTGTCATTTTATATGAAGATATTGACCTCTCTTCGAAAGGCACATATCGGGTGACAAAAGTTATGTGGGATGAAATGTTAACTTTGTTGGTGGAAAATATGCAGATATTTTAGAGAAAATATAAATATATTCACCTCAATGGGGATACATATCTTCAAATTAGAAAGCGAATTCATTCAAAAATATATAAATAATTTAAACAAAATTCATTCTTTAAGTACAAAGAAATTATAATGAAAGGTCACTACATTTAATTTATATTTTTATCTACTGAATGTTGATAATTTAATTTATTGATTAATGTATGTATGATGGAAGAAAACTCATATTTCAATATTTCTCAGTTGATCCTATATATGTGTTTAATTTTTTCAGTAGTCATTGGTTCTCAACGTATGCTATTTATAGATCAATATTGTTACTTGATTTTCTATGTGGATGACCTACAATGCCAGAGAGAATTTAAACTTTTAATGTGACTACGATGTTCAATGCACAAAGTCAATGATTATATATTGATGGGATTTAGATGTATTTAGTTGGTTTAATCTTGAATATGATACCACTCATTTGGATATTTTTAAGAAATTATTTTTATTTATAACGGCGAATCTTAGAAGATATCGTGTTATTTTAAACCAAATGAATGATCTAATTTTCTATCCCTAAGGTATCAATATTTAATCTATTTTTGTGATATGCTAATGATTTCTTGGTTCCCGACAAGTACAACATGGAGTTATGCAGATTAGGATATAGAATAATCTACTCTTATTTTCTAATTTTTACAAGTAAATTTTTTTCTAGTTCATTTTTTTAACATTATGGGGTTTATGATATTGGGTCTACTATAAATTAATCCAAATAATTTTTTAAAAAAAAATTTAATAATATTTACCAATAATATTGGGGATACACAATACAACTCAAATTGATAATATTCTATTTGAGGTTGACACTTCCAAAATTCATACATGATGTTTCCTTTCCACGTTACATGTATTCTTGTTTTTTTTGTGGTATTTTATAGAATAGACAGGTTATGATCCTCTGAGGGCTTATTAGTATATTTATTTTTATAATTTTATTTCCTATAATATTAATTGATGTTTTAGTGTTGATCAAACTCGAAAAATAAATAATGTGCTCAGGATTAGGATATGCACTTCACATTGTATTACACATGTTGGTATGAAAGGGGTTTTCCTTTATTTTCCATTTTTTGTTGGTGGAATCTCATTACGCCTCAAGTGGTATTTTTGATACTTTTTTTATTTTATAATTTTTTTAGGTTATGGGATGGTTGAACAAGCCATATATCATTCAATTTTATAAAATTAAGATCTTGTTTTATGAGAAGAGAGTTGAATGTTTTTCCTTATCCACTCGTTACATGTTATCAACATATAGAATTAATTGTTTCTTTCATTTGTTTTTATGTTGGGGTTAAGGGGATAATATTATATATATTTATAGTTGGAAAAATATATACCAAATGGTGATTCGATTTTCATTGAAATATATGTGATAAATACCCCTAACTACAATAATGGATTATATCAATTTTATATATTTAATGGTTCTTACGGTTTAAGGACCTGGTGACTGGACCATGAATCAATATTTTTTTTGTTTGGAATAAATTTATCATATATTACAATAGTTTTAGATCATATAGTTTTTAAAAAATATAACAGGGTAACATTTTCGTGAAATTGGTGGGGTGGACCCTGTGTGAATGATAAAATTCCAAAGTTACATGTCACACCCCAACCCGACTTATTGCAGTCGCAGTTATTTATATTTATATTTGAGTCTTTTGGTTTCTTCAAGTTAAAAAAATTAGTTAAATTAGAAAAAAAATGAAAATAAAATAAAATAAATGGAAAAAAGATTTAATAACATTAATAATGATATTATTATTATTTAGTTTGTATTATAATTATTATTAACTTCTTATTAATATTATTATTATTATTACAAAAAAAGGGAAAAACATATTCTACCAGAGCCACCACCCCCCCCCCCCCCCCCGTTCGCCTGTGCGCATCCGGAGCCCAAGTCGTCTCCCGCTCCGGCCACGCCATGACTCCGGCCGGCCGTCTCGCCCCTCAGCGCTCGTCGTGGACCTCGCACCGCCCTGCCATCTCTGCTCCCTGCCGCCGAGCTAACTGAAACCCCCCTCCCTATTGCGCGACCACCATTGGCCGAGGCCCTCCGGCGAGCCACCTCCTTTCCTCCGGTGACCGCGACCCCGCACGCCATCCAGCCACCTCACGCTCTTTGTCTTGGTAAACTTTCTTCAACATTCATTAGGGTTTGGTTTTTCCGGTTTAGTGTTTTGTGTTTCCTTGTTTCGATTTTGATTATAAATAGTTTCATTATTTTATATTAGGGTTTTTTTGAGTTGTTTTGAGTGTGATTGAGGTGTGGTGGACTTTGCGCACCAAATTGGTGATGTTGTCCTACACCGAGGTAGGTGGTTCCACATATAATTATTATTTTATGAATTAAATTTAATGTTTGATTAATTTAGCATATTATTCAGTTAATTTAAGTGGTGTGAATTTAGTTTTCATTGAAGGTTGATATGTGATTAATTGTTTGGTTGCATGTTTATATGTTATAAGTGTGTTCTTGCTAAAAACTAACATTTAATCTTCTGTTAGTGATTTAATAAATGTTGCAGTTAGCTTATTAATATGTGAAGGTGGTGCAGAGTGTATTATTTCTATATGGAGTCGTGTGCGGTGGATTTCAAACAAAATTATTTTAGTGTAATTTTGTGGTAAAACATTGAAACACACCATGAAAATGTTTTAGTGAGTGTTTCATTAATTTATATAATTGTTTATGTGGTGAAAAAATAGTTTTAAGACAATTTATTATACATTTTATTTTAAAGTGGTATCTTAATATGATATATGACGTGTTTTGAGGAAAACCCATATTATGTCACTAAATAGTGCTTTGTTAAATCGCGCAATGGTTTTTTTTAAGTTGTGTATGAGGTGGAAATAATGTTTTGGTATGGTTTGTGTGTGGTTGGTTTTAAAGATGGTTTTGAATTCTTTTTGGTGAAAAGATTTGGAGTGTTATTGAAATCGTTTTAATAAACTTTTTAAATGGTTTATTCAATTATAAAAGAAAGAGGTGTGACCATGTTTTGAAATTGTTTTAATGTGTGTTTGATGTTAAAGGGGGGAATTTGAGTATGTTTGGAGGGTAAATCCTTATTGGGAAACTTGGAAATGTTTTATAGATGGTTTAAGTTTTGAAATTGATTTATTAAATTATATGTGTAGTGTGTTGCGCCTTGCTTCGCTGGTTTTGGGCCGTTCATGTCGAGACATCCTACATGTACATGCACAGGGTAAGAAATATATATATATATGTTCCCTCTTTGTACATATTCCTTCATGGCGTGGGGAATATGTGCAATGCAGCTAGGGGTGTGTATATATATATGTATAAATGCATGTGCGTGTGCGCTCCAAGTGTCGGTTCGAGTGGCCATCGATAGATAGTGACAAGTTTGAGGTAGGTCCCCTATGCCTAAGATTTTAATTTGAAATTCATAATTTCTTGATTGTTTTAAAAATATGTTTTACACTATGCTATATACACATGCTATGGAATCTGATTGCGGTTGCTAGAAATTGTTATTCCTTGTATTGGAAAATTGAAATTTATTTCAAAGTCGTTGGTCTTAAGTGACTTTTCTTAAAAAATTGATTTTTAAGTGGTTTTTAATTGGTAAGGTGTATTTTCCAAAGGTGTTTGGCCTTTTGGCCAGTTGATTGTAAAAAGTGTTCCCTTTATGTAATTAAGCATGTTTGGCATCTTAGTAATGTTTTATGAAATAGAGAAAACCTCTATTGAGGCCCGTTTGGCACTTTAAGATTTGGTTTGCAAAAATAGAAAACCCCTTTTGAGTCATTCCCCTAAATTTGAAAATAAAATGTGATGCAATTGTTAATGAGTGGTTTGTGATATGTGCCTAGTGTAAAGGCTTGTGCGTGATTATGTGATGTAAAGAGGGGGAATGCACTAAAGTAAGGAGTGCAGTGGTGAAAGGATGAATGAGTTTTAGATAAAGAATGTGTAATGTACTTGTTTGATTACTTGATAAAGAAAACTCACCACAATTGGAAATAGAGCACAATGGGAAACCAGGGTATCTAGGTGGGTGACCAGGACTAGTACGTTAGATGATATGGAAGGGCTTCATCCCGGTTTGTCTAGCAGGATTGACGCAACAACACTAACTAAACATATGAATTTTGAGGGTCGTGGTCTTCTAAGCCACGTTTTCTGAGGGTTGTGGTCTTCTAAGCCACGTTTCACCAAGGTACGAGGTCTCTAGGTTCCCACTTGTTCTAGCTGCCTATAGGGATTACCCATGGTGCTCATTTGTGTCATGCTACTGATGATGTAACTTTCTTTTCAGCTGTCTCATACTTGATGTCTTGTTTGTGAAAACCATATTTTAATCCAAACTGGTTTATTTTCATTTTGAAATGTTAATGCATGCTTGAAACCCATTTTGAAAATGATGTGGGAGTAAAATGCTTTACCTGAAAATGAAAACTCGTTATTTGAAATTGAAAAGGGAAAATGTTATTTTATTATATCTTATTTTTAAAACTGGCATAATTGGATTTCTTAATAAAGGAAGAGGCATAGGATGTGGTCATATTTTGGCTTTCCTACTGAGCATCTCAGTGCCCACGCCTACTTTACTTTTCAGTTACAGGTTTCAGTCTTGGATCGCTTTTGGGAGCGAGTGTGATTGTCGTACCATGGGGATCCACGGGGTCACCTGAGGTATGTCACGTTTCTTTGTTTATTCCTTTTTCTGCTGCCACGTTGTTCAGTTTATTTTCCTTTACTTATCTGCTTGTTCATTTTATGTTTATTTACCTTTGTCATGGGCCAAACAGTTCCCTACTGGTTTTTTTTGATGCCCGGCACTAGTTGCCAGCCCGTGGGGATCGGGAACGCCCTTTGGGAAATGTCGCAGACCGGGTCGGGTGCCGGGATGGAAGACGACCCGGGCTGGTTCGCGACAAAATGGTATCAGAGGTTCCCTTGTTATTTGGGGTGTCATGTAGCTTGGTGATTAGGTATGTCGGGACTCGAGAGGTAGGTGCGGGAACGACGTCATGAACCCTTGCCTGTCCTGAGACTCGAGTTGCCAAGGGTAGTATTGGATTTGAGTTTTTCTTTTTCTTGGTTGGTGTGGATGAGGGATGACAAGGGAAGTGATCCGGTTTTACGCAAAGAGCCTGCATGGAGTAGCGACCCATGTACGGGCCAAGTGTACGGTTCAATATACTTCCTGTGGTTGATGCCCGCTCGGAGCATGGTCTGCTAAGCCATGTTACTGGGTTGGCATAGCCACTAGTCCCTTATTTTTAGAGATTTTGATGTGAGTTATGTTTGACCTTCATTTTGGTTGGTGTGAGTACATCTAAAAAATGAAAAGGAATTTTTGTGAAGGTGGTTTCACATGGGAATGTGGTGTTAGAGTGGAAAAGTGGTTTTGAAATGGAAATTGTTTTCTTTTAATGAATGTGTGGTTTCAAAAGGGAAAATCGGAGGTGTTTTTGAAGTTGTTTTGGAATCTCAGTAACACTTTTTGGAATGCGAATTGGAAATTTTTTTGGAAATTGGAAATGTATTGCTTTGATGATAAGTTACTTTTTCAAATTGGTTGGGAATTTGTGCTTTATGCTGAATGATATGTTTTGAAAATGAGAAGTGTCTTGAATTTACCCATGGTATTCCTATGAGTGATCACATACATTGAGGTGCGCATGTGGCAAGAGGGGAAATTGGTGGTGTGAGTAGATGGGTTCTTGAGCTAGCACAGGGATATGTCTGTGTGAGACTTCATGGGATATCAATGGTGGATATTTTAGTGGATTTGGTTGCTGAAAAATGGTTTTCAAAAGGGGTTTTTCAAATGTTTAGAAAAGTGAGTGAGAAATTGTTTAGCGTTCTCTTTTCGTGTTGGGTATTCTTTTTCGTGAGTTCTTGGTTTTGACGTACTAAATTTTGGTTGGAATAGTGATTTGAGTTTGAGCTGCCGTTTGTGATTGAGGTGTGGAATTTTGATTTATGATGAGTTTTGATTCAGATTTGTGCCTCTTGTTTTTGAGTATGCCACCCAGAAGGTTCTAGTGAGTCACTTCTAGTTGTTGGATCTACCCAGACTCATAGAGGAGTGGTGAAATTGAATTCTTTGTGGTTATTGTCCAGCATATGTAGTGATAGTGATCTATTGAAGGTAGCAGACTGGCTTGGTGAAATTGTTGGTGTTTCCAGGTTATTGGAAACTCCCAAAACTATGAGAGTCCGTGTTGGTTCAAGTCCATTTGATGTGAAACTTTAGATTGGTGGAGGAGATAATCCCTGCGTCGTTGCATGATGGTATGTCTTGGAAGGTGTTTAAGACCTCCCTCATTTGATGGTTTATGCTCGATGAAGTGAAGGCGAGGAAAATGGTAGAACTAGTGAGTGTCGAGTAAGGCCAATAAGAACTGAAGGCCTACATGGGGCATTCCAAGGGGTTTATTCATTTTTCTCCAGGGGTAGCGTCGTGGAATCCGTTAAAGTCTCTCTTGTGTGGGGTTTTCGTCCTGGGTTCCAGGACCGTTTCTTTTTGGTGTTCGGGAAGGTTCCTCATCCGGTGACGAGATCGAATCGGAGGAACCTGTCTCAGACATGTATTCTTGTCAATTCCATCTTCTATTAGTTTGGCCACCCCCTTGTTTGCTTCTAGTGTGCTCGGTTTGGGTACTGTAAGTCTCCTTTTCATCATTCTTTGAAGGCTTGCCGTCAGTGTGGCCATTTGTGGCAATTGGAGAGGTTCCTCTAGTGGCATCGTCAGCAGGATTCCCGACCGAAAGATGTCATCTCCAGACTACGGGGCTGTAGATGCTTCAAGCCATTAGAGCTCCAGCCACAGGTCTCGGAGTGAGGCCTTTCACGCAGTCAGGAATTGTTGGGTGTGGGGCACCTTGGCCTAACTTTGGTCTTCAGTGCTAAAATAGGGATGATTTAAATCCCTCTGTTTTAGCTTCCTCATCTTTGAAGGTTCTTTTTAGCTGTAAGAGGAGTAAAGGTCTCCTTTTCTCATTGTGGTCTTTGTTCTTTGAATACCCCACTTTGGTTGTAAGGAGGTATGGTGATCTCATTTTCTTGTAATTCCCGTAGTTGTGCCTCCCCAAATATGAGTTTTGAAGATTGTCTCTTTATGCCTGTGAGTCTCAAGGTTTTTGTCTCTCTTGTGTGGCTTGCTCCTTTGGTGACCCGCTCTTTTTTTCGGACGTTCTCTTTTTGGGAGACATGCATCTTGGGCAATAATGAATAGGGGTTTTGTCTGCCATTCAGTTTGGGGTCTTTCGTCAGGGACCCCATGTGGCGGGGGTCTCGTTTGCGCGAAGTGTTCATCAGTCGTTTTGTGTGGGCTCTTGTCGGTCTGTGCTAATTGTCTTAAGCTGGTTAGTTCTTAAATGGTGGGGAGACCCACCATGAATCTTTTCGTGCCTTCTTAGAGGTTTGGTCTGTGTGGCGGATTACTCTTGGATCAAGTTAGTATTTCCAGTGTTGGCATGTGTTATGAGTCTCAATATTGGTTGTGCTAGTTGAGTTCTTACGATGGGGAGAACCCTTCTTGTTACATGAGTGCTTTTCTCGTTTCGTCTTCCCTTAGAGTTGGACAGGTGTGACTGATGGAGTGAAAAGTCACACTGAGTTTGTGTTTTTGTTGGTCTCAATCAGTTTCGACCTTGATTTTGATTCCTCGTTTGGATGAGTGACTTTCTGGGGGCAGAAAGTTTTTGTGGTGGGGAGAATTATCACACCACAACCCGAATTATTGTAGTGGTAGTTATTTATATTTATATTTGAGTCTTTTGGTTTCTTCAAGTTAAAAAAAATTAGTTAAATTTGAAACGAAATGAAAATAAAATAAAATAAATGGAAAAAAGATTTAATAACACTAATAATGATATTATTATTATTTAGTTTGTATTATAATTATTATTAACTTATTATTAATATTATTTATGTTGATATTATTATTATTATTATTATTACAAAAAAAAGCGTAAAACATATTCTACCCGAGCCCCCCCCCCCCCCCTTGTTCGCCTGTGTGCATCCGGAGCCCAGGCCGTCTCCCGCTCCGGCCACGCCGCGACTCCGGTCGGCTGTCTCGCCCCTCCGCGCTCACCTGGGACCTCGCACCGCCCTGCCGTCTCTGGTCCCCACCGCCCAGACGACTCGAAACCCCCCTCCCTATTGCGCGACCACCATTGGTTGAGGCCCTCTGGCGAGCCACATCCTTTCCTCCGGTGACCGCGACACCGCACACCATCCAGCCACCTCACGCTCTTCATCTGGGTACAATTTCTTCAACATTCATTAGGGTTTGGTCTTTCCGGGTTAGGGTTTTGTGTTTCCTTGTTTCGATTTTGATTATAAATAGTTTCATGATTTTATTTTTGGGTTTATTTGAGTTGTTTTGAGTGTGATTGAGGTGCGGTGGACTTTGCGCACCAAATTGGTGAAGTTGTCCTACACTGAGGTAGGTGGTTCCACATATAATTATTATTTGATGAATTAAATTTAAAGTTTGATTAATTTATCATATTATTCAGTTAATTTATGTGGCGCGAATTTAGTTTTCATTGAAGTTTGATATGTGATTAATTATTTGGTAGCATGTTTATATGTTATAAGTGTGTTCTTGCTAAAAACTAACATTTAATATGATGTTAGTGATTTAATAAATGTTTCAGTTATCTTATTAATGTGTGCAGGTGGTGTAGAGTGTATTTTTTTTATATGGAGTCGTGTGCGTTGGATTTCAAACAATATTATTTTAGTGTAGTTTTGTGGTAAAACATTGAAACACACCTTGAAAATGTTTTAGTAAGTGTTTCATTAATTTATTTAATTGTTTATGTGGTGAAAAAATAGTTTTAAGACAATTTATTATACATTTGATTTTAAAGTGGTGTCTTAATATGATATATGACGTGTTTTGAGGAAAACCCATATTATGTCACTAAATAGTGCTTTGTTAAATCGTGCAATGGGTTTTTTAAGTTTTGTATGAGGTACAAATCATGTTTTGGTTTGGTTAGTGTGTGTTTGGTTTTTAACTATGGTTTTGAATTCTTTTTGGTGAAAAGATTTGGAGTGTTATTGAAATCGTTTTAATAATCTTTTTAAATGGTTTATTCAATTATAAAAGAAAGAGCTGTGACCATGTTTTGAAATTGTTTTAATGTGTGTTTGATGTTAAAGGGAGGAATTTGAGTATGTTTGGAGGGTAAAGACTTATTGGGAAACTTGAAATGTTTTATAGATGGTTTAAGTGTTGAAATTGATTTATTAAATTATATGTGTAGTGCGTTGCGCCTTGCTTCGATTGTTTTGGGCCCTGCATGTCCAGACATCCTACATGTACATGCATAGGGTAATACATATATATATGTTCCCTCTTTGTACACATTCCCTCATGGTGCGGGGAATATGTGAAATGCAGCTAGGGGTGTGTATATATATATATGTATAAATGCATGTGCGTGTGCGAGCCATGTGTCGGTTCGAGTGGCCATCGATAGATAGCGACAAGTTTGAGGTAGGTCCCCTATGCCTAAGATTTTAATTTGAAATTCATAATTGCTTGATTGTTTTAAAAATATGTTTTACACTATGCTATATACACATGCTATGGAATCTGATTGCGGTTGCTAGAAACTATTATGCCTTGTATTGGAAAATTGAAATGTATTTCAAAGCCGTTGGTCTTAAGTGACTTTTCTTGAAAAATTGATTTCTTAAGTGGTTTTGAATTGGTAAGGTGTATTTTCCAAAGGTGTTTGGCCTTTTGGCCGGTTGATTCTAAAAAGTGTTCCCTTTATGTAATTAAGCATGTTTGGCATCTTAGGAATGTTTTATGAAATATAAAAAACCTCTATTGAGGCCCGTTTGGCACTTTAAGATTTGGTTTGCGAAAATAGAAAAGCCCTTTTGAGTCATTCCCCTAAATTTTAAAATAAAATGTGATGCAAGTGTTAATGATTGGTTTGTGATATGTGCCTAGTGTAAAGTCTTTTGCGTGATTGTGTAATGTAAATATGGGGAATACACTTAAGTAGGGAGTGCGGTGGTGAAAGGTTGAATGAGTTTAAGATAAATAAAATGTAATGTACTTGTTTGATTGCTTGATAAAGCAAACTGACCACCATTTGAAATAGAGCACAATGGGAAACCCATGTATCTAGGCGGGTGACCAGGACTAGTACGTTATATGATACGGCAGGGGTTTGTCCTGGTTTGTCTAGCAGGATTGACGCAACAACAGTAACTAAACATATGAATTCTAAGGGTCGTGGTCTTCTAAGCCACATTTTCTAAGGGTTGTGGTCTTTTAAGCCATGTTTCACCGAGGTACGAGGTCTCTAGGTTCCCACTTGTTCTAGTTGCCTATAAGGATTACCCATGGTGCTCATTTGTGTCATGTTGTTGATGATGTAACTTGCTTTTCAGCTGCCTCATACTTGATATCTTGTTTGTAAAAACCATATTTTAATCCAAACTGGTTTCTTTTCATTTTTAAATGTTAATGCATGCTTGAAACCCATTTTGAAAATGTAGTGGGAGTAAAATGCTTTACCTGAAAATGCAAACTCGTTATTTGAATTTGTAAAGGGTAAATGTTATTTCATTATATCTTATTTTTATAACTGCCATAGTTGGATTTCTTAATAAAGGCGGAGGCATAGGACGTGGTTATATTTTGGCTTTCCTACTGAGCATCTCGGTGCTCACGCCTACTTTACTTTTCAGTTGCAGGTTTCAGTCTTGGATCGCTTTTGGGAGCGAGTGTGATTGTCGTACCGTGGTGATCCACGGGGTCACCTGAGGTATGTCACATTTCTTTGTTTACTCCTTTTTCTGCTTCCACGTTGTTCAGTTTATTTTCCTTTATTTATCTTCTTGTTCAGTTTATGTTTATTTACCTTTGTCATGGTCCAAACCGTTCCCAACTGGTTTGTTTTGATGCCCCGCACTAGTTGCCAGCTCGTGGTGATCGGGAACGCCCTTCGGGCCATGTCACGGACCGGGTCGGGCGCCGGGTCGGATGACGACCCGGCCTGGTTCGTGACATTACAGATATATAAAAATTTATAAAAATAGGAATCTTGATCCATTAAGTCAATGTAACCATTTTTGATAGTTTCATTTTCTACTATCCTGATCAACAAAACCTTAGTGACAATCACTCTTTGTGTCATATTCTGAAATTATAATGTACCCAATCATATGGAAATATTTTCAACCTCCATAAAAACTTACTCGCAATGATTTTTCCACATCATGATGGTGATATCTCATTATATTGATATAGTTTTAAGATTTTAAATGTAGAAGGAGTGAAAATAGCTTCACAAATTTTATGAATTAATTGTAGTTTAATTTCATCATCTATTACTAAAGAGAAATCAAGCCATTCATTTTCTTTAGATGAATAATTCACTATCATGTCATGTAATTTACATTCATTTGACATGGAACAATTATAGGATCAAGTTCTTGATATTGAATCCATTTCAAAAATGAAAATGATGGACTAGTGTATAATATTGATGGTAGTGAATGTAAATTAATATTTTAATTATGGGTGGTATAAATCATAGCTCAAGAAAATCTAATTATAGATAATGTTTAATGAAACATATGTCATGGTTAATCACTAAAAACACTTGAATTATATGTTCATCTTTAGTAATTTATGGGAATATGGGGATTAGAGGATCTTCCCTGTAGGGAAAAAATATTTTTGGTTTAGAGGCTATATATAGGGTATACATGAAAATATATATAAGGGGAATATATGTATTTTTATGTAAAATATAACTATTGATTTAAATATTATCATTATTTATAGAAATTAATATTTTTGGTATTCAGAGGTTAATGAAATGATATATGCTTATGAGTGTATGAAATATTCATGAAGGGTTAAGAAACAATAATTTTTACTCAATTTTGTATAGAACACATTATATGAGTGAAGATACTAGTTACTTAAAAACATAAATATTTTAATGAACTATTGGGTCTAATTTTAATGGCTCAGACTTTTCTAGGGATTTATAGTTGACCCTATAAGCTTTCTACATTTCCATATGAACTTTTGTTTTTATCCTATAATCAGAATGTGGGAGGATTAGTAAGGGAGGGAATAAAGTTTTATTACAAAAAACATATTTATTTGTTACTCATAAAATTTTTCCCATACTTTTGAATTATAGTTTTGGTTCTTATTATTTTGATATATGAGGTGTAGAGTTTACATTCAAACAACATTTGACCCACACATGATGAAAATAAGATAACACATATTTGTTCTTTAAGTGATTATTTATATGTTTTATATCATTAACTATATTGTCATATAGATTATAGAAAATGAAAATGGAAGGAACTTATGTTAATGGGTTTTCAAATGAAACAATATATTTCTATAGTAATGTTTCACATATGTTAGGATCAAGAGGTTTAGACAATTATTGCCTTTAGTTTAATGTCATATATCTTTGACTAAGGTGAGATGAGTTTGTGTTCACTATGTGTGAATTATGGAAGTTGAGATTTAAAACCTGATTTTTTTTAAATACTATTAATTATTAAAAACCATTCCAATAGAGGAGTGGTGAGGTTGTGAAAGGAAACATTATTATCTCAGATCATGGGGAGTGACATGAAATAAGTACTCAATGAATTAATAGGAACCAAAATTAAATAAAGGGTTCTATTGAGTTGTATTGTTGTTGTAATTATATTATATGACCTTACCCTTAGGATATATATTCCATTTGTAAGAATTCTATATCAGGGAACAAATGTTGATCCATATTGGGGGAAGGTATGTATAGGCATGTAGTTGCGTCGTTTCATGTCAAATACCATCATTATCAGAGATTGAATAATTTTTAGAGATATGTGTCACTCAATATATGATATGTGACTTATGGAAGGGAATTTATATAAATTATAATGGAGGAATCCTAGTACTCAACTAACTATAGTTATTTTGTCTCCATACATTTGCAATATAGACAAAATTGGTGTTGTGTAATGTCTAAGTCTATAATATGTGGTCCCGATATAACCATAAATCATCAAAAAAATTAAGACACGCTTTGTTCTTATATTATAGATAATGATCTATTAATTAGGGTATTAAATTCATAATGGGGAGTATTACCTTGATGCTTTATTAGAGAAAAATCTTACTTTAGGATCCCATAAATGGATATATTTCACATGTAGGGAAGTTGGTTTATTTAAACATTCCATTATATGTTATTTAAGTTTATTTATGGTGGAATGAATATCATAATGTTATATTACATGACATAAAAGAACTATATAGCCATACAGATTCATAGAATATGATTAAAAAACTATATTGGACCTTTTTATAGATTTGGATGGTGTGAAAAATGATATATCATCCACTTAATGTTAAATTGGTGAATAGGGAACCTCGTATGATAAGAGATATTGTCATATAACTATACCAACATATATAGGGCTTGAAATATATTATTCACAATCTTCCGTCGATACTTACTAATAGAACCCAATTTTTAATTATCAACACTTAAAAACCCAAAAGGATATATTGAGTCACTTACAGAGCCATGATTATCCTATAAATAAGGTTCGAAAGAATTAGTAAAACAATAATTACATAAAAAATAAATGTCTTAAATTATGAATTTTAAAATATTAAATAATGTTCATATTCCATTATATAAATTCTATATATATAAAAAATTCTTCAAAAATGTTCCCCTTTTATACATTTCTTACATATCATCAATTATCATAACATTGGGAAATAGAATCATTAGTAGCCCAGGATGAAAATAATATTAAGGGTATACATGGATATTAACAATTTTAGATCAAAATTGATCACAATATTAGAATAAAGAGAATGAGAAAAAAAATAAAAATTCATGATTGAATCATATATGGATTCATACACATAAAATATTTTATTTAAAAACATTATTCTTGTCATTAAGCCTTAGAAAATACAAATGAACATTGGAGCTAACAATCCCAATACATGTGTAAAAAATATTTCCAAATGGAATAGTTAATACTTATAAAAGGCATATAGAAATTGTTTATATGCCAAGTAATATCATATTATCATCATGGAATCATCAAAATTTGATAATTAAAGCATTTTCTTATTTGTAATTTCACCACTATTAACACTATAATAAAAATTTATTTTTTGTATAATAAAATATGCATCTTCCCTTTAGTGTAACTTCCATCCAATGAAGACCATAACATTGTCCAACTCATTTGAGAGAAATATTGGGCTCACTTATCATCATGACATATAGCATTCTCACTAATCATATTGATCTATATCGAGCTTAACCATTATAATGATGTATTTCAGGATTACACATTATCATGAGCTATATTCACCTATCCAATCATCATAAATAATGTATAATATATGTAAAATGAATAAACTAAATTATTAATTCGTTTTAAAATAAAAATCACTTATTAAAACATTAATCAAATCATAAATTAATTAACACATGGAAATAATGAGTTTTGTATAAATTCACATTAAAATGACAACACAAGCCATCGAGAAGAAACATAGGGGTGGTATTATTTATGAATGTCCCCAAGGAAGACTTTTAATCAAATAAAATATGTTTAAATGAATGGAAAATAATTTTTTAAAATGATTATAAATATACTGTTGAATATAATAAAAAATAATCTTTATTTTCTTAATAATTGATAACTAAAATTTCAATGTATAATATTGTTTCTGACGCTTCTGCCGGGGTGCGGGCGTATCCGTCCGTCCGCGGAGGAGGACGTGCGGCTTTGTTTCCCTACATTCCCGATTTCCAAAGGTAGGCGGCATTCGTTCCTTGTTCAGGTACATCTCCTCCTTGATCGAAACGGGATGATGAGATGTCAGTTCTTCCCTCCGTGGATTCCTCCTTGGAGCTCATTACCTAGTCCGGGTCTCCCTCATAGATTTCATACGTAGTTCGTAAAACTCTTCCCAGTGCCATGTTTCCATGGACTCCGGTTAATTACACTGCTTCTGTCGGGACATTCCAAAGGGTCTGGTCAGGGCAGCAACCTTCAGTCAGGGGAGTAGTCACGTTGAGGCATCAGTAGCGTGTCTGGATGCTGGGGAACCTGGCATGTCTGTTTGTTGTCCCGGGTCGCAGGGTTTCTCGAGTGTGTGGAAGCCCGAGGCATCCCACATAGAATGCGGGGAATTATATGCCATAGACACATATCTGAGGTTTTCCTCAGCTTCCCGTTTTTAACACAGGGTACGCCGCGAGTTTAACGTCCAGTGGAGACGGATCAGCCCGATCAGAGCATTAGCTAGGATAGATCGGACTGAGGGATTTCTCTTGAAGGGATGTCGATACCGGGGCCAACCCATGGGCGGCTGTGAAGAGGAGCATACCGACATGGTTTCACCAAGATATAATGGTGAATGGAGTGGAGAGGGAGTGAAATGGGACTATCACAGGGGCGACGGTGAGGTTGGGCTTGGGCCTTGGAGAGGCTTCCTATGTATCCCCGTGGCAGGGAATCAAAGTCAGCGGAGTTCGGGTTGGTGCCGGTGAACCGACATGAAGGTGGACCTTGGACCGATGGATGTCGTCAGTGAACCAACGTGATGGTGGACCTTGGTCCGATGCATC
The DNA here is from genome assembly GCA_963277665.1 of Viscum album. Taxonomy (NCBI): domain Eukaryota; kingdom Viridiplantae; phylum Streptophyta; class Magnoliopsida; order Santalales; family Viscaceae; genus Viscum; species Viscum album. The sequence goes on from CAUJRU010000232.1 coordinate 285,593, forward strand.
AGCAAACCGACGTGAAGGTGGACCTTGGTCCGATGGGCATCGTCAGGGAACCGACGTGCAGGTGGACCTTGGTCCGATGCGTATCGTCAGCGTACCGACGTGAAAGTAGACCCGTGGGTCCACTAGTGGTGGGCTTGAACCTCGGGAAGGTTTCCTACGTACCATGCCTTGACATGGATCAAAGTCCTCGTAGTTCGGATGATTGATGGAATACAGTTTAATGTCATGCGGGATGATAGTGAACCCTGACGTGAATAAACGACAGGAAGTGGGTGTCGGTGAACCGGCGTAAATGAGGGACCTTGGTCTCATGGGATATGGGCTTGAACCTCTGGGTGGATTCCTACATACCATTCCTTGACATGGATCAAAGTCATCGTAGTTCGGATAGGAGAATACAGTTTAACGTCATGCGGGACGGGGGTGAACTGATGTGAATGAGGTCGGAACGACCGGATGGTGAGTTGACTTAGACCACAGGAAGGCTTCCTACGTAGCATGAGATGACATGAATCAAAGACCTCTTAGTTCACATGGGGGACTTTGTCGGAGAACTGACGTAAAGGTGGACCTTGGTCCTATGAGTGGTGGGCTTGAACCTCTGGAAGGCTTCCTACGTACCATGCCTTGACATGGATCAAAGACCTCGTAGTTCAGGTGGGAATGGGGAATACAGTTTAATGTCATGCAGGACAGAGGGAGGGGTATACAGTTTAACGTCATGCTGGAAAAGGGCGAAACTCGACATGAATGAACGACCAAGAAATGTGTCTTGAACCTCATGGAGTCCTCCTACGTACCATGCCTTGACATGGATCAAAGACCTCGTAGTTCAAATAGGATGAGTCGCAATGGCTTGCCATTGGACCGGAATGCAGTTTAATGTCGTGCTGGACGGGGATGAGACCTGGCATGAATAGATGACGGGTGGGCTTGAACCTCGTGGAGGCTTCCTACGTACCATGCCTTGACATGGATCAAAGTCCTCATAGTTCATTTGGGTTCGTCGGTGAACCGACGTGAAAGTAGACTCGGGGGTCCCCTATTGGTGGGATTGAACCTCGTGAAGGCTTCTTACGTACCATTCCTTGGCGTGGATCAAAGACCTCGTAGTTCAGGTTGGGGAATTTAGTTTAACGTCGTTCTGGATGTAGTTAGAACTCGACGTGAATTGGATGATGGGTGGGCTTGAACCTCATGGAGGCTTCCTACGTACCATGCCTTGACATGGATCAAAGTCCCTATGTTTCGCTATGGGTGAGTGGGTGACAGCGGCTTTCCGTCGGACCGAGATGCAGTTTAAAGTCATGTTGGACGAAGGTGGGACCCAAAGTGAAGAAACGATGGGTGGGCTTGAACCTCATGGAGGCTTCCTACGTACCATGCCTTGACATGGATCAAAGTCCCCATAGTTCTCTATGATGGGGTCAGGTTCGGTGCTCACTCTAAGCCCACGTGAGTCATGCTCTGTGTGAGAAAGAAGAGGTTGCAAGGACCTGACGATCACGTCGCGAAGGATGCGTCCGTGAGAAGCGAAGAGGGGGGCTTACGCGTTAGGGTGGCACATGGTGTTGGGACTTACTCCTGGATGGAGGCCATGGTGCGACAAAGCGCAGGAAAAATGGACCGTGGTCCAACGATGGGGGGTGCCTCGTTCCCTATCATGCCCTCCACTGACCTTGTAGTGGGGAAGTACGGAGATGCAGAGTGCGGTCATCCGTTGGGGAACAAGGGTCTCCCTTCTCCTATGAACATACGCCACTCCAAGAAGGAGGATATCATCCCTTATGGATGGGTGATTCCATTCCTGTGGAGACGAGTGGTGTAAAGAATGTTCGAGCTGGGGGGACCCTTCGTGAGAGGCATGAGGTCGGGTCATAGTTTAACGTCATTTATTGAGGACGTGATGCTTGACAGTTTAACGTCCTGCAGCTCGGACGAGGTGGGTTCACTCCACACCCCTAGGACTTACATAACCGGTACCCTCTGGTCCTTGGGGAAGGGAAGGTACCAGTAAGGCCATGGTCAAGGGGGGTTGTGGAACGAACCATCGAAGGGTCCACGTTAGCGTGGCTATACGAAGAAGAAATAGCTGTTAGGGTGCCTATGCGAAGAATCATTAGGCGAAGCAACGCTACGGGTGGTGTTTTCCATGGGACTTTGAAATCACATCGTGCAAACCTGGAGGGTTGCACGGGAAGAGGAATCACTAAGAAAAGGAGTGTGCTTCGCGAAGTGGAGTGCCTTGGCCTTAGCATGGGGCGTAGGTGTGAGTGGAAGTTGCTTCGCGAGGTGGAACAGTGTTCGCGGAGCACTGCCTCACGAAGGAGAGGTGCCTCACGAAGCAGGGTCCTGTAAAGCAGTGTGCTTCGCGATGTGTAGCGATCCAGCCTTAGCATAGGGATCACTAGTATGGGTTGGGTGTTTAGCGAAGCACAAGTGCTCCGCGGCTGCCCGGGTTCCCTTGGGAATCCCCTTCCTTCGCGAATGCCCTTGAGCTTCGCGAAGGGCATCCCTCTCGGAAGAGGTGCTCAAAACGAGACAAAGATGAGGCGTCTCGCGAAGTAGGAATACCTCACGGAGCTCATGATTCCCGGGGAAAAGAGTGCTTCGCGATTTGGGAGAGGAGAAGCCGAAAGGTCGGATTGTCCGTCATCGGGACTCAGGGGGAGTCCAGTATTTATAGGGAAGGGGCGCCACAGAGCAGAACTCGCACGCCGCCTCCAGTGCTTCGTGGTTGCGCTCGTGAACGTCAACGTCGTCTGCGGAGGGAACCTCCTCTGGAGCTTCGCGGCGGCTCGCGAACGTCAAATGAGTTCGTGGAGAATTACCTCCTCTGGAGCTTTGGCGAGGCCGCGATATTCGGGGCACTTCGCGGCGGGGCTTCGCGTCGGTGCTTCGCGTCGGTGCTTCGTGAGGCAGCTCACCAGCCGTCCTTTTTGTTCTTTTCTTTCGGGCCATATTTTGGCGCCAAAAAATGCCCCCCACCCTTATACTTGGAGCCGCGGAGGGCGAATGGTCGAAGTCTGAGGGAAAATCGATAAAATTCTCTGTGGTTCGCGATGCCGCTACGCGAAGGGTCCCCGCGGTGCTCACTATGGCCACCGATCCGAACGCGCCGTGATGCTCCGCGCGGGTGGGGCACGCCGCGATGATCTGGGGTCACCGCCTATAAATAGGGGGGGTCTACCTCTTTTGTATTCACATTCCTTCCTTGTCTTTTTGTGCTCTTGACTTCGCAAAGCTCCGCGTACTCCGCGACAGCCCTCCGCGAATCGAGCTTCGCGGCGAACCGCGGGTCTCCAGCTCCGCGTCCGCGCCAAGCGAACCTCTGCTTGTCGGCCTTGGCCAGACTTCGCGGCTTGGTCTCGCGACCGATCTTCGTGATCTGGCTTCGCGATTTAGCTTCGCGTTCGAGCTTCGCGATCTACCTGAAAAAAATTCTTTCTGAGGGCCAGAGTTAAAATGGCCCATCAAGAGGCTGTATTGGGGGTGCTTGCAGATGCTGCTCGTCGGGATGAGATGGCCAACTGTCCAGGCCTGGGGGAGATGGTCCGAAGCCACTCGGACCACACTTCTTTGACAGATCTGCTATCGGAGGGTCAGAAGGATTATCCTCAATGCAAGAAACTTCCATTGTACGGCTTCGGGCTGAGGGATGACGTCTTTATCCCTAAGGGGAGTAGGGATGAACCAGCTTGCTGGTTCTGGAGCATACCATGCCAGCACCAATGGTTCAGGGTGGCCGATGGTCACGCACAAGAGAACTTCACACCCGTCACCGCTGACTGTCTCTAAAATCATGTGAGCGACATTGACGGGAAGCCACTGCAGCCGGAGACTTCCCCTCCCCTCTACCGTACCATGCTGAAGGCGGCTTTACAGGATTCGAAGAAGGGATGTTCCGATGAGTGGGACCTGCGCCAGGGCGGCAACTTTACTGATGACTGGGCCTGGGCCTACTGGGTAGGCGCCTCATGTGAGGAGTTCGGGGATGAGCTGAGAAGAGTGGGGTTGTATGAGGCGGCGTGGGCCTCCCAATTCCATATTTACCAACCCAAGCAACTGATGCCAGAATTACTGAGCAGATGGTTGTCTAGGACCAACACTTTTCACCTGCATCACAGGGAGGTGGGCATCAGCCTGTGGGATTTCCACCATATTTCTGGGGTTCCAATCTTGGGGGCCATGTATGACGAATTCCTCCCCGTCATCAACGCGTGGGAGGACACGGAGCAAATGCTACGACTGGCGTCAGCGCTGATGGCACTCGTCCCTGGAGAGGAAAAGGAGGCAGTGAGGGATGTCCATTTTAGGAGATGGTTCAAATGCTTCCTGAATTTCCCAGAGAATCGAGAGTTCCCTCTGAGGCCTCGAAATTGTCCATGCGCGGCCCAACGGGGAAAGGGGCACTCGTACTGGCGGGTCTTGGAGGACAGCCAATGGAAGACTTGGGGTTTCAGTGTCAGCACTGAACAACAGCCGATAGTCAGGCTAGCGGAATTCATCATGGATCTCATCTGTGGTTGGATCCTACCGGTGAGAGATACAAGCATGGGGGTACGGCCCAGCTCGTTAATCATGGCGTCGATGTTGGCCATGGGGCAGCGGATCAATCTAGGGATTCTGATGCTCACCAAACTGTACAGAATGCTGCGGCACATTAGCGAGGTAAAAAAGATGCCAAGGATATACGGTCCCTTCCACCTCCTTTATGGGTGGATCTCAACGCATATCAGGGGGATTTACGAGAATCCAAACTCCATTTCGCTGCCGGGATCGAACTTCTGCCCCTCCATCCTGAACGCGGTCGGGATCTTCGCGTTCAAACTGGCCATTCTGATGGTACTGAATCGGGTGTGGAGGGAGGACGAGTTTAATTTCCACCCCTTCCCCTTGCCGACGGGGACACTTACTGATGACGGGAGGGGAATGGAAGAACATCGGGCCTACCTCCTGGCCTTTCAAGGTGGATTTTTGGTGGCACGGATAGATCGTGAGCCACTCTGCGAACCGTACACCCCGCATCGGTTTGCGAGGCAGTTCCGGTGCCTCCAGTGGCTGACCCCACAGGTCTACTGGGAGGTGTGTCAAGAAGAGCACCCGTGTGTGATGAGGCATTTGTGGCTCATGTTCACACAGGATGATGGGAAGATGCAGATTTCATTTCCTCCATCCACCACCGCTTTCGGGTTGGTGAAGGATTAAGCCATCTGTTGGGAGGCTGCTTACCCAGGGGAGATGCTGAAGAAACCAACTATCTGGGTCGGTGATGGTGGGCCTCCTCTATCTCGAGGTTGGGGTCGGAGGGCAGCTAGGGCCGCTCGTGGTAGCGGGGCTACCATGGCGGCGGGACCCGCACCGGTCGAGGGTATGGCAGCAGTGGTGGATCCGGTGATTCCGAAAGAGCAGGGTCATCCAGAGGGGCGGCCACCGAGGGGATTTCGCAGGATATCCACTCAGGGACCGGGGAAGCGTCTGCATCATATTGACATGGCAGAGGATGTCGTCTTCCCGGAATCTTGGGACATTTGGGATGTCAACCGGCAATTCCTCAGCCCACCCGAGATATAGGCCCACCTGAATCGCCTCGGGATGGAATTACCGGGCATAGGCCAAGTTCGGGATGGATTCATGGCATCTCCGGCGGAGGCAGAACAGTACCTGGACGAGCTGGAGGATTACGTCCACTCCAGGGGTGTCCCTCGCCCAATGACAGACCGGGTGAGGGTACTGTTGAATCAGACGGTCCCCCCACAGTTATCGGCTGCCGATCTGAGGGAGTGCTTCCCCTTGCCGGAGGAATCAGAGGACTCCTCTTGGGAGGATGAGGCTGGAGGAGGGAGCCCGTTGGAGGAGGGCTAGGTTGGAGACCGAGGCTCAGAATCCAACGATTTCATGGAGGCTCTCAAGGTAGCATTCCGAACTTATTTCCCTATTATCCGTCCTTGGGTCACTATGAACTTCTCACCGATGTTTGAGCCATGCAGGAGGAACTTGTTCGAAGGCCACATTCTCGCTCCTTGGTGGGTGATGATGTGGGACCTTCAGAACCTGCGCCTATGGCTGTGTCCAGTTCCGCATCTGGTGGGACCAGGTCGCCCGGGGTGGCTCCTCCGGAATCTTCAGACCTTCCAATAGTATAAGGAGGGCCTCGTCCCGGGGTCCCATCAGCACTAGCTCAAGAGCAGCGCAAGGAGGCCGATCTCCGTACGTCTCCTCTACCGATCTCCTCATTGTCACATGTAGGCCATGCCAACTAACGTTTATGTCCCTTTCTGTCGTACAGTTCTTCGACTGGCGTGGGCTGCTGCGGCAAGACTGGTCAGGATGTCTGGTGGCGCCCCCCCTAGGGGCATGCCGGTGATTGTGGTGATAGTCCCCCCATCTTCTCAAACTGCGTTGCACACCATCACTGGCAGGACCATCAGCAGGGCCGTACCCGAAGACATTGAGGTGGACTCAGAGGAAGAGGATCAACCGGTCGGTCCCAGTCCTGTCGCACCTGCTTCTGCGTCAGGTGCCGTACCGGATTCAACACCAAATGTAGATCCTGCCAAGGATTTCTTGCGGGCGTATCCCGCGTACGAGCCTGCCAATCGCTCGGACTGGGACGAAACGACCTCCGATGAGGAAGACAACAGCATAGTCCACCGCCGGTCGTGGAAGCTAATCACGCGCTTTATCAAGGACACCCCCCAATCGCAATGGCTGGCCGAAATGGATAGACTCTGCTCGCGGTTGCGTGAACTATGTGCTGGGGGAGTGGATGCCCAATGTCCCCACGCACTCATCCGAGATATTATGGTTGAGAAGATCCGGGAGCATGATCATGGGCTCAGTGTGGGCTGGCAGCGGAGGAAGGTGACCAGCATCAAGAAGCTCCAAGAGACTGAAGGCGAGGTCCAACAGAGGCAGACTCAGGCATACGAGCTTTCAGCCTCTCTTGATGCACAATCTGAGCTGGTCTCACGGTTGAAGGCCTAGCTGGCAGAGGTAGAGGAGCAGATGAGGCAGACCTCTGGAAAGATGGTTGTTGTTCAAGCTGGCATAGAGAGGGCCAAAGCCAGGATAGACGAACTGTGCCCCACCGCTGCTGAGGAGGAGCGGGAGCTGATTCAGTGGCAGCAAGCCTTGGATGTCGCAAGTCAACGGGTGGCGGAGCTGCAATGCTCTTTTGACGAGGTCAACCCATCCACGGGGGGAGTCAACCCCCATGTATTGTAACAAACCCAAAACACTTTTATTGGTACTTTCGTGCTTCAATTTCTCCCTTTCTTGGTTTTGAATGCTGTAGAGCGCACGATTTCCACTGTTTGAATTGCCTTGTTACATCCCTACAATGTTGGTGGGACGTTCAGTGACAATTCCCCAAGCTCACGTGGGTCGAGCCCGATGTGAGAAACAGGAGATAGTTTCCCTCTCATCCCACCTAACATGGGAGTGGGGATCATTCTCCGGGCATCTGGGATTTGGATTACCAGTCCAGATTTCTGAAAGATGGGAGAGGCTTGATCGGAGAAGGATCTTTCAGGATAGCCGAATTACCGTTTCTTCAGCGTGCTCTTAGGAACGAACGGCTCAATGCCAGGGGCGCTGAAATCGGTCCAAACAGATGAAAATGGGAAGTGTGAATCACGATACCCAAAATCTGGAACACTGTGGGGATGGCGTGACAATAAAGGATAATCGTTAACCGTGGAGGAGAAGCGGTACCCTTACTGCAGTAGCCTGTAATGGGGACAACAAATGAGGGTCGCCCGTTGACCATGTTCGAAACATGGGACCATGTCACAAATGTTGTTGATCAGTCCTTCGGGACGTTGGCCCAGGATAGTTGGCGGACAATAGGTCAAACATCCATACTGTTAGGGGGTCCTTCCAGACATGACCCGTCTTCCGAAACGTTGGACTAGGATGGTAGGTGAGCCGATGCGGCATGAGACCAGGCCGTTAGGGGGTTCCTTCAGACATGAAAGGGGACGAGGGTCCGAATTAGGGGTACGCAAAGCGTGGAATATGAAGTGATGGTTTGTCTGAACAGAATCCAACACTTAGGTAGTTACACCATCGTGGTGGGAGCACACCAGATGGGTGCATCGGTCTGATCATGGATCATTCCTTCTTTGGGATAGGGCCTCTCTGGTGAGGGGATCTGTCACTTCCCATTGGGATCTTGGAGCATCCTGAACTTTTTCAGGGTAGAACCGCAGTTTAGTGTCATGCGTTGAGGAAACACAGACTCCTATAGTTTAAAGTCATACGATAGGACGTGGAGAAAAAGGAAAGATCCCAGGGAGCATGTGGCGCGGTAGATATGAAACCGACACAAATGAGGGCTTGGAGTCCAAATCATACCACATACCCCCGGAGGAAACTCTTCAGGTCGAGGGACCAAGAGTGAGGATTGGGCTGGGCTCGAAGTAGAGTGGTCGGGCGTTCCTACGTACCCCATGAGGATGGGAATCAAGCCATACATAGTTCTGGAAGTGTAGTTTAACATCATGTGGGACGATGAGATGCCTGGACGCGTTGGTAAACATCCTGCCAAAACTACTAAGCCCACGTGAGTCGTGCTCGATGTGGGAAACAAGGAGTTGTGGTGGTAATTTCCCGACACAAAAGGGGCAGGTTCGGGAAAAGGGATGCTCGGTGAATACCAGCCTAATGAAACTAACACGATCATTTAGCGCACCTAGATGCCCGAAGAGAAAGAACCGAGTATGATGGAATTCTACTTGAACATGATAAAGTGGAAATGTGTGAATCATAGCGCTCGTGATTCAGATCAATATGATGGTGGCGTGACGATGGAGGATAATTGCTGACCATGTTCGCAACACAGCATCCTATCGTGTTAGCCTATAATGGGGACAGACAAATGAGGGTTGACCATTGACCATGTTCGAAACACGGGACCATGTCACAAATGTTGTCAGATATCCGTAGGGACGTTGGCCCGAAACGATTGGAGGGCCCTTAGGTCCAGCATTCATGGAGAGCCCTTAAGCCTAGTATCCATGTCGTCTGAGGGTCCTTTTGGACGTGGAGGAATATGAGGATCCAAATAGCGAGTTCATGAAGCTTGGTCATGGGACAAGAGGAATGTCCCCAGGAAAATCCCACACTTCGGGCACTTTGTCGAAACACATCTGAATACGACAACAAGACGTATTAGAGAGAGGGAGCAAAATCCTTTCCCATGGGGAGATCTTAGTTTAGGGTCGTAGAATTCGGACCATGGATGGGTAAGGGGAGCAGGGGATACATGGCAAGGCGGTTACAAAACCCGACGTGAATGAGGACCTAAGCCCTACTTACCACGCATTCTCTGGGGAAATGCTCGAGTCAAAGGACCGAACACAAAAGTTAGGCTGGGCCCACGGGGAAGTGCCCGGGCGCTCCTACGTATCTCATAAGAATGAGAATAAAGCCATACGTAGTTCTAAAGGGTGGCACATTAAGGTACCAGTGCCAGGGGAAAAGGGAAGTGTGGGCATGGCCCTTGAACTAAAAGAAGTGGAATTTGATAAATCTTGTTTGTCCTTTAAGGTGAATGGTTTTTTTTTGTGAAGCGACAGACCTAGAATAGTAGTTCGTGATGTCGCCACAATGATCAAGCCGTGATGGGCGTTGAAAAATGGAATGGCACGTGACCAATACCCAACGCGATGTACTCTACAACGAGGTCATCACAATGTAGTGCCATTTTTCATCATGCAGCCAGGACGATAATGTCACAATTTAGGGTTGTATGATAGGACCATGCATGCATTTTATCGTCATGCAGCGCAAACGTAGCAGAGATGATGCTAGGTAGGAGATGTGTGCAGTGTTATAAAACACAATTGACGGAGACATGATCCCACAGCAAATTGTATGCCAATCGAAGAGGGATACCTTAGGCCGAGGGGCCTATATAGAGGTAAGAGGTGAAACAGGGGGGGAGAATGGTTCCCCAAATGGGTTGTACCCAATGACAAGGCGTCCGAGTGGTCCTACGTATCCCATGAAGATGGGAATCAAGCCACACGTAGTTCTAAATGGTGCCTTTTCATGTCGTACTGGACAAGGAATAGGAGGGATAACCCTCAGAACGGGGGTGTGCGTGGTGTAGCCATTGCAAACCCGACGTGAATGAGGACATAATCCCGCACTATGCCACGTGGTCCCGTGGTCGGGGTTCTGAAGGCAGGACCAGAGAGGTGAATTTTCTGAACTCAAGCTGGGCCCAAAGTCAAGGGGTCTGGGCATTCCTATGTATCCTATCAAGATAAGAATCAAGATGAACATAGTTCCAGATGGGAATATTAGTTTATGGTCTTAGATCTCGGACCATGGATGGTGACCACTTTTCGAGTAAGCACAGATGTCAACCTGATCCTTAAGCCCACGTGAGCTAATCTCGGTGTGGGAAACAAGGGGGGTATCTTCATCACAATACTTGGGGCGAGTCAAATGGGAGTTGGTAGAGAGCCCCGAAGGACACCTATGACGTGGCTTGTTCCCCCAATGCGCAAACGTGCACGAAGGAAAAGTACCAAAAGTTATGAGACTCCACATGGACACGGTGATGTGATGAATGGTGTGAATTGTGAACCCGACATTTTGGGCCAATGGGTTGGCGTGGCGAGAGAGGAAAACTGTTAACCATGGTGGAAACGCAGCGTCCATATCGCGTTAGCCTGATGTGGTAATAGCAAACGAGAATCGACTGCTTACTACATTCGCAACGCGGGATTTTATCGATTTGCTGTCCAAAACCCTCGGGGGCGTTGGCCCGTAACGGTAGGAGAGCCCTTGGGAGTAGTATCCAGGTTGTTGTTGGGGGTCCCTCTGGGTGTGAAAGATGATGAAATCCCTGATGCGGGGATACACAAAGCCTGGAGAGCGGGTGCGGACGTGTCCGAGTAAAGCTTGGAATTCCAGGTAATAAACCAGAGTACTCTTAGGAACATTGGTGAATCGCCAAAAAGGGATCAACAAAACAGCTCAGTAGGGAGAGGTACATGGCGTGGTCATTACGAGACTGACGCGAATGAGTACATAATCTCACACCACAACATATAATCCTCTCATGAAGGAAGGGTAGGCCAAGGGGCCATGATGGGATGAAGATTCCCGAGGGATGGGGCTGAACCCGAATCCTAGACATTCGGGTGGTCCTACGTATTCTATTAGGATGGGAATCAAGCCACACGTAGTTCTCCAAATATAGTTTAACGTCGTACGAGATGAGGAGGGGAGTAATATGCCCCTAAACAAGGGAGGTGTACGGTATGGTGAAGAAGCCGTCTTGAATGAGGACATAGTCCTACACCACATCATACAATCCTATAAGAGAGGACATGGGCCGTGGCCCGGAAAGGCCAAGGGCCTGATGGTTAGGCATTGGTCAGGAAGGCCTGACCTGCTTGTAGTTTAATGTCTTGCAATGAGGACAAGGGTCGGGGACCCAAGAAGGCCAAGGGGCCTGAGCCTGGCCTCGTAAAGGGAGGGCATACGACATGGTACATGATCCCGACGTGAATGAGGACGTAGCCCTACATCACACCATACACCCTGGGTAAGAGGGGACCTGGGCCGGGGGGCCCGAGAAGGCATTGGGGCCTAAGATCAGGCATCAGTCCGGAAGGCCTGACTGGTTTGCAGTTTAACGTCTTACATGAGGACGGGGGTCGGGGACCCAAGAAGGCTAAGGGGCCTGAGGCTGGGCCTCAGAAGAGAAGGCGTACGACATGGTACATGATCCCGACGTGAATGAGGACGTAGTCCTACATCACACCGTACACCCCTTCGGGGAATCAGGGCTGTGGGACCGATTGCTAGCACCACCCAGGGGGAAGTTTGACACCTCAAGATGGGGCAGAATGAATCACTGCACTCGATGTCTGGGACATCTCAGGGTGGACCCGAAGATCCAGGACACTGTTGACCATGTTCAAAACACAGCGGTCCTATGGTGACCCGATGTGGGAGCAACAAATGAGCGTCGAACGCTGACAAAATTCGCAACGTGGGACTTGTATCGGATTGTTGCTTGAAAACCCTCGGGGGCATTGGCCCATATCGGTAGGGGAGCCCTTGGGGGTAGTATCCATGTCGATCTTGGGGGTCCTGCCGGGTTTGAAAAATGATGGAATCCAAGTCAAGGTGTGGGTGAAGCATAGCTGTATCCATCCACGAAAGAGGCAAAAATCTCTAGGGGGGATGTGAAACCAGGTCAAGGCTTTCTTGATGTGAGTTGGGGAAAAAGTGTGCACTCTGCCATGTCTTGACCTGAGGGGAAGATTTTGGCTTTTGGGCTGGGCCAATGGACGAAATGTACGGGCGTTCCTACGTATCTCATGAGGATGAGAATCAATCCATACGTAGTTCTTGAAGGCCATGCAGTTTAGCGTCGTGCGGTGATGACGTGGGAGGATAGAATAACGGGAGTGGGAAGATGGTGTGACCCTTACAATCCTTGTGCGAGCAGGGGTTGTATGAGCGGGGCAAAGAAAGCCTACTCCCTGCTACACAAAGATCCTCCAAGGAAACTACCCCCAGGCGGGATAGTGGAAGAGAAATGCTTGGGGCTGGGCTCAAGACAAGGCGTACGAGCGTTCCTACGTATCCCATGAAGTTGGGAATCAATACACACGTAGTTCTTGACATGCAGTTTAACGTCATGCGGGACGAGGGGAATCTCATTTGGGGATATGTATGGTACGGCCTGTAATCTGACATGAATGAGGACGTAGTCCCACACCATACCGTCCAATCCCGTAATAGGGTAAGTCGGGGAAAAAACGAGGGGGCCTGGGGCCAGACCGCGGTCAGTGAGACCTGACCAGCTTGCTGTTTAACATCTCGTGGTGAAGACGGGGGGGCTAGGGGCCCAAGGAGGCCAAGGGGCCTGAGGCTGAGCCTCGGTCAGGAAGGCCTGACTGGCTTGCAGTTTAACGTCTTGCAGTAAGGACGGGGGCCAGGGGCCCAAGGAGGCCAAGGGGCCTGAGGCTGAGCCTCGGTCAGGAAGGCCTGACTGGCTTGCAGTTTAACGTCTTGCAGTAAGGACGGGTGCCAGGGGCCCAAGGAGGACAAGGAGCCTGAGGCTGAGCCTCGGTCAGGAAGGCCTGACTGGATTGCAGTTTAACATCTTGCAGTAAGGAAGGGGGGCCAGGGGCCCATGGAGGCCAAGGGGCCTGAGGCTGAGCCTCGGTCAAGAAGGCCTGACTGGCATGCAGTTTAACATCTTGCAGTAAGGACGGGGGCAAGGGGCCCAAGGAGGCCAAGGGGCCTGAGGCTGAGCCTCGGTCAGGAAGGCCTGATTGGCTTGCAGTTTAACGTCTTGTAGTAAGGACGTAGATGCATTTTAAGGTCGTGCGGGACAATCTCGCAGTTTAAGGTCGTGCATGACCTTTTTTCCCTAGGCAAAGTATCACTTGAGGAATTTGGCATTGGTGGGAGGGGTTATACGCTCTCCATCTGTGGTCACCAAGGAGTATGCCCCATTGGGGTAAACCTTATGGATGACATAAGTACCTTCCCATTTGGGTTCTAATTTGGGCGGCTTCCTACCGGGAATCATTGGCGCTCGAAGGGCTAGTACCAGGTCGCCCTGTAGAAAAGAGCAGAGACAAACTTTCTTGTCGAAGGCCCTCGCTATCTTGTCCTGATGCCTTTCCAGATTGTGCAGGGCATGAATCCGGTTCTCGTCCAGTGCTTCTAATTCGGCTAGATAGATCTCGGCTACCTCATCTAATGTCTGGTGATCATAAAATGCAGTGTGTAGCGACGATAGATGGATCTCAATGGGTAGGACGGCCTCAGCTCCACACACCAGGGAATATGGGGTCACCTGGGTAGAGTTGCGAGTCGTCGTCCGGTAAGCCCATAGGGCGTTGGGGAGCTTTTCCGGAAAACTTTTCTTGTTCTGACCAACCATCTTCTGTAGAATGTTAGAGAGGGTCTTGTTGAACGCCTCAATCTGTCCATTCGCCTGCGCGTGGTAGCGGGAGGTATGGTTCGACCGGATGTTGTACTTGGCGTAAAATTTCTTCAGTTCAGCCGCTCGGAAGTTGGTTCTGTTATCGGTGAGGATGGTGTGAGGTACCCCAAACAGGAGGATAATGTTGGAGCTCACAAAGTCAATGATGGAACGAGCCTTGACCTCTTTGAGCAGAACTGCTTCTGCCCACTTGGAGAAGAAATCTGTAGCAGTCAGGATGAACCTACACTGGTGGGCTGTTGCCGGTGGATATGGTCCCACTACATCAAGTACCCATAACACAAATGGCCAAGAGTACTTCGTGGGGTGGAGGGGCTCCGGCGGCCGATGCAGGAAGTGGGCATGAACTTGGCACGCATGGAATCTCTTGGCATACCCAATACAATCGTTGATCATAGAGGGCCAAAAGTACCCTAACCTCCGGATTTGGTGGGACAGCTTCGACCCAGCTTGATGGGCACCACAGGAACCGGTGTGAACCTCTTGCATAACTTGAGGTATCTCTACCCATTGGATGAAACGGAGGAGGACACCATCGAAACTCTGCTTGTAGAGGATCTGTTCAAGACTGGGGCCGCTCTGGAGTGTAAATTACAGCGCACGACATCGGATTTGCTCGCGCTCGGCCCGTTCGTCTGGGAGGAGACCATTTTGGAGATACTCGACAAAAGGTGCCCTCCAGTCATGAGTGGCTTCAATCACTGCGTCTGACGAACCCGGGACCCCTGACGTGGAGGGTCCGGCAGTGAGATGACTTACCCGCAGGCCATAATTTTCCTCTTGGGTGATGGGGGCAATGACTCTCCAGTGTGCCACATGTATGATCAAATCATCTTGCTCGGGTTCTGCAAGCGACGCGGCAAAACCAGCCAGGGCGTCTGCTTGGCCGTTCTGTGATCGTGGGACATGGGTTACCTCTGGTCAAGAAGAGAATTGGGCCATTAGGCGGAGGGTGTACTCCAGCAACGGTGCAAGCTCCGGCTTCCTGACGACGTAGTCTCCATTAACCTATTTGATTACCAACTCGGAATCTCCCTTCACATGTAGATGGGGAACATGGATCTCAAGGGCCAACTCGAGGCCGGTGATGAGAGCCTGGTACTCTGCCTCGTTGTTCGTGAAACCTTCTGACAACAAGAACGAGTACGGCAGGACGGCCTACGCCGGGGTAATGAAGACAATACCCAGGCCCACTCTATTGAGCATGGGATCATTGAGCCTCCTACCGGTGGGGCTCCGGGAGGCACCGTCGAAATGCATTTGCCAACATGGGACAACGTGATCGACTGAGAGGATCGTCTCATCAGGGAAATCCAGGTCCAGGGATTGATCCGTGAAGGTTGGATGGGCAGCTAAAAAGTCTGCCAACACCTTTCCCTTAATGGCCTTCTGAGGTACGAACCTGATATCAAACTGCTGGATAATCACCACCCACCGTGCTAGTTGGCCAGTCAGCATAGGGCGGTTCAGGATGTACTTCAGTGGTTCTACCTGGGAGACCAGTTGCACCTCATGGTGCTGCAGGAAATGTCTCAACTTCTGCACGGCGAATACGAGCGCAAGGAAGATCTTTTCGATAGGGGAGTATCTTACCTCCGTATCGAGAAGCATGCGGCTGAGATAGTAGAGACAGTTCTCAGTACACTCGTTATTCTTCTGGGCGAGCAGCGCACCAAGGAATTTCTCCAGGGCGGTCACATAAAGGACCAGAGGCTTTCCGGAGATGGGTGGCATCAAGACCAGAGGCTGGAGTAGATACGGCTTGATTTCCTCGAAGGCGGTCCGACACTCCTCATCCAACTCATAGGCGGTGCCCTTCTACATGAGCCGGGAAAAGGGCTTACACTTGCCGGCCAGATTCGCGATGAATCGGAGTATATAGGCTAAGTGGCCTTCAAGGCCTCGAAGCTCCCGAATGTTTCTCGCTGGAGGCATTTGGCTGATGGCCTTGATCTTCTCCGGGTCGATCTCGATACCTCGCTATCTGACAAAAAAGCCCAGAAACTTCCCGGAGGTGACCCCGAAGGCAAACTTCAGCGGGTTCATCTTCAGGTGAAGGGAATGGAGGAAACCGAACACTTTCTCAAGATCTTTGAGATGGTCCTGGTGCTGACATGATTTGACTACGAGGTCATCCACATAGCATTCCACCAATGTCCCATGGATCGGTTTGAATATGCGATGCATGGCCCTCTGATAAGTGGAACCTTCATTTTTCAAACCAAATGGAATTACCTGGTAGCAAAAGGTACCTTAGGGGGCCCTGAAGGCAGTGGACTCCTCGTCTTTGGGGGCCATCCGGATCTGGTTGTACCCGGAATACCCATCCATGAAAGAGGGAGCCTGGAACCCGGCCGTGGAGTCAATCAATAAATCTGTCACTGGGAGTGGGAAGTCATCCTTTGGGCAGTGGCGATTGAGATTGCGGAAGTCGATGCAGACTCTGATCTTCCCATTCTTCTTCCTGACTGGCACAATGTTGGCAAGACACTTTGGGTACTGGACCTCCTTTATGAAGTTGGATTTTATTAACTTGTCAACTTCGGCTTCAACCATATAACCATGAGAAGGGTGCATCTTCCTGGGAGGCTGCTTAAACCCACGATGTTTTCCAGGAGTCCCAGACGGTGAACGGCTACCTGGGGATCTAGTCCTGACATCTCGTTGTAACTCCAGGAAAACACATCACGGTGCTGTTTGAGGAAGTCTACGTACTGCTGCCGCTCCTCGAGGGACATGGCTGCACTGATCAATTTGGGTCTCGGATCTGCCTCGCAACCAAGGTTCACCTGTACCAGTTCATCAACCGTGGTAGAGGCACCTTCTTCAAAGGCGGGGGGAGCATCCTCCAGGTCTTCCTCCCCACCTGTGGGGGGACTTCCCGCAACGGGAGATACTTCTGGGCTATCACAGCCTGAGGGGCAGCTGGTGCCGGCTCGGGCGGCAGTGGTCATCACTTCAGGAGACTCACTTGCCATTGAGACCATAGAAATGAAGGCAGTCAACCCTATCCCATCTAGCCTTTGGCCTAAGGGGCCCCGTTTGATGATATCAAAGCAGTTGTGAAGTGTCGGCCTGAGTCGGTTAATTCCATCCCGGCGGAAGAGACTTGTATGGCGCACCGCCGTTGTCATAATCTTGACGTCCCGGTACCGTACAGGGGTAGGAGGTTCCAGGATCACCTGATCCTGGTTGATGTAGGAGTACGCGGTGATTTTCTGCCGTCGCTTGGACACGGGAACATGCCTTCCTTGCATACCCGAAACAAAAAAACATTGCCCCATGTCGGGGGTCGTGGCCTCCAACCGGTGGATCGGGAGGATGTAGGTGTCATCCATGCTTTCCTAGGGATCACTTGTGATCGGGGCGGGTTCATCCTTGCTTAATAGGATCTGTTTATCCTTACTTTTGTAATAACCCGCATCCAGGTAGCGGGCCTCACAAGAAGAAAAAGGGGATGTGTCTTCTTGGCGCACGCCTACTCGACCGTTGAGAGAGTACTTGATGCACTGGTGATACGACGAAGGGACCGATGCATGCAGATGGAGCCATGGCCTACCCATCAACGCATTGTAGGCGGTGTCCTGAGAGACGACCATGAACTCGGTGCTGGCAATTAAGCCACCGAACTGAGTCTTCAGGCGGATCTTGCCGACCAGGGTTTGCTTGGTCAGGTAGTACCCCTGGATCCTGAGGTCAGAGGGAGTCAAATCACCTTCAGACAGACCCAAATTTCGCAACGTCCGGGTCAGAATTAGATTGATTCCGGAACCCGTGTCAACGAGGCAGCGGCAGATTTCCACGCCATTGAAGTGGCCAGTGATGTACAGCGGGCGAATGTGCCCCTGTATAGGAGGGTCCTCATCTTCGTCGGAGAAAGAGATAACAGCCTGACATTCGGCATTCTCAATCGTCTCGGTATGGAAGGCTATTGCAGCTGCTACCTCCATCTCAAACTGGAGGGGGCTCCATAGGGCCTCGGCAAGTGCCTCGCGCATTTCGGATGATAGGCGAAGGGCCTCAAGGATGGAGAGCCTCACCAGAATTCCAGCCAAGTGCTTCAGTACATCATACTTTCATGCCAAATGCGAACCTCTGCTTGCAGGAGGTCGCTCGGCACTTGGAGGCACAACGGGTCCTGCCGGTTGAACCGATGATCGGCTAGTACTGGGTACATCCTACTGCCTGCTAGTTGAAGCCTGGAGAATAGTCACCGGACTAGGATTGGACGGCGGAGGCTGGCCTGTAGCCGGGCAAGAATGATTGTGATACGAACGAGGCAGCTCTCCCCGATCCAGTTGCATGAACGACGGTGGAGGTAGAGACGAGGTAGTAAGATGGGGTTGCATGTGTTGAGATCTGCGCTGAGTCTACTGCCTGGTCTCAGTAGCATGCACGGCTTGGCCAAAAGTGCCTGCTAACATACCTCGATGACCGGCGTGGTTGCGATTCTGCTGACGTTGACGTCGGCTAGAAACATTGGGGAGGTTCTCCTGGTGTTCCCCTTCGTCGGGGGTCATATAGGGCTTTACCATCTCCACGGTGTTAACCGAAGCGTACCCCTGGCTGTCGCTCGAGGAGTCATCCGCCGTTGGGATAATTATGGGAGGAATCCCCATTTTCGGGGGCATAAAATCACCGAGAGTGCTCGATGACGACAGCATCGGCGGTGTGTGTTGCTTCTTCTTGCGTCGCCGCTGCTTGCCCTTTTGGGAAGAGGCCGACTGGGAAGATGATGTAGAGGCACCGGCTACTTCCTCTGAAGGTTCTGACTACTTCAGGCGTCCCCGGATGATACCATGGGAACGGACGACAGTTTTTCGAGCCATCCAGTCGTCGTATTTCTGGAATCCGCGGCTGGGGACCTGCTACCACTCGCCTTCGCTGTCGCTACCGATCTCTGATCCTGCAAAGACACCCGCAACTTGTGCTGGTGCCGGGCCCAACTTGACTATGTTGTTATTGACCTGGTATTGAAGCCAGTCTTTAAACACATAGCATTGCTTGAGGGTGTGCCCCAGAATCCGATGATAAGGGCAGTAGCTAGGGTGATCGGTGAGATTTGCCTCTGCCGGCCTTCTGCACTCGGGAAGGCGCACGATCCCTTGCTCTAGAGCACTTCAGAAATAGCCAGGGACCTGATTTTCGTTAAACGAATAAGTCAGGTGCCTTCTTTCCGGGTAGGGGGCCCTGGGGGCCCGGCCCTGACAAGGGGCTGGAGGGGCCTGCCGAGGAGGCGGCGCCTGATTGTCTCGCCTAGGTGGTGGTGGCGCATTGCGCGGGGGAACCTGTCAGTTCTGAGGCGGTCGCTGCTGGGAAGGAGCCTATGCTTGAGGTGGAGGACCTCAGCGGGGTTGCGGGGGTGGTGCCGTCGGCAGTAACTCCAGCTGCCTCGGGGCTTCTATTTGGGCCACCGCGGTGGGTTCAGCCCTGGCGGTCCTCCTGGCTGGGATCATAGGGGGCAATAAACATGCCTGACTAGCCCGTTGCAGGGCTTCCTCGAGGTGTTGAGCCTTATCTGAGAAATATCTGAACCCTCCAGGTAGTTCTGGGTAATCAGGGAGGGTACCAGCTCTATCTTGACGTTCGCCACACACATCGTCAGTAATTTCTCCTGAGTCAACGGCATATCGAGAGAATGCGTAAGTCCCTTCCACCGGGTGATGAAATCTGCGACTCGCTCATCAGGCCTCTGGTTTCACCTGAAGAGGTCCGCAATGCTGGTCTTCCGCGTGGTGGAGCTGAACTGGTATAAGAACTACCGGCGGAGGTCCTCCCAACCAGTCCCTGATCCGATACGGAGCTGGTTGTACCAGAAGAATGCCAGAACTTCTAATGTTTGTACAATACATCGGAGTTTGGCGGCTTCTTGCTGAGTCGGGGTCCCCAGCATGGGGCCACACCTGGAAGAAAAATGAGCCAAGTGCTGGGGTGGTTCCCCTATCCCATTGAAGGGCGAGAAAGTGGGGTTCCCAAAACCCGGAGGTGCGGGCATATCATCCACCCACGCGGGATAAGGCTTGCCATCCGGTGGGACCGCCACCTGCCGCATTTCTAACGCTTCAAGGCGGGCTGTGAGTGCCACAATAAGATCATCCGGGAAGGGGTCCCTGTCTTGACGGGGGTCCCTAACCACAAGTGCATTGCCAGGTTATACAACATGGTAGACGGCTTCGGCCGCTCGTGGATCAACTGGCTGGACGACCTGCGGGGCGACTGGGGGAACCCGGACAGGAATCTTCATATTGCCCCGTCGCTCGGGGGGATTTGGCGAGACGTATCGCACCCTCTTGCCATATGTTCCGGCTTCCGCCCTGTCTGCGGCAGTAGCATGATCAGGGTTTCCCAGAGGCATCTCACCGGGGGGAAATTGTTCCTGCCCCTGCTGCCCTGGCCTGGGATCACCATAGTCGGGTCGCCGCTCTGCGGCACGCTCAGCCAAGAGTTCATCAACCAGCCTCTTCTGCTCAGCAATATGCTGGCGTAACATGGCCTTCTCAGGATCCTCGTCCATTTTCTGCACAGAGGTTGATGGGTCGGAGTGCTTGACAGTTCCGACGTGCTCTTTACCCTTGCCGGTGTTTCGACCGAGTACCAGCGATTCGGTGGGTATGGGGATGCCTAGCAGGTTCCTCTGCTGACGGGTAACCCTCCCTAATGGGTCAAACAGTGGCGGTACGTCCTCGGGGGGGTAAGTCTCCATCAAGGAATTCGAGCTCGTCTTCCTTTTCCATGATGTCGGCCATGTGGACCGCGACGCCTCTCGAGGGCATGCACTCGATGTCGCATAGAGAATCGGGCTGCCGTCGGATAGGGTCGAAGAGGAGGGCGGCATAGTGTCCCCAACCACGGACTTGCACATGGGGGGTGGCTTCCCTGATGATTCTGTGGAGTGCTATAAGACTCTGAACGCATTTCCATTAAAGGGCGCTCTGGCGGCCTGGCGACTCAGGGTGCTGGGCCACAAGGAGTGCAGCCGCATCGATTAGGCGGCACTACTCACTGATTTCCTTGAAGTGCTCTCGACTTCTGGGGTACACCACTCGTTCGTAACGGAGGCAGAAGTGTGTCACCCATAGGGTTTGACAAAATCACCCCACTTCTTCAGGGGTAAGAGACTCCGGTATGCGAAAATTCAGCGTCGCCGTCGGCCATAACTTTTCCGGGAAGTAATCCGCTGCGAGAATACTCCAGAAGCTCCTGGGCTCAAACTCGGGGTCTGGCCCTGTGTTTCCCCACTCGTCAAACGGGGGAGGCTGAGGGACCGGTAGCGGTACCGAGGCAGACCTCTAGAATATCAAACTCGGCGGTGGAGAATACGGAGAATGAGCTGACTGGCCGCCGAATTCCGGGCCATCCTCCGAAGAGAAAGTTGGCCTGGCCACGATGTCACGGTACGATGGGCTGATAGCCACAGCTTCCGGCACAGGAGTCGCGACCACCGGTGACAGGTCATGTCGTCGTTCTACCGTCGCTGGCCCCCAAAACATCTCTCTGTGATCTCTGGTAGTGGTAGAGGGCGCTTCTGGTGATGATGGCGATGATTGCGCGGTCGAGACCTGCGGAATTCCCAAGATTTCTTCCTCCTGGATGTACCTACGGAGAGATACGGGAATCTGGTGGACCTCATATTCCGGGAGAATGAGGCTAACACGTCTGGTTCCTGCCCCAGTCCTTGATACGAAGGAGCGGGGAGAAGGTTCCATCTCTGAATCGCATTCCGCTTCAGAGTCGGAGAAGCGACCGGGTTTGATCTCCACCCGGGCTTTCCCAGGACTCTTCTTGTGGCGGCGATGACCTGCTCTTCTGCCCCGGGGTGGCTCTTCAGGACAGGGTTGATCCCTATCATGGAGTATCGGGGCGGCGCTGGCACTATGGCGAAGAGGTCCCTCACTCGAGATGGACAAGGTGCGAGGGAAACTGGGGAAAATGTCGAAGGGTACATGGGGAGGACCTCCACGAATAGCACCCGTGTAGGCGGGGCCTCTATTGGAATTGGTAGGAGCATGGGGAGAACCTCCATGGTTGTTGCGGGTGGAGCGAGGATAACCTTAACTCCTCGAGTTGCTGGGGCGAGGAGGACCTTCGCCGGTTGCAGAGAGGACGTAGGGAGGGCCCCCATGTTGGAGAAGGACCGGATGGACGGCTCCTTCAGATCGGCGATCAGGGGCAGGAGGATGGACTCCACACCCTGTATAGTGGGCGCAGGAAAGACTTCCGCGCTGAGTGTCACTACCGCGGGGCAGGTCTTCCTTCGGGATGGGGGTAGCATGAGGCATGCCTCCATTATCGACTTTGGAGCGGGGAAGGCCCACGCTCTTTGGAGTAGTGGTATGGGAAGGACCTCCGTACGGGGTGGCACCACCGTGGGTTAGTTCGCGGCGATCACCAGTTGGGCCTGCAACCCTGTAACAGCCCAAGATTTTATAAAAAATATTCTTTTTAATTTTA
This sequence comes from Viscum album, assembly GCA_963277665.1. Classification (NCBI taxonomy): domain Eukaryota; kingdom Viridiplantae; phylum Streptophyta; class Magnoliopsida; order Santalales; family Viscaceae; genus Viscum; species Viscum album. The sequence continues at coordinate 308,034 of CAUJRU010000232.1, forward strand.
TTAATGTCTTGTGTTGTACGCTACACCAAAAGGAGCTTGCACAACACACATCCTTGACTTGACTTGCATTACACGCAATCGCGACCTTCCTCGATAGCGTGTGTAGTACGCAATACCGAGTTTCACTAAACAACGATATGCTATAAAAATATTATTAAAACTAGCCGTTATGAATAGTAATAACCACTTTTTGAAATCCAGTAAATCTTATTTTTCAAAATGAACTTTATTTTTGGATTCGGAGTATCGAATTTAGCCTAAGGTGAAATTTTGGTACTTTTCGGATAACTTTCATATTCTGATGAATAGTGAAAATTACTAAATTATAATTAAAAACAACTTTTTTAATCGAAATAATTAATAGTGATAAATCATTAATTTGAGTGGTTTTAAAGTATATTTAGAATATATTTTTACAATTTAATACAATGTTGGTCATTGGATGTAGTTTCACATTTAAACTAGACATAAACAAGTGTCAATCTTTTGATAGATATTGTTTCTTAAAAACACGCTATTTGTTTTAACAGCGGGATTTAATTATAAAATTAATTAATGCAACTTTTATGTTATGAATTTGGTAAAATAGACTTCATTTTTGAATTCGGAATATGAAATATAGCTTGGGATGAAATTTTGGCATTGTTATGAAAAACATCAATTTTTGATGAATAGTGAAACTACTAAGTGGTAGGTTAAAAACTGAATTTTTGCATAAAACTTAATTTTACCGCTTCTATGAATGGAATTTCGAAAATCCGAGAGACACGGTTAATATCAAGGACTAAAATGTGGTTCAATGAGATGAAAATAATTTTTTGGTGAATAGTAACTTTTTACTTTTTTTACCACGGTTAATAGTAAATAAGGTAACTAAGGGTAAATATGATATTAATATTACCCTAACACATGTCCTAATTCTATTGGACAAGTGTAATTCGACCAAAAACAAACTTAGGAATAAAATATGACCATTTAGGCCCACTTGGATTAGATTAGGACATTTATTATTAATTTATTTAAAGAAGGGTTAAAATAGTTAAAATCAAAGTTTAATAAGTAAATCATTTTTAATATGGGGTTATACATAAGATAAATTTGACTATAAATATTCATTAGAAAGCTAAAACGATTTCCTACATGATGGTATTTTATTTCTAATTTTTAGACATCAAATAATATAATTTATTTATGACACAGAAATGATGGAGTAATTATCTTATTAATGAAATATTGACATAATTGATAATATAAATACCAAAATAAATGTAATTTAAGACTTTTTATGAATTCCACTAATTTTCTAGGTTACTATGATATATTAGTGTTGATTTAATCAACTTGGTTCGAACATATAATTCTGTTATGACTTTCACAAAAATCATATATCAAATAGTGTCAAAATTAACACAAAATATTTGTTAAATAAAATATTATATTATTAATTGTTATTTTATTCCTAAAAATCTAAGGTTCGGCCAAATGACTTAGATAAGGATATATGTATTAATAATATACAATTTGGGGATCGTTTGGCATGTTATAGTAAGTTTATTAACCATATAGTGAAAGAAAACAAAACGACACGGTAAAAGTTAAATTATTTAACTTAGAGTTAAATCTAATTGATAAGGTTAAAATAATACCCTAAACTTGTCTAAATCCTATTGGTTGATAGGATTTCGACCCATCCCCACTTTATCTTCGAAATAAGACCCTTTGGAACCATTATAAACCGATTTTGACTTTAATATAAAATAATATTTTGAGATATTCCTAAGGTGCCCCACTCCTCCCTTATAAAAGGACACCTCCTCCCCCTCCTCCTCACACCAATTTGAGCACTCAAGCTCGGCCAACCCCTGCCAAAATCTCTTCTCCACTTCCCTAGCAACATCCTAGAGGTTCTGGTCTTCCTCAAAGACCATTTTTAGTGCCCTAAGAGGAGGTCTCAAAGAGGCACTTCAAAGAAGAGGTAATTACCGTTACCAATTCTTTCATCTTTATTTCTTCTTCCACTTCTTCTTCTTAGGTTGTTTCATTATGAAGTAATAACATCAGTATCACTCATATACTGATATGTTATTATAAGTATGAAACAACCCTATTTCACCATCTATCCATCCTACGGAAAAAGAAATCACCGCGCGTGCGTACGTACGGAATACCGTCTCCACGCCGTGGTGTAATCTATTTTCCACCACTACCTTACATGGATGGGTATAATGGTGTAAAGAATAACTATACATAGTTATTACAACATCATATTGATTCTGATATATTGTATAATACACTCCAATTCAATTCAATATTTATAGAAATGATATCATCGCTCGTGCGTACGTACGGAATACCGTCTCCACGACGCGATGAGATTCATTCTCCATGTTAACCATTTAAGAATGATTATAATGTATATATAAGAAATAATAATGAAATATATGACATTATAAAGCTACTGGATTTATGTATATATATACATATGTATGTCATCTACTTACTTCCATTTCAAGACAATAAGGAAAGGAAAACAGCGTTCATGCGTACGTACGGACTACCGTCTCCATGAACGGTGTTTTTCATTTTATTTATCTACCTATTATATATATATATATATACTTAATATATATGATATATAAATCATATTTTATATTTTGGAAGTAAGTAAATCATGATATAAGTAATAACGATGTCAAGAACAACAAGTCAAAACACCTACGATAAATGAAACGATTTTACCCAAAACGCTTCTTTAACATGGAATTTACAAAAGAACGGGTAATATAATGTCATAAGTGAACCATATATGATATCATAACAATGAATATGATTCTGTAATAAGTCAATAACATGATTTAAATCATTATACAGGAGGTTCGGACACTTACAAAGCAAGTCGGACCTAAGGTAAGGGAAATATCACAATCTCATTTTTATCCGAGATTGTTTATTCGTAAGTATTTACTGGGGTGTATTTTATCATCCACATCCATGTTCCCTCAATATGTAATATTATTTCCATCCACCTACAATTGTTTAAATCCAATTTTAACCTTCTATGAGTTTTTAGTAAAGGATATGAAAGGAATCTTTTTTCGTTTTTCGTACGAGGTACTTTTTGACTTTTCCGACAAAAGTACGAAGAATGTTTTTTTAACTTATACGGCACGAACAGATTTATACTATTTTATAAAGCCTTATTTTCAGGAAGCTTCCTCTAAAAGATTTCATGACTATTTTCAATAAAATCTCTTTCTTTTAAAATTGCATGATGTTTTGTGAAAAGAAATTGATTTTGAAGAAGAAAGGATATTTTCCTCAAGAATTCAATTCAAGTGTTTTATCAAAATTATATTCCATATAAGATAATAAAGGGTTATGTTTCTATCCATATTTTTACATTGATTTGACTATGTTGTGATGAAATTATGTTTATGAATTCCTTTATCTTATATGAATGGTTTTTTGATGTCATGTTGTTTAAGAATCCCATTTTTATTACATGGGTTATGAAATGATGTATGATTTATGATTTTGTGGCACACATAAGAAAGGATTCATTAAGAGATGGGTGGGACCTATATCTCCCTCCAATGCATTGGGTAAAGATTTCATATCTCATGAGATAGACATGGCTGGAATGGTAGGTTATACCGGTTCAGTGAAACAGGACTGAAACGAGGATTACTCGATTCAGAAAGGGACTTTGTCCACTAAGATAGTCTTGGCAATGAGTCTTGACTAACAAGAAATGATTCTCTATGATTATGTGTGTATGCCACAATGAGTAATGTTTTAAGTAAGGGTTTCATTTTCACTACTATGATTTATCCCATGTTATGAAATTATGCTCTCTTTTGCAGGTTAAGATTTCCAAAAATGTTATGTTCTTATGAAAATTATGTGATTGATATTTCTTTTGTTTACCCTTACTGAGCATTTGAGCTCACCATTTTATGTTTTCATTTCCCCAGGATATAAAGAAAGGTTTTAGGTAAAAAAAAAGGAAGATCTTTGTGGGAGATTTTGAAGATCTTTCACCAGGATTAGAAGATTACATTCCGAGTTTCCAAAGACACTAAACTATTACGATCCTTGTGTGTATATTTTTGTTATGTATTAAGTATTTTGCAAAAGTAATGTAATGTTCATGTACGTTAGGCTTCGGGTCTCTACAGTTGGTATCAGAGGAAAGGTTTAGTCAACCTTTGGAAACTAGGATGCGAAAACGTTAGTGAGATCCCTAGAGATATTTCTAAGGTATGTCTAAGGATGTCCCTAAGGATAAGTATACGTATAGGATATAGTCCTAGAACTACGGTAACGATCTTAAAATTTAACCTAAGATGTTAGATATTGAGGGTGCTCCCCCTTTACTATGTTGTCTTCCCTAGCATGATTTAGCCTCTCACAAAATTCTTTTTGTGTTTTAGTTAATGGAGGGAACCAGAAGGAATTCGGTTAACATTGAATACAATGGACAAATTGGTGACTATGAGCAACAAAATTGTTTGATGCCTAGAGATAAAGATATTGTGATTATGCCGAATCAGTCATCGCGATATATGATTAACAAGGTGAAATTTTGTGGTATGACTAATTCATCAAAGAATAGGAAGATAAACTATTATGCATGTTCGCATGTTGAGGAGCATAAAGAAAGGAAGATTGAGATTTCTAAAGAAGGGAAGAAGAACCTTGAGGAATACCTCAAATGGAGGGACCGATGTTATCTGTGTGGAGAAAAGGGTCATAGAGTGACAGACTGTTATGGAGTTCAATGTCTTATTTGTGGAGAACATCGACATTACCCAACTCAATGCCCGGACCTAAAAAGTTACTTCTAAATCAAGGAAGGACTTATTCGAGGACAACAATTGAAGAGGATGGATTGATGTGTTTATGTATTGGTATTCAAGAATAATGTTGTTGAGGTACTTTTATTGTGTATTAGAATATTGTTGTATTATTCTATTGTGGTTTTCAATAGTTTTAAGGTACCGGTAACCATGAAAAGTGTTTCAAATATTTTTGAAAGAAGATGATATATGCATAATGAAGGGATAAGGAGAAAATGAAATGTTTAACAGTATTCATGAGCTCATGATTGATATAAGGACTAAGTGATATCATGGTTTGAGTATATAGAATTTTTGGATTTTGGTATGTGGAAAGTGTTAACTTTTAACTGCACTCATGTTTTCACTAAGGTATTCAAGAGAATACACGATTAAGGACTTTGAATGTTTGGAATGTGACCAACAAGACATATCTTATGATATGTGGGGATCAACGACAGTATTAAATCTCTGGTAATCGTTGTCACTATATTGTGAGAGTGGACTGCAGTATTATGTATAAGCCTAAATATTAGACTGGATTATGTTGGACATAAGTTAGTATTGTTTAAGGATAGAAGATTTTCGATATTATTGATGGGATGTTATAGTAACGTAGTTTTAGAAAAAGGACAACCTGCAGGACGGGCGACAGCCCATCGCGTCGGACAAGGCTATGGGAATCGAACCCACAACCGAAGTGCGACTGGCCTTTATCGCCTACCACTGGCCTACAGGAAGTCCCTGTTTAGTAGAAACTAGTTTTATTATATTAAGCAGTATGATATATGAAGTATAAGTCCATTTTAGGAACTATATATGATTAATCTCACTATAGAATGACTTATGTATATTTAATAACTTTTGCTTACCTTTTGTTTGAGACAGATGGAATGACCCGTCATTCTATCACATGATCTGCTAACACTCCACGAATAACAAATTCAACTTCATTTATTTAAGAGATGAAGTGGAAATTGTTCAAGGCACGAACAACAGTGATATTGTATCAAAATAAAGTAAGTATTTATTCTAATTCAAATTTTCAACTTTAGGGAAATGATCTTGAAAACCAAAAATGTTGTCCTAGTGATCTTATACCTGATGAATCAGATGGTACCTTAGATCGTCACAAATTTATGGATTTGTGATTACTGGATTTTCCATAGCCATGTTCTCTACCACTCTCCATCAGAACATGATGGTTGGATTTCTCTTCCATATCCATATTTTCACCTATGTGGAAACCCAGTGATTAGTTTATTTGGGTAATCGTTACATTTCATACTTTAGTTTTTAAAGCCAAGTTTTGGTATTCCCTTTTACGATGTGGGTTTCTATTAAAGAAACGTTCAAATAGTAAACCATTTATAACCCCGACGAATTTCGAGGGCGAAATTCATTTTAAGGGGGGTAGAATGTAACAGCCCAAGATTTTATCAAAAAATATTCTTTTTAATTTTATTAATGTCTTGTGTTGTACGCTACACCAAAAGGAGCTTGCACAACACACATCCTTGACTTGACTTGCATTAAACGCAATCGCGACCTTCCTCGATAGCGTGTGTAGTACGCAATACCGAGTTTCACTAAACAACGATATGCTATAAAAATATTATTAAAACTAGCCGTTATGAATAGTAATAACCACTTTTTGAAATCCAGTAAATCTTATTTTTCAAAATGAACTTTATTTTTGGATTCGGAGTATCGAATTTAGCCTAAGGTGAAATTTTGGTACTTTTCGGATAACTTTCATATTCTGATGAATAGTGAAAATTACTAAATTATAATTAAAAACAACTTTTTTAATCGAAATAATTAATAGTGATAAATCATTAATTTGAGTGGTTTTAAAGTATATTTAGAATATATTTTTACAATTTAATACAATGTTGGTCATTGGATGTAGTTTCACATTTAAACTAGACATAAACAAGTGTCAATCTTTTGATAGATATTGTTTCTTAAAAACACGCTATTTGTTTTAACAGCGGGATTTAATTATAAAATTAATTAATGCAACTTTTATGTTATGAATTTGGTAAAATAGACTTCATTTTTGAATTCGGAATATGAAATATAGCTTGGGATGAAATTTTGGCATTGTTCTGAAAAACATCAATTTTTGATGGATAGTGAAACTACTAAGTGGTAGGTTAAAAACTGAATTTTTGCATAAAACTTAATTTTACCGCTTCTGTGAATGGAATTTCGAAAATCTGAGAGACACGGTTAATATCAAGGACTAAAATGTGGTTCAATGAGATGAAAATAATTTTTTGGTGAATAGTAACTTTTTACTTTTTTTACCACGGTTAATAGTAAATAAGGTAACTAAGGGTAAATATGATATTAATATTACCCTAACACATGTCCTAATTCTATTGGACAAGTGTAATTCGACCAAAAACAAACTTAGGAATAAAATATGACCATTTAGGCCCACTTGGATTAGATTAGGACATTTATTATTAATTTATTTAAAGAAGGGTTAAAATAGTTAAAATCAAAGTTTAATAAGTAAATCATTTTTAATATGGGGTTATACATTAGATAAATTCGACTATAAATATTCATTAGAAATCTAAAACGATTTCCTACATGATGGTATTTTATTTATAATTTTTAGACATCAAATAATATAATTTATTTATGACACAAAAATGATGCAGTAATTATCTTATTAATGAAATATTGACATAATTGATAATATAAATACCAAAATAAATGTAATTTAAGACTTTTTATGAATTCCACTAATTTTCTAGGTTACTATGATATATTAGTGTTGATTTAATCAACTTGGTTCGAACATATAATTCTGTTATGACTTTCACAAAAATCATATATCAAATAGTGTCAAAATTGACACAAAATAGTTTTTAAATCAAATATTATATTATTAATTGTTATTTTATTCCTAAAAATCTAAGGTTCGGCCAAATGACTTAGATAAGGATATATGTATTAATAATATACAATTTGGGGATCGTTTGGCATGTTATAGTAAGTTTATTAACCATATAGTGAAAGAAAACAAAAAGACACGGTAAAAGTTAAATTATTTAACTTAGAGTTAAATCTAATTGATAAGGTTAAAATAATACCCTAAACTTGTCTAAATCCTATTGGTTGATAGGATTTCGACCCATCCCCACTTTATCTTCGAAATAAGACCCTTTGGAACCATTATAAACCGATTTTGACTTTAATATAAAATAATATTTTGAGATATTCCTAAGGTGCCCCTCTCATCCCTTATAAAAGGACACCTCCTCCCCCTCCTCCTCACACCAATTTGAGCACTCAAGCTCGGCCAACCCCTGCCCAAATCTCTTCTCCACTTCCCTAGCAACATCCTAGAGGTTCTGGTCTTCCTCAAAGACCAATTTTAGTGCCCTAAGAGGAGGTCTCAAAGAGGCACTTCAAAGAAGAGGTAATTACCGTTACCAATTCTTTCATCTTTATTTCTTCTTCCACTTCTTCTTCTTAGGTTGTTTCATTATGAAGTAATAACATCAGTATCACTCATATACTGATATGTTATTATAAGTATGAAACAACCCTATTTCACCATCTATCCATCCTACGGAAAAAGAAATCACCGCGCGTGCGTACGTACGGAATACCGTCTCCACGCCGTGGTGTAATCTATTTTCCACCACTACCTTACATGGATGGGTATAATGGTGTAAAGAATAACTATACATAGTTATTACAACATCATATTGATTCTGATATATTGTATTATATACTCCAATTCAATTCAATATTTATAGAAATGATATCATCGCTCGTGCGTACGTACGGAATACCGTCTCCACGACGCGATGAGATTCATTCTCCATGTTAACCATTTAAGAATGATTATAATGTATATATAAGAAATAATAATGAAATATATGACATTATAAAGCTACTGGATTTATGTATATATATACATATGTATGTCATCTACTTACTTCCATTTCAAGACAATAAGGAAAGGAAAACAGCGTTCATGCGTATGTACGGACTACCGTCTCCATGAACGGTGTTTTTCATTTTATTTATCTACCTATTATATATATATATATATACTGAATATATATGATATATAAATCATATTTTATATTTTGGAAGTAAGTAAATCATGATATAAGTAATAATGATGTCAAGAACAACAAGTCAAAACACCTACGATAAATGAAACGATTTTACCCAAAACGCTTCTTTAACATGGAATTTACAAAAGAACGGGTAATATAATGTCATAAGTGAACCATATATGATATCATAACAATGAATATGATTCTGTAATAAGTCAATAACATGATTTAAATCATTATACAGGAGGTTCGGAGACTTACAAAGCAAGTCGGACCTAAGGTAAGGGAAATATCACAATCTCATTTTTATCCGAGATTGTTTATTCGTAAGTATTTACTGGGGTGTATTTTATCATCCACATCCATGTTCCCTCAATATGTAATATTATTTCCATCCACCTACAATTTTTTAAATCCAATTTTACCCTTCTATGAGTTTTTAGTAAAGGATATGAAAGGAATCTTTTTTCGTTTTTCGTACGAGGTACTTTTTGACTTTTCCGACAAAAGTACGAAGAATGTTTTTTTAACTTATACGGCACGAACGGATTTATACTGTTTTATAAAGCCTTATTTTCATTAAGCTTCCTCTAAAAGATTTCATGACTATTTTCAATAAAATCTCTTTCTTTTAAAATTGCATGATGTTTTGTGAAAAGAAATTGATTTTGAAGAAGAAAGGATATTTTCCTCAAGAATTCAATTCAAGTGTTTTATCAAAATTATATTCCATATAAGATAATAAAGGGTTATGTTTCTATCCATATTTTTACATTGATTTGACTATGTTGTGATGAAATTATGTTTATGAATTCCTTTATCTTATATGAATGGTTTTTTGATGTCATGTTGTTTAAGAATCCCATTTTTATTACATGGGTTATGAAATGATGTATGATTTATGATTTTGTGGCACACATAAGAAAGGATTCATTAAGAGATGGGTGGGACCTATATCTCCCTCCAATGCATTGGGTAAAGATTTCATATCTCATGAGATAGACATGGCTGGAATGGTAGGTTATACCGGTTCAGTGAAACAGGACTGAAACGAGGATTACTCGATTCAGAAAGGGACTTTGTCCACTAAGATAGTCTTGGCAATGAGTCTTGACTAACAAGAAATGATTCTCTATGATTATGTGTGTATGCCACAATGAGTAATGTTTTAAGTAAGGGTTTCATTTTCACTACTATGATTTATCCCATGTTATGAAATTATGCTCTCTTTTGCAGGTTAAGATTTCCAAAAATGTTATGTTCTTATGAAAATTATGTGATTGATATTTCTTTTGTTTACCCTTACTGAGCATTTGAGCTCACCCTTTTATGTTTTCTTTTCCCCAGGATATAAAGAAAGGTTTTAGGTAAAAAAAAGGAAGATCTTTGTGGGAGATTTTGAAGATCTTTCACCAGGATTAGAAGATTACGTTCCGAGTTTCCAAAGACACTAAACTATTACGATCCTTGTGTGTATATTTTTGTTATGTATTAAGTATTCCGCAAAAGTAATGTAATGCTCATGTACGTTAGGCTTCGGGTTTCTACAAACCCGGAGAGTCAACCCAGCCTGCCCATGGGGCGGTTGGGGTCTCGATCCTGGTTGCGTAAAAGAGTGCCCATGCTCAGTGTATGAGGGGGCTTCATGATGCACGTCGGCGGTGGCTTGGGCCACTGTAGCTGTCGACGTCGACGCGCCTGGGCGGGCGTCCTCAGCCCGGGCCTGGCGTTGACTTCGGGTCAGGCGAGCTGGTGCAAGAGGTGTAGGGGCATAGCCTTCCTGCTCTTCCTGCGGAGCCGGACGGCAGTGCTGACGCAGCCGGGCGGGAGCTCTCGCCTGGAGCCCTTGGGTCAGGACCCTGAGCGGGCTGAGCCGGACATCGCCCGCCACTTCGGCGTAAGGCGAGGAGTCGTCAAGGCGTTCTGAAGACAGGCTCCTGAAACGGTTGAACGTTGGGGTGGGGAGCAGGGGCTCCCTACGCGGCCTAGTAGGGCGGCGTTGACGGCGAGGCCTAGATGCCTCCAGGTCCAGGCGGGCCATATCCCTGGTTGGGATGACCCCTTCCTCCTCGTACCTACGCACGAGGTTGTTGATCACCCTTCGTTAGATGACCTCTGATGGGGAAAGGGGACGTGGGCGCCCCGTATTCCACGATGTGGCGGCCGTCGAGGCGGTAGCGGCGCTACGTGGGGTGGTTGTGGCGATGTTTCCCCTTCCCCTGTGTTGGCTAGCGAGTGGTGATCGCGTCTCTATAACAGCAACCTGGTTCCTGAGAAACTAAGGGATCAACTCATCAGCACTGAGAGGAAAAGGATCGACAACCAGTGCCCTAGTGTCCTTCCATTCTCCACGTCTGTAAGAAGGATCCATGCCAACATGCTGCAGAATGGAGTTCCTCACGTTCTACTGCCTCGACTTTCGGTGAGATTCAAAATAGGCCCGCTATTTGCTTTGCGGGACCATGCGCCAGATATCTGGATCCGGTGACACGTCAATCTACTGGTGTCTCGAACGCTACTAATCTCTATATTGAGGAGAAGAATTTCACGTCGGGTTCACCATTTCTGTTTCCGACACTTCCGCCGAGGCGTAGGGGCATCCGTCCGTCCACGGAGGAGGACGCGCGGCTTTGTTGCCCCGCATTCCCGCTTTCCAAAGGCGGGTGACATTCGTTCCTTGTTCAGGTACGTCTGCTCCTTGATCGAAACGGGATGATGGGATGTTGTCTCTTCCCTCCGTGGATTCCTCCTCAGATCTCATTACCTAGTTCGGGTCTCCCTCATAGATTTCAAACGTAGTTCGTGAAACTCTTCCCAGTGCCATGTTTCCATGGACGCCGGTTAATTACACTGCTTTTGTCAAGACATTCCAAAGGGTCCGGTCTGGGCAGCAACCTTCAGTCAGGGGAGTAGTCACGTTGAGGCATCAGTAGCGTGTCTGGATGCTGGGGAACCTCGCATGTCTGTCTGTTGTGCCTGGTCGCAGGGCTTCTCGAGGGCGTGGAAGCCTGAGGCATCCCACATCGAACATGGGGAATTATATTCCATAGACACATATCTGAGGTTTTCCTCAGCTTGCTGTGTTTAACACAGGGTATGCCGCGAGTTTAACGTCCAGCGGAGATGGATCAGCCCGATTAGAGCATTTGCTAGGATAGATCAGACTGAGGGATTTCCCTTGAAGGGATGCCGATACTGGGGCCAACCTATGGGCGGCTGTGAAGAGGAGCATACCGACATGGTTTCACTGAGATATGATGGTTAATGGAGTGGAGAGGGAGTGAAATGGGACTATCGCAGGGGCGACAGTGAGGTTGGGCTTGGGCCTTGGAGAGGCTTCCTACGTATCCCCGTGGCAGGGAATCAAAGTCCGCGTAGTTCGGAATGGTGCCAGTGAACTGACATGAAGGTGGAACTTGGCCCGATGGATGTCTTCAGCAAACCAACGTGATGGTCCGATGCGTCAGTGAACCGACGTGAAGGTGGACCTTATTCCGATGGGCATTGTCAGCGAACTGACGTGCAGGTGGACCTTGGTCTGATGAGTATCGTCAACGTACCGATGTGAAAGTAGACCCGTGGGTCCACTAGTGGTGGGCTTGAACCTCAGGAGGGTTTCCTACATACCACGCCTTGACATGGATCAATGTCCTCGTAGTTCGGATGATTGATGGAATATAGTTTAACATCATGCGGGACGATAGTGAACCCTGACATGAATAAACGACAGGCAGTGGGTGTCGGTGAACTGACGTATATGAGGGACCTTGGTCTCATAGGAGATGGGCTTGAACCTCTGGGAGGATTCCTATATACCATGCCTTGACATGGATCAAGGTCCTCGTAGTTCGGATTGGAGAATACAGCTTAACGTCATGCGGGACGGGGGTGAACCGACGTGAATGAGGTCGGAACGACCTGATGGTGAGTTGACTTGAACCTCAGGAAGGCTTCCTACGTACCATGCCTTGACATGGATCAAAGACCTCGTAGTTCACATGGGGGGCTTTGTCGACGAACCAACGTAAAGGTGGACCTTGGTCCTATGAGTGGTGGGCTTGAACCTCTGGAAGGCTTCCTACGTACCATGCCTTGAAATGGATCAAAGACCTCGTAGTTCATGTGGGAATGAGGAATACAGTTTAATGTCATGCAGGACAGAGGGAGGGGCATACAGATTAACGTCATGCTGGACAAGGGTGAAACTCGACGTGAATGAACGACCGAGCAATGTGTCTTGAACCTCATGGAGGCCTCCTACGTACCATGCCTTGACATGGATCAAAGACCTCGTAGTTCAAATAGGATGAGTCGCAATGGCTTACCATTGGACCGGAATGCAGTTTAATGTCGTGCTGGACGGGGATGAGACCTGACGTGTATAGATGATGGGTGGGCTTGAACCTCATGGAGGCTTCCTACGTTCCATGCCTTGACATGGATCAAAGTCCTCGTAGTTCATATGGGTTCGTCGGTGAACCGACGTGAAAGTAGACCCAGGGGTCCACTATTGGTGGGTTTGAACCTCGTGAAGGCTTCCTACGTACCATGCCTTGGCGTGGATCAATGACCTCATAGTTCAGGTTGGGGAATGCAGTTTAACGTCGTGCTAGACGTAGGTAGAACTCGACGTGAATTGGATGATGGGTGGGCTTGAACCTCATGTAGGCTTCCTACGTACCATGCCTTGACATGGATCAAAGTCCCAGTAGTTCGCTATGGGTGAGTGGGTCACAACGGCTTGCCGTCGGACTGGGATGCAGTTTAAAGTCATGCAGGACGAAGGTGGGACCCGACGTGAAGAAACGACGGGTGGGCTTGAACCTCATGGAGGCTTCCTACGTACCATGCCTTGGCATGGATCAAAGTCCTCGTAGTTCTCTATGATTGGGTTCAGGTTCGGTGCTCACTCTAAGCCCACGTGAGTCATGCTTGGTGTGAGAAACAAGAGGTTGCAAGGACCTGACGATCCCGTCGTGAAGGATGCGCCCGTGAGAAGCGAAGAGGGGCTTACGCATTAGGCGGCCCATGGTGTTGGGACTTACTCCAGGATGGAGGCCCATGGTGCCACAAAGCATAGGAAAAATGGATCGTGGTCCAAAGATGGGGGGTGCCTCGTTCCCTATCACGCCCTCCACTGACCTTGGTAGTGGGGAAGTACGGAGATGCAGAGGTGTGGTCATCCGTTGGGGAACTAGGGTCTCCCTTCTCCTATGAACATACGCCACTCCAAGAAGGAGGATATCATCCCTTGTGGATGGGTGATTCCATTCCTGTGGAGACGAGTGGTGTAAAGAATGTTCGAGCTGGGGGGACCCTTCGTGAGAGGCACGAGGTTGGGTCACAGTTTAACGTCATGTGTTAAGGACGTGATGCTTGGCAGTTTAACATCCTGCAGCTCGGATGAGGTGGGTTCACTCCACACCCCTAGGACTTACATAACCGGTACCCTCTGGTCCTTGGAGAAGGGAAGGTACCAGTAAGGCCATGGTCAAGGGGGGTTGTGGAACGAACCATCGAAGGGTCCACGTTAGCGTGCTATGCGAAGAAGAAATAGCCGTTAGCGTGCCTATGCGAAGAAGCATTAGGCGAAGCAACGCTACGGGTGGTGTTGTCCATGGGACTTTGAAATCACATCGTGCAAACCTGGAGGGTCGCACGGGAAGAGTAATCGCTAAGCAAAGGAGTGTGCTTCACGAAGTGGAGTGCCTTGGCGTTAGCATAGGGCGTAGGTGTGAGTGGAAGGTGCATCACGAAGTGGAACAGTGTTCGCGGAGCACTGCCTCGCGAAGGAGAGGTGCCTCGCGAAGCAGGGTCCTGCAAAGCAGTGTGCTTCGCAATATGTAGCGATCCTGCCTTAGAATAGGGATCACTAGTATGGGTTGGGTGTTTCGCGGTGCACAAGTGCTCCGCGGCTGCCGGGGTTCCCTTGGGAATCCCCTTCCTTTGCGAATGCCCTTGAGCTTCGCGAAGCGCATCCCTCTCGTAAGAGGTTCTCAAAACGAGACAAAGCAGATGCGTCTCGCGAAGTAGGAATACCTCGCAGAGCTGATGATTCCCGGGGCAAAGTGTGCTTCACGATTCGGGATAGGAAAAGCCGAATGGTCAGATTGTCCGTAGTCGGGAATCAGGGGGAGTCCAATATTTATAGGGAAGGGGCGCCACGAAGCAGAACCCGCGTGCCGCCTCCGGTGCTTCGCGGCGCGCTCGTGAACGTCAACGTCGTCCGCAGAGGGCACCGCCTCTGGAGCTTCACGGTGGCTCGTGAACGGCAAATGTGTTCGCGGAGAATTACCGCCTCTGGAGCTTCGCGAGGCCGCGATGGTCGGGGCGATTCATGGCGGGGCTTCGCGTTGGTGCTTCGCGTCGGTGCTTCGCGAGGCAGCGCGCCAGCCGTCCTTTTCGTTCCTTTCTTTCGGGCCATATTTTGGCGCCAACAAGTATTTATTGGATATTAATTTAAAACCAATAAAAATGGAAAATAATTTTAAATAATTATGAAAGGAAATAGGTGTGTGATAATATTACCAAGTGGTAAATTCTAATGAAAACATTTTTAAATACATTTGAAATGACATTAAAAAGATAAATGTTCCTAAAAATAAAAATAATAATTTTAAAAACATTTAATTGAATGTAAAGTACCATGTAAAAATATGTTTTGGAGTCAATAAGGTTTAGTAAGTACAATAATTGAATCACGATAATGATAATGTGGGATGATATATAGGGAAAAAAGAGTATAAGAACATTGAATAACTGAGTCTAAATAAAACTTTTTTTAAGACTTTAAAATAAAAGACAATTTTAAAAATAAAATCCATAGAGGGTTTAAAAATCCACTTTATATTGATGAAAGTTATAAAAAATGGAATTAATTTTTACTATATAAACAACAAAAAGTAATTTATTTTGAAAAAATTTTATATATCCAAATGAGTGAAAATTAAGAGATGAAAACCCCTATGACATTAATACTATTGTAATGAAACTCTATTTAAATGTTTAAAATTACTTGAATATTTAAATTACATGAATTATAATATGTAATATGTCAATATACGTCCATGGATAATAATTTAGTCTATATAAAAGAGACCATGGTTCACTACATGAATTGTGCCTAAATAAATTGAAATTGATAACTATAAAAATATTATGGATTTTATAACATTGGAATCAATACATCATGAAATATTGATGTTTTAAATGAATAGTAAATATAATTGTAAAAAAAATTATTAATTATATAATATTTTAAGAGGAATTATATAAAAAAAATAAAATAAAATAAATTTATAATTTGAAATATACAACAAATAACGGTGTTTGAGATGTAGAAACCATTATAGAGATGATAAAAATTGATGTGTGAATCAATACATGATTTGATTATCTGAAAAAATGTAAATCAAAATAATATGGTATAAAAGAAGAATGAAAGTGTAATTGGTCATTAATAACATATTATTGGAATAACGTAGTCAATTAGAGATTTCATATAAACCAATTTATGTAAATTGATGTAAGAATACTATTACCTCGAGTCTAAAGATATCACATATGTTCTTTATCATCATGGATAGTAAACATATATTAATTTTTATGTAACACCCTAAGATATTAAAATATTTATTTATTAGAATAAAATTTACTTTTTTTATATATTTCTTTATAAGTAACATCATGGTAGGTATATGCTATACAAAACACAGAATTACTGGCACACAAGACCGAGTTTTATTACTTTTTAATGATGTATTTTTTTCTAAAACGAAATTTTGAAACTTTTCTATATTTCATTTTTCAAAATAAACAACATTTTTCTTTTCATAATATCAAAATATTTCTAGGGTAAATTTTTTGTATTTTTTTTGAGAAGTTTCATTTTCAATTGAACAGTGACAAATAATTCATTTTAGTTAAAACTTCCTTTTAATTTAAATAATTATTAGCATTAAATTATACTATATATTTCTTTTTGAAGTCAAAATAGATCAATTATAAATATATTAAACTAATTAAATTCATTTGAATAATTTTTTAATTACTATTAAATATAAAAATGTATTGAAATTTTGAATGTTTTTTTTAAAAACATGCTTTCTGACAACATCTACAAGATTGGCATTAATATTCATTTTCCCACATCTGGGATTTGAATTTTGGAAAATAGACATAAATTGTTATGAAAAGTATAATATTCATGGTGTAATAATATAATCATAATTTTTGACTAAAAAGATTAGTGATAATGATAAAAATATATTAAGGTTATTAAGGTAAAATTAAGATTAATAAGGGACTAAAATATAATATTATGGAACAAATTGACTAATACTCTTGTCCAAAAACCAATTTAATACAAATATTTTGACAAAATAACCCCTTTTCAATAATTTTATGGCCTATTGAGATATTATTAAGGGGAATTTCCCAAGATAAAAGTTTAGGTAAGGAAAAGGAAAAAATGGAAATTTACTTATCTTTAACATTTACAAGACATCAAGATATGATAACAAACTCATATTTCAGTTATACATATCCTTTTAAAATAAAAATGTGTTATTTTATCATAATAATTTATCATTAATTTTTAGAGAAGATTAATTTTTTAAAATTCTTATGAAATGGCATCATAGTGATAATTTAGTATACAACTATAAAAAATAAATGATACTATAAATATTAAAAGTGAAATATATTGATGGAATAATTGAATTTTCATAATTTTTTTTACTAATATATCTTTTCAAACGTCCTTTATGATAATAAATTTTAATTTAAATATTTTTATGACATTTTAATAAAAAGTAATTAAATATTGTCAAAATTGAAATTGTTGTTATCTTAAAATAAATTATATTTTATTAAATAATTAATATTAATAAATATACAATATTCTTATGAGTATGATTTATGTTTTAGTTAATATTAAATACTTTCTATTCATTAAAATTCTATCTTTTATAATTAAAATAGTAACCTATATATTGAGAAAATATTTTTAACATGCTCCGGGTATAAGTATTGTTTTCACACGTCACATGCTCTTATATTAAAATTAATTTCCAAAACATATAGGATTTTTATTTTAAAAATTATATATCAAGTTATTAATTCATTATATATATATATTATTGAAAATCTCATATTATTTTATTCTTAATGGTTATTTTATTTAGGATGGAAAACTAGATGCTCTAAAAAACCAAAATTATAAAATTGGGGAATCGTAGATGTTAAGCAACTAAATTAGTAAAATAAACATATATTTTGTGTTTAATGTTTTAATAAATCCTTATTCCAATTTAGTTTGTGATTTTTTGATGTTTATGTAACATTAGTAATGGTATACCTCCCAATAATGAATATATTTTGGTTTTCAATTGAGTGTCACTCCCTTTCCACTATAAAAAGGCTAGCACACTACCCCTAACTTAGACCTCTAAAGAACATTTTCTCAAAAAATATATAAACCAATAGCTCCAAATAATTCCTCCATCACTATATAAGCCTTAAATATTAAATTAATCATTAAAAGGAGTCATTTTTTTCAAAACAAAAGGAGTTACCCGATTAAGATGTAACATAATTCGTTCAGCACTTTAGTTTTATTTCCATTATCCACTCCCTAAAATATTATTATTCAATAATTATAAAACCAAAATATTATAAAAAAAGATAATAGGATATTTTATGTTAATAATTTACCTACAATTGAACACACTTCCATCTAATGGTGAACAAATATACAATTTACGGGTATGAAAAACTACCACCACACGAAATGATGATTGTTCATTTTTCTTTTACCACCTATCACAGTGTAAATTGTGATAGAAAATATATTTATATATTATACATATGGTATTTCTTATGTCATAATTCTTATTTAATTATCTTTATAACACATACCCCAAAAATTTACATTTTTTAAATATGATAATATCATTTGTGGAAGTGTGGACTACCCCCTACGCAAAGCAATGTGATTCATTCAAACGATACATGGATTGTATAATATATGTTTTCAAGAAAAATATGTAACATATATAACATATATATTATTATTTATTAATAATATACTTTTTAATCATTTTCTTTCCATTTTTTAATGAAAAATAAATAAAAGTGATGTTTATGTGCATGTATGGTTAAATGTCTCCATAAACGGTGCACTACATTTCCTACATCCAAATATTATTGACTATTATAAATACATATATATTGAATATATAATATAATTAAGTCATTTATATATTATATATATTATGAAATCATGATCTATGTAATAGGAATAATAGTTAAGAAGTCAAAACATACTTGAGAAAACATGGAAATTAACAACCGGAATAGTAAAAATAATGAAAGATTAAAAAAAAAGAGTAATGAGATATTATAAGAAGTTAATATGTGATATTTTGAATACGAATTTAGTTTTGGTATATATTAGTAAAATATCTTAAATGACTATATTGGATGATGAAGACCACACAACAAAATGGATGGTTAAGGTAATGGATTTGACGTCAATTTACAAACACTTGAGGATAATTTTGGTAATGCACTAGTTCACTTCTATATGCTACATGTACTAACCATTGACATGTTATATCATGAATCTATTTATTTTCAGGATATTATTTGTTTCATTTAATGATGTTTAATTATTATTTAAATTTCATAAAATAGTATCAGACACTTTGGAATGTTTACCGAATATTTTTATATCATAATGTTTTAATGTCTAAACCCCTTATTGTTACTTATCATCCTATGATTTAATATTGATAAATAAATTTTCATTATTCAATATGGATATATGATAAGTCACATATTCCGATAATAAAATATATTATTTGATTCAATGAATGATTTGGATAGGTAAGACATGGGTTGGAGACCATTTAAGGTATTCCCAATGGGTTGGTGACTAGTTAATGAATTAACCATGATGAATCAGTGGTCCCATGGGAAAACATTATGTTAAAAAACCCCTTAATTCTTGTAAACATTAAGATATAAATAGTCTTATGAATGGTCTTGATAATAGTGTTAATATCATATAAACAAAAATGGGTTGTAACTAGTATGTTTAAACCTTCTTGTGAAAGGTATTGATGATAAAGGTTCCATATTCCAAGGAAACATTGGTTCTAGTAAATAAGAATTTCAATTATTTAAAATCTAGTTATTATCATTATTTATCCATGATATTTAACATAAAAATATCTATGGAATAATTTTATTCAAATTTACTGATTAATTCCATGAGTTTAATTTTCTATCATCACCTTATTGATGTTGCATTATATATTTATTTTAATGGAATGTGTTAACTTTTATTTATCAGAAAAAGTTAATTTATTTCAAATGATTTAATATTTATTCCTCTATACATAACATTATTTAGAATTTTAACTCATCCTTATAATTTATCCTTTCCCCAAGTTGTTAATAAGAAATCATTGAAATAAATTTTATTCATAAGGTTTATTTCATTTTTTATGTTTCATGTTTCGTTTTTTTATTTCCCAATGTCTCATGGGTATCATGTATGTAATCAAGATTTATCAGACTATTAAAATTATTTTCTCTTAGGGATTTGATTCTTTATAATCATGATAATGTAATAAAATATTGTATCAGCTCCAAGATTATCATATTGGGTAATTACATTTGGTATCAAATAAATTCTATCTTCAACCTAAGACACCATATTTAGAAAACATATATTAAGGAATAAAACCCTATGGTGGACATTGAGAAAATATATAGATTAACATTAGAAAAGTTTAGTAAGGTAGACATTATATGTGTATTCATAGAAATACTTCCCAATATATATACTATAAGTTGACGTGGTTCTTGGAACAAATGTATGTAGGAGTAACAACTCCAACCAGGTGTGTCTGGCCTAACTCGATGTAACCTTGTACATGATAATGGGACTTACTACACACATGGTCTGACACTACCTAGGTACATTCTTAAGATAGTTAAGATTTTCATTACCTACCATAATAAAGGATTTGAATTTAATAATTCCTACAAATAAACCATGTTTATGATTATGAGATTAGATATTCATAAACATTTAAATTTTTGGCAAGTGTTACAACATTTAGAGTTATGAAATGTTCATAATATTTTGAACTAATCTAGTGTATGACATTGTTTAGATATGTCTTTTAGAAGGATTATGTGTGCACATACTCATGGATAATTTAGAGGATACTATGGAAATAATGATGATATAACTGTTATTGGAACTGAGCAAGTATTGGATTTATTAAAAAAACTTAATCGTGTGAGGAAACATAACACTTTACTAATTGAGAAACCATTTCTATATTTAGAATATATAATGATAGATCACTTTATGAGAAAGTGACCCCCATAATTTAATGGGAATATAATTCTAATTTAATATGAATAATGGATTAATTATATTATAGAAGACATTTATGGATTTGTAATAAAGAAAAAAGGAAAAGGTTACACTTGAGATGTATTGTCTCAAAGGTGGTGCAGATCAATGTTGGTCTGTAATCCAGAATACAAATAAAGAAGAAGAAATAAATATCCTGGATTGGATAACTTCTGAGGATTTATTCTTTGATAAATAATTCACCAGTGATCAACAATTGGAGATTTTGAGGATGTTCCTTATATTAAAGAAAAATTAATAAGAGAGTGTAGCATATTAGGAAGCTGCATTTACAAGGTTATGTAAGTATGATAAAAATTAATTTTTTATTACATAGTAAATGATTGATCATTTTGTTGAATGGATTAAGCCAAGTATCTGATGGGTACTGATATTTTAAAACATTTCATCATATAATGAAATATTATTTTGTTCCAAAAAAGAAAAAGAATGAATTATTACATATTATATATTCAAAGGGATGCCAGAAAGTAAATGAAATGTATATCATAAAAAGTATAAGGGAAGGAATATATTGGATTTATTTTCTACATGTGATAATTTTATAAAAAAAACATAACAATACTTGATTGAAGGGAATTATAGTTCCTTAATAATGTAGAGAAAAAGGTAGCCATGTTTGTGATTGAAAGAGAATGAATGAAAATTCAAATTATCATTGCTTCCACTATAAGGATATTGGGCACTATGAAAATAAATTATTGAAATTTCAAATGAATATACATAAGAATAAAATAAGGGATCAAGGTCATGATTATTTTATTAATACTGTTAGAGAGGAATTATTATTGTTCCAATGTTTTTGGATCCATGAGTAATATTGTGAAAGTATTTTATCAGTGATGAAATAGTTATAAAAATTAGGAAATATGTACGGATGAAACTATAATCTTTTTCTTTACAAATATAGAAGCATGTATTGATGAGTATCGATACAAAATAATTATGATTTTTTTTTTGAAAGTTGAACTTGTTAGAAAATACATGGTTAATGGAAACATAATCATTAATATGTCCCTAATGGTCTGTTTGTATTGTTTTTTTGTACAATGACATAATTCATTTGGATAATGTCAAAAGGATACTACAAACTACCATGGAAATGATTCTAAAGTGTTGGATGATAATATTTTGTAAAGGATAACCATTTATGAAGTGTTTTATGATGTACTTTCAGTATGGTTTTATAGATTTATATATTACTTCACTACATTAATAATTTTGTTATAGGAGATGAAGTATAAATATTACAAGTTGTAACCAAGGAAAAAGATTATATTAATAAAACATATATTTACTAATATCTATAGACTGTGAAAAAATTTCTCAACTCTAAGGAAAATTGTAGTGAAAATGGTTTCTTATTATCATTATTTTTTGTGATATAAATTACCTTTATTCATGCCTTTATTTTATGGTTTTGTGGTCTATAAATTTTATTTTAACGTCTTTTCTAGCACTCTCTATAATAACTTGATTGTTAGATTTTGTTTTTGAATCTATGTGTCTATTTCACACCTATGGTCTCCTAATAGTGAAATTAGTAACATGAACATTGTACTTTAAAATATCTCTCATTAAGAATACGTGTTATTTACCCTATTTACGATGTGGTTTTTTCAGCAATAGTTTATTTTCAAATATAAATCTGTTGATTGTTGATATCATGTTTAATTTGTGAGGATGAAATTTAAATATGGTGGGAATAATGTAACACCCAAATAAAATAAAATGTTTTTTGATTAGAATATAATTAAATTATTTCTATCTTTTTTTATACGCTAAAAAATTTTAATCTTATTCTATTCAAAACACAATATTCTCTTTCATGCAAGACCAATTTTTACAACCATTTAATAATAGATATTTTTAATCTAACTATTGAATCATTAAAAAATTAAATTCTCAAAAATAAACTTTTTCT
Organism: Viscum album; assembly: GCA_963277665.1. Taxonomy (NCBI): domain Eukaryota; kingdom Viridiplantae; phylum Streptophyta; class Magnoliopsida; order Santalales; family Viscaceae; genus Viscum; species Viscum album. The sequence goes on from CAUJRU010000232.1 coordinate 331,341, forward strand.
AAATTAGAAGATCAAAATTAGTTTAGGGTGAATTTTTGGTATTTTTATTAGAAGTGTCATTTTTTGATAAATAGTGAAAAATACCACATTCAAGTTAAAAACGTCAATTTTTTAAATAATAATTTTCATTAAATACTATTTTACATTTGTTATTATTGTAAAAAAGATCAAATATAAAAATATTAAAAAATTCATGTCATTGGAATCATTTTTATATTAAAATTGGATATAAAAAATGTTTTCAAAATTTGAACTTTAATACTTAAAACCTTGATTTCTCACCAAGTCTGTAAGATTAGCATTAATCATAATTTTCCCATGTATATGATTTGTATTATGGAAAATGAAAATACATAGTTTTAATCAGTATAATATTCATGGTGTAATAATATAAAATTAATTTTGTACCAAAAATATTTGTGATAATGATTAAAATTATTTATGATGATTAAGGAAATATTTAGAAAAATAAGGAACTAAACCATAATCTTAAGGGACGAAATGATCTGGAAACAAGACGAAAAACCATTTTATGATTATTGTTAGACCAAAAACCATCTTGGTTATAATTATATGGGTTATTAAGATATTATTAAATGATTTTTTTCTATAGAAAGGTTCTATATGGAAAAAAGACAAAAAGGGAACTTTATTTACCTTTGACATTTATATAACATTAATATATTTAAAAAACATAATATTTTTTGTTAAACATATCAAATTGAAATATAAATGGGTTATTTTTATAATAATAATTTAAAATTAATCATTAGAGATGATTTATTTTCTTAAAATGCTTATGAACCACTAATGTAGTGATTATTTAGTTAATAATTAACTAAAATAAATGATAGTATAAATATCAAAAGTTACATATATTGATTTAATAAATTACTTCAATTATTTTGGTAGATAAATATATCATGTTTCACAAACATTAAATTAATATATTTGAAATCCAATATTTTTTTTATATTTTAAAATTAAATTTGAAAAATAATTCCAAAATTGGCATTATTTTTATTTGATATTAAATTATATTTTATTAAATGATTCAAAACTAAAAAAATACATTATTTATACATGGAATTTTTTAGTTATATGAAATATTAAAAATTCCATATTAATGGAATAATTGATCTTTTATAGTTATAATAATGACCCATATTTTGAAAAAGCATTTCTTGCATGGTAAAGGTTGTAACAGTGTTTAAGCGCATCAACCTTGTTTTTTTAAAATTAATTTCGAAAAAACAAAGTATTTTTATTTTATAAAATATATATCATATTAAAAATTCATTGGATCTATATATTATAATAAATCTCAATTTATTTAAGACATAATGGTTAAATTACATAGGTTGGAAAACAAGATGCTTTAATTAAAACAAAAATGATAAAATTGGGGAATCTTATATGATGAGGAACCAAATTATTAATATTCACATATTATTTTATGGTATAGGTTTTCATCAAACATGATTTCTATTTAATCCATTATTTTTTTATTTTGGATGGAATTTATATATGGTTGACCTCCAATTAATGAATACCTTTGGGTATTTAAAAGAGTGTCACTCCCCCTCCACTATAAAAAGGAAAGCACTATACCCCTTTCTCAAAACTATCAAGGCATTTTAGATTTTACTATATCTATCCAATCATCTCCTCAAAATCACTGTCCTCATATTATAAGCCATACTATGGGATGTAATAAATCCATGGAGGCGTTTTTTAAAATGAAAAAGGAGTTACACAAATAATAGGTATCATCATTCTTTAAGCTCTTTAGATTTACTTATATTATCTACACCCTAAAATTTTCCTATATCATGATTATAAAAAAGAACAGTATCAAAAAAATATTAGGACGTTGTTATGTTAATATTTTGACCTTAAATTTCACACTCTTCTATCTCATTGGAAACAAACATAATGTTTATGTGTACGATGAACTACCACCCAAAGAAACAATGATTTTTCATTTCTCTTTTACTGCCTATCATAGAAGAAATTATGTTGTAAACATCATTCATATATGTTATATATTATATTTGTTATGTCATAATTATTGTTTAATTATTTTATAATACATACCCTTAACAATGATTGTTCATTTTCCTCGGAGGACCTCATCCTCTCCCTCCATGGACTTGAGCCCGGGGGTGTGTACTCGTTCAGGGTCGAAATAGGACCTATATGGAACCAAGGATTATTCTGCCTCCTTCCAGCTAATGACCAAGGAACCTAGGGTCAATTCCATGTCTCCCGATGCTTAATGTATCCCTTGATAATATGGAACGCTCGTGGTCTCGGAGCCCGCATTAAGGAAGACTTCATGGCGTCAGAAATAAATAACAACATGGTCTTGATCAATGCAGTTCTCGAACACAAACATGCGCCATCCAGACTCAAATAGTTTGCCCGAAAAATCAGCATGCAAGCGTCCATGCATGTCGACCCAACCAACCGACACATCTGGATTTTCTGGAAGAGGGACATCTCGGTTGTCCTGCTTTAGGCGAGTGACCAATACATGACCACGAGGGTGAAGTTGGGTTCTCTTTCTATCATCGTGAACTTTGTTTAAGGTAGTTGAGATAACCAAAGGAGGGAAGCCTTGTGGCAGGATCTCAGTGCGTTTGACCCAGTAGAGGTACCCTGGGTCATCAGTGGGGACTTTCACATTATGGAAGAGCCGGATGAGAAAAAATGAAGAGGATCCTTCCGTCATACATATAGCATGGATTTCTTCCATTTCATGGTAAGAAACAATTTGATGGATTTGGGGTACACGGGGGATCGATTCAAATGGTGTAATAATCAGAAAGGGGACCGCAGATGCTGTAGCAACCTTAACCGTTGCTTCGTGAATCTAAAGGCTACCTCGACGATTCCTGTTGCGCTGGTAGGCACATGGTGTGAGGAATATCTGGCCACTCTCCACTGCTGGTGCAACTGTCATCCAGGCAGGGGGTGCATGGAAGTTTCAGGTTCCACGCCCATTGGTTTGACAACCCAGACTTTCCTAACCTGATCCGCTCATCCTGGATGGAACCGGTTCAAGGGAACTCGTGGGTGGTGATTCTTAACTAGCTTAGAATATTAAATAAAAAGCTCCAGTCATGGTCTGGTGATCTCCCCACTTCTGATCAGGATCTTGAAGAACTCAAGAAGGATATCGATAACATGGAAGTTATCCTAGAAGACCTGTGGGATGAGTCGGTGTTCACCGTCCTTGCGGATAAGAAGATAAGGTTGGCAGAGATGATCATGGGTCAAGAACGAAGGGCTCGAGATTGTTCAAGGATCAAATGGTTGAAGGAGGGGGATAGGAATACATCTTATTTTTACACGTGTATCAAGGATAAAAGACATCCTATCACTCCCAACATCATGTGTGAGGATGGATCCTACACGGAAGATAGAGAGAAGGTGGGGGGTATGGCTTTATCCTTCCTCAAGGACTTACTCGCGGGCCCGAACGAGATGATGATTGCTGGGTACCCTAGTGGAAATGCTGAGTTGTGGGAGATGATTCCATCCTATATATCTCGGGAGGATAATGGTGTGATGGAGATGATTCCTGAAGAGGAAGAAGTCCATGAAGCCATGCTCTGGCTGAATGCATATAGCGTTCCGGGTCCGGATTGTTTCCAAGGATCTTTCTACAGATAGGCGTGGGGGACGATCAAAGGTGATATTGACTCTTCCATTTAGGACTTCTTCCAAGGGGGATACATACCGAGGGTGGAGTGTTCCAAGACGCTTGTGCTTATATCTCTCTCAATATAGGCCTGTTAGCATGTGTAATTTTCCATACAAGATCCCGGCATGCATTATTAATGCAAGGCAGTCCGTGCAGATTGCATGATGGATCTCCATCGGGAAACCTGGCTTTGTGAGGGGATGGTCTATCGATGGTGCAATGGCTCTTGCTCAGGAAATTTTGAGGGACCACAACTGTAAAACCCATGGTTCGAACATGGCGGTGAAGCTCGACATGAGTAAGGCGTATGACAGGGTCAAATGGGGTTTCATAAAAAGGGTCCTGGCTAGAATGGGAATGTCTCCAAAGGCTTTGGATATCCTGTTTAGGTGCTTCAACTCTGCATGGGTGAATTTCACCTTCTTAGGGAAATCACACAGATTCTTTAAGGCGGTCTGCGGTCCCCATCAGGGAGATCCTATCTCGCCTAGCCTCTTCATCATCATGCAAGATACTTTAAGCCGGCTGCTCAATAGAGGAATCTCAAGTAGTAGGATGATTTCTTTAAGGAGAATACAGAGTATGCAGACCATATCCCATTTGATGTTTGAAAATGACACTATAATCTTCTCTAATGAGGGAAAGAGGTCAGCGTAGGGAATCAAGAGGATCCTTGAGGAGTACTGTTTTTTGAGCGGGCAACTTTTCAACAACTCCAAGAGTAATATTTACATCTCTAACAAGTGTTCTTCCTCCCAGGCTAACAAAGTCTGTATCAAAATGGACATGAAATAGGGTACGTTTCCCCTAGTCTATCTCGGTACCCCGATTTCTCCAGGTCGCTTGCGTATATGGGACATTTACCTTGTGTTAAGTTCACAGGATGAGTTCCCAACTAGAAGAACCACCTCTTGTCCTTTGGGGGGGGGGGTGCATCACCTTGGTAAACAGTGGCCTATTTTATATCCTAATGCATGCTCTGGCTGCCACCTCCATGCTAAAGGAGTGATCAAAACTATTGACAAGGTGATACCTGGTTTCATTTGGGATGCCCAGTCTGAAAGCAAGAGGCATTGGGTCTCTTGGGAAAGGATGGCCCGCCCTTTCCATGTTGGGGGGATCAATGTGCGAAGCATGGGTGGCATGGTCACCTGTATGAATGTGAAACTCGCATGGGAATTCATTGAGGAAATTAACTTGTGGGGTAGCACTATGGCTCAAAACTACAGCGGTAATATGGATGGAACTATCACCCAGAGATCTCCATTTTGGGAAAGGATTTTCCCTCACATCCTGAAGCTTCATCAGGTTGCTCGGTGGATGGTGGGGGAGGATAATATCTTGTTTTGGTCCCATAATTGGGCTGGCTCGGTGATCAGATATCCGTGGTGCCCAGCCCCTCTTAACTCCTTTCATGAGGCGAGTCTGCATCAAACATTCATTAAGGTAGTGCTGGATAAGGATCAACATTTTATCTTTGAGGCGATCACCCTTAATGCAGAGGCTGAAAGATGTGTGTTCACCCCATCGAGGTCGGGGAACTTCATGTAGAAGGACTTTTGAAATCTATTCCCCAGTTCGGAGTCCAATGAAAAATGGAACGTGATGACATGGGTTAAGGGAATCCCAGGGAAGTATGCCTTCCATGTTTGGAGGATCCAGAACAGAGCGCTTCCTACTGAGGACAACATCAAGAAAGTGGGGATCAACCTGGCCTCCTGCTGTCATTTCTGTAAGGGAAAACATGAAGAGAGAGAGGACCACACATTTTTTTAAGGTTAATGGTCTCAGAGCATGTAGAAGTTATTTGGATCCCTTACCACCATCCCTGTCATAGGCACGAGTGCAGCTTCATTTCTAGACTACTGGTTCCATGGGGTGACGAAACCGGGCCTGGAGCGGTCGGCTCGGGCGGTAATCCTTAATGCCGGTTGTTGGTGTTTATGGCATGCCAGGAACTAGGCTAGGTATGAGGTGATTCCATCCACGGATAGGGATATCATTATTAGGATGAAGAGATTCATGGTGGACTTGGTTACATTCTTAAGAAACTAGCGGGAAGCCATGTCCCTGAGGTTTCTCTAGTCTGCCGCTTCGGGACCGCTTGATCGGGGAAAATGGATCAGTTGGAGCCCCTCGTCAATGGCCTCAAATTGAACATGGATGGGTCCTGTATCTTGGGTGACACGTGGGGAGGAGGGGTGTTTCGGGATGTAGGGGGAAGTGTCTTCCTTGCTTTCACTAAATATTATGGTAGCGACACCCCAATACAGGCAGACGCGAATGCAGTTCTTTCCGGCCAAACCCTATGTAAACAGAGAAACCTGGTGCTCAGACAGGTGGAAACAGACTCAATGATTCTACATGACTCCCTTAATAGAACTAGATCAATCCCTTGGTCTATAGATTATACCATTAGAATATGCAATGAATTTCTCAACCATAACATCCAGGTTACCCATACATGGTGGGAGGGTATCAAGGTTGCGGATCACTTGGCTACAATGGCAGAGCAAGGCCCCCATGTCAGATGTCTCCCTAACATTACCTCACTTAAACCGGAAGGCGTCAATTTGATCCGATGTGATTCTCTTGGTCTTCACTATTTTAGGCCCCCATAGGGAGGGGGACCTTGCCTCCTCGCCTCCTTTCCCCTTGCTTTGTACTTGTTTCTCTGGAATAAAATTAATAATGATGATGAAGTAGTGATAACACATGGGTAATAAGATATTTTAATAAGTTAATATTTGATATTATGAATATAAGTATGGTTCATATATATATTGTTAGAATATTTTAAACCACTGTATAGGTGGATAAATACTACAAAAAAATAAGGTTAAGGTAAGGGATTTCTAATAAATTTACATTCTATTGAAACTTATTTTTTGTTATGCCCCAATTCACTTTTATTTGTTGTATATATATAAATTTTACATGTTATATCAGGAATATAATAATTCTTAAAATATTTTATTTTTAATTTAATTCATGTGGAATTATTATTTAATTTTTTCAATGTGGTATGGGTAACATTGGAAAGTTTTAAGATTATTTCCCTTCTAGAGTTTTTAAATTCCAACAACCCTTGTTATTACTTATCCTATACTCAGATATTATTGATATATTCATATTCTTTATTAAATATAGAAATCTGATAAGTCATATTTTAGTATCTAAATTTATTATTTGATTTGAGTAACTCTTTGGAAATCTAAGACATGGGTTGGGGGTTATTTAAGGTAAGCCTTACGGGTTGGGGATCAGTTAATTAAATCCCCTCAATGCATTGTTAGTCTCAGGGGATGAAATTTGGATTGAAAACCCCTTTATATTTATAACTAGTATGATATAAACTCTCTTACGAATGGTCTAGAAAGCAGGGTTATGGTTAGACTAACCAAATTTTTCTGTAACTAGTACGTTTAAACAGTCTTGTGAATGGGTTTGACGGGAAAGGTCTATATAAATAGGAAACATGGTGTCTAGTAAATATGAATATCATTTTAGATAATTATGTTATTATCATTATTAATGCATGATATTTTTCCTCAATATCTCAATATATGAATTTCTATCACTATTTATTGACTAATAGAATGGGTTTTAGTTTGTTACCTTGAGATATTGATATTTCCTTATCTAGTTATTTTAATAGAATGTGTTATCACTTATTTAACTTTACATGTTAATTTCTTCTCATTTATTTATTTTTTCTTCTACATTACTTAACCTTAATGAGAATTTGAGCTCAAAATTATCATGTTCCATTTCTGCTAGTTATGAAGAAGGAAACTTTGAATAATATTTCATGGATGGATTTTATTTAATTTTATTATCTTTAAGGTTTTATTTTTTATTTTCAAATGTATAATGGGTAGCATGTATGTAATCTGGATTTATAATACTTCAATACTAATTAACCCATCAGTATTTGATTCCTCATAATCATGTTAATGTAATGAAATAATGCACTGGCTCCAGGATTCTCTGGTCGGGGTGTTTGAATTTAATTTTTTTGAGAGGATTTTTATTATTATTTACATATCATTAATAATATATTTTATTCATTACCATTTCATATTTAATTACTTATTCAATTAATTAGTTGTTAGATGTTTTTAGTACATTTGGGTCATAATATGAATAATACCCTTGAAGAATGAATAATTTCAAATAGTTAATTATTCAATAATATATACTACTATAAATATCATGAAATAAATATCACATATTCTAATTATACACACAAACAAACATATATATATATATATATATAACCATCCAAGATGATATGAAATAGAAAAAAAACATCATTCATGGAAACATGAGTCCTTGTATATGCATAAATGATTCATTCATTTCATATTGGTTAAAATAAATTAATGAAAATTAATATTTTATCATTATAAAATAAACAAAAATTATATGTTTGTCATATTAATACATTACATCCATCATTATAAAAATCCATGGATTATGGTGTGAGAAAATGAAATTCATATCTTCGTGGAGTTGGTTGTCTATACATTTTTAGAAGTGATTTTTTTTATTTTCAAAATGATGGAGGTAGAAGAATAAATAAAATTAATGAACTAGGATACTGATTATACCTCTTTCTTGTGATACCTCCTTTAAAAACATGTTAATCTTCATATGATATTCTTCTAGGAAGAAAACATACTCTATATCTAGGTAAGATATTTGGAAAAGTATTTTTCAGATATTATTAGATAATAGAGGATCAAATAATATGATAAATAGAGTATTGGAGGTTCTATTTAATTAGTGAGGTGAGTGTCACACTTTGAAATATTAGGATAATTAAAATATACAAAACAACATAATAATTTGAGATTGCTAAAAATGGTATTAATTTAAAATTTACGATTTTTTTGATGAAATAAAATAAATAAATAAATAATTTACTTATTTAAGTTGAGTTTGAAACATTATATTTTTATTTAAGCACCTCATTATCATGTTGTTTTGTTAATCATGCTGAATTTTTTTAATGATTTAATTGTAATAAATATATATATGTGATAGAATATGGAATAAAAGTTTTTACGGGTGAAATCATAGATCATTTGAACTTATATTGTCCATTTTATATTTTCAAATTGTTGAATAAAATATTTTTTTCATTAAATAAGATTAATTTAAAGATTTTACTATTCATTTGAGATGAATTTATGAAAAAATATAAAATATAATTTTATTACTTACTCCTAAAATATAAATAATGAACTATAAGTACCCATGATATTTTTGAAGCACCATAATTTATCAAAAAAATTATTCCTTATTTGAATTTAAAATCATTTCACATGATTTATATATTGATAGAGGAAACAATGTGCCAGTAATGCATAAGCATTCTAGAGAATTATATAATCACTAAAAATCAAAATTAAAATGTTAATATAAAAAAATATTTAACCTCAAAATTTCCATTTTAGACTAAAAAACTTTTTTTATGGCCATGGAAAAAAATTATAGTTGTTAAATAAAATAAAAGGAAATAAAAATAATTTCAGGGACCTTATAGAAGAAAAATTGTAGGTTGTTTCCATATTTTAGAATGGTGGATGAAAAAGGTTAATCTAAAAAAACAATTTGATAAATGCTTGTTTTATTGATATTTTGGGGACTTATCTAATAATATGAACCCCATTTACCGTGTTCTAACCATACAATCATAAAAATAATAACTACAGTTAAGATTCATAATTACATTACAAAAAAGGGATCTACCTTAATAAATTGAATCCATTAATTCCAAATAAAAATCGATTAATACTAATTTGATTTATTTAAGTTCATAAATTAATGATTTATATAAATGTGAAAGAGACATTGAAAAAATGTTTTTAAAGAAATACGTGTTTTTTATAAAAAAATGATAACACTAAAATCATGGATATAGGTTATTCCTCTGAATGTTTTGGTTACATATTTAAAAAGAGTAGTATTTCGTGATATTATATCTATGAAAACCCATGTTTTAACATACAAACATACCATTAAATGGAAATATCTAAATTGAAGTTATAATTTTTAATACATTTTACTTGTTCTCATAAAACTCATGTAAGGGATCCCATGTTCAAAATAATATTTCAAAAAGAATTAACTTTTAAATTAAAAATATATTTTATTGACCAAATGTATATATAATTTTCATAAACTATGTTAATTTAATATTCTTTTTAAATCCCTATCAATAGTAATTATTTATATTTAATATAATTATATTCATTATAATAATATCTTGTAAATTTTTAATCAATAAAGTTAAGAGAACTATTTGTAATTGTATTTTGGGTTTATGATTTATATTTTTTAATGTTAAATTTTTATATTAATGAATTATAATTTGAAAAATTATGAAAATAGTTGAATTCATAATGTCAAAAATATATTATTATTTATTTGTTTGAATCATCTGAAGATATATATTTTTCAATAAATAGGGAAAAATAATTTGTTTTTGAAATGGTAACTTATTTTATTTTATTTATATTGAAAATTTCTATTTTGAATTGTTAAAAATATTTAATTAGTTTGTTTTGAATAAACATAATAATAATAATATTGTCTTTCAGTGGAATTTTTTCTATAATTCATATCAAATTATTTTTTATACTTAAATATCAATTTTCATAAATCCATTTACTATAATGTTTTTGGAGTATAATTTTGAATAAAATTATTTCAATTATATTATTAGAACAATAAAAAATGGAATCCATAATTGAATTGTACATCAAAATTTTTTAAATAATCCCCTTTTATTGTTGGACATTATAAATACTAACAATGGTAAATATCCATCAACTCTAAAAGGGTAAAAAGAGAAAATATGTTTAAATCATTGAGATAAGAATATAAAATTTACATGAAATAATAAATTATCTGATTAGATTAGTGTCTTTTTTTAATATTTCTCTATCTATCAAATATATGGCCACTTTAAGGTATTTCCTTTTTTTTACATTTATATTATTTTAAATAAATAAAAAGTAATAAATTTTACTCTTTTTCTATTAATATCTATAATATTTCATGACACATTTTAAATCATCATATGTTCTGTTCAAATTTTTTAATTTTAAATAAAAAATAATTTTAATCATATTATGTTTTTTCAAATTTTTATTGAGGAAATTGTTACCTTAAATTCTTAAGAATCACTAACTCAATGCTTTTGAGAGGAAAGAAAAATCATTTAAATGATATCAAAAACAGTGAGCATACTATTTTTTTAGTGATTTATTACATTTCAGGATATTTAAAGATACAAATATCATATTTGATATGTTTTATTGCATTATATTCAAATTAAATTGTTCTAATAATGTTTTAAATTTCAAATTAAATGAATAGAAACAAAAGAGACCTTAATGATACTGTATAATGAATAATATTTCTTTAAATTAGATAAAATTACTTTAAAAATAGTTTTTGAAATTTAAATGGTATATGGTAAAAAAATATCATACATGTCCCATTAATTTATATCTGTTACATTAATTTAACATTCTTGACCACAAAAGACCAAAAAGAATGATATTGAAGTAATTGTCAAAAGGGTTAATGGTGGTTATAATGAAGATAAAATAGTAAAGAAATTTTGAAAACGTTTTGATAATATATTTTTTCAAATTATTTCAGACCATATTCATCATATATTATTATTATGTCAATTTGGTTCCATTTTTAAAAGGAAAGTTACTTTTTTTAATATCAAACATTATATATTTCCAAGAGTCCCCCCCCACATCTGAAATTGAACCTACTCTGATCTATTCGTCAAAAAAATTTGGAACCCTCTCTCCACTCAATAATACTAAAATATCATCCTTACATCCATTACCATTTCCCTTATTCCTTGATTTAATCTTAAAACTAGACTGTTAAGGAACTTGGAATAAACATAATGGGATATTCTGAAGTGGAGGTATATTTCCTAAGAGTGATTTACCATTATATTGATTATTCCATTTGAATAATGTACTATTCAACAATGATTAAAATATTCCAATAGTATAATCCATATGTAGATATGTTATTATTTAAATTTAATAACCCATATCCACCTAAACATTCATCAAATGGGAAACTAAACTATCATTCATGTGTAAAGTGGACTACTGTCTAGCTAACAAATGAAATTATTTTTCAATCACCACTTCTCATAGATGTTTAATAACATGGAAGTAATGTATTTATATTATATAAAATACAATTATATTAATATTAACAAATTATATATCATGCACTCTCTTAATTTCAGATCCATTAATGAATGATAGTGTCGTTGATTTATATATTTGGATTACCACTTCCACAAAGCGATTTAAATATATTTTCATTTCCACATCACTTGGAAGATATATATAAATGTATTAAATGAAATAATTTTTTTAGCATATAATTATTATTCTAAAAATATAAAATAGAAAATAAATTATTTCAATATAGATCTTTGGAAAATTGAATTGTTACTCAACCATACGTTCGACTTACTGTCTCCATTATTTTAAAATAGGTCATTTTTCATAAACATATATCATGATTCGTTTTCAAATTATAATTTTTGTATATAAATGAAAATTATTTCTTTATTATTAATTAAATATTGATAAAATAATGACCCCATAGATCATAGTTATACTATGGATGTCATTTTAACATATCAGCTGAATATAATCAACACATACAACAAATATTATTTTCAATTAAATAATTATATATATGGAAGAAAAATATAATACAAAAATAGCTTTAAACAAAAAAATTGTTCATAAAGATGAAAATAATTAAAATAATTTTCTTATTATATAATCTGAGGAAAGTATTTGATGAGTCAGACTTAAGGTAAATGACATATTTATTTAAAAACATCATTTTAAATATATTAATGACTTATTTTCTAAATATTTTTCATCCATTTAATTAATATTATAAATAATTTAAGGATGTATTTATATTGACATAAATTAATTGTAATGGAATTTTTTTGTATGTTTTGACTTTAATCCATTTTTCTGAAAGGAATAATATTATATATTTTACAAAAATTATTATTTTTTAAATCGAGAATAATGTTCTATTTTAATATATATGGTATCAAAAACATATCCTCCCTCTATGTATGTAATTTTATGTTTGAATTCCATTATAATATATCCTGTTTTCTTAATGGAGAACTACATTATCCCTTTGATCATTGTATTTTCAAAATGGAATTTAAATGGAATAAATATTTCAATGTACAGAAATTTTTTCTTAGTGAGTAAAATAATATCATTAAGACAATGTAAATATAATATATCATTTAATATGATTATTTCATAGTTCATGAATATTGTTTATGTTAATAGGTTTCTTTTTCTATGATCAATGGATTGTGGTTACATTATAAATCATGGATGTGTGATTCTATTATGTACCTATGGGTGGTTGCTTTATGAACCAAGGACTAGTGGGTCCATTAGACCCCACAAATGAATTTTTATGGTACTATGTTTGAAAGGGAGTACTTTTAAAATTTGAGTTGATTTAGTAGGGGTATAGAGAGTATCTTTCTCATAACTAGAGAGACTATCTCTATTATACATTGTGTTTTCTATGACAAAGGATGGATTGAAGACCATATCTTTTGTCATTATGAGCTATTTACAGCATGCAACATTAGGCATCGTTGTTCAATTTCACAACAGTCGGATGTTGACTTTCTTGAGGATGAATATGATGACTTAAAGGGGACTACTAGTTATGGCAGTTGATAGTGACGATTAATGATTGCGCCTAGACACAAGTAGTGGAAGAGGATGTAGCTCATGATGTGGTGGTTGTTGATGGCACATAGAATGGTTCCAGTGATGAAACGATGAAGAATCATAGACCCAGTAGATCTGGGATCCCAGTGGGGTTGGGTGTCTGTTATGTATGGTTAAGGATTAAGGCTGCTTCAAGAAATGATATAGGGTGGAGAAAACTTGATGTGGGGTTTGGCCGGTGGAGGTGAGATGTAGGGCTAGGCATATGATCTACATATGGTGTTAACTATTTCAGGTTTTGGGATCTTAGTGGGTGGAATCTCATAGGGTTGTGGTGTTGGGATCATGGAGGGGAGCTCCATGCAATCACTAACAGAGGTTCTGTATTCCTAAACCACTGAATGGGGATGGTAGTATGGATTACCACTGATGGTGATGCACACATAATGGAGATATGATCTAAGCATGGATTTCACCATTTATTTTATGACTTCGAGATGCTTTCTCTTATGGAAACATGGTGTGACAGCCTATGTAGACCATTTGGGCTTGAATTTGGGTGATTTGGTTAATGTTACTTTTGAATAGAAGGTTGTGTGGAAATTGTGGATGGACAACATGCGAAAAATGTGTGATGAAGTTTTCAGGACAATCATTGGAGTGACCTATGATGATGTGCTAGTAGACGACTATTGTGGCTAACTTTGTGGTTTAGCTGGTGAGTGGAAGATAAGACTTGGGATTTTAGGAAATAGAAGACCTTGGGGGTGTCAGGTACAATATTGGGGTTTAGGGAGGAAAGTAATTGTATAGGCTGGACACATCTCTGTAGGTTGTGAGGGTTCTATAGGCTGAATTTTCATTGGGATTCTGAAAATATAATAGGACTTTTTTTCATTTTTGTTCTTTTTTATATATTTCGATTTATTTTATGGGTCTTTGTACCATATTCATCTTGGATGGTGCAATTTTTCCAATTATATGTTTTGAGGCATTTTGTTCCACATTTTTTCGAATTGTTTCATTTATTTTTAATTTTCAACAAAAATTTTAGTACCAATTATGCTCAGTTATGAACTTTCTTATTAATATAAAAATTTGACCACATTGATTATTTAACTAGTAAAAATGATATTGAAATGATTTATGAAGACACATACCTAATTTATCTATGCATTATATGGTTTTTTACAAAATAATTATGAGTTTGAAATGGAATATAATGAGATTATGTTTAAAGGAATTTATATGCCACATCCTTAGGGTGAAATTTATAGCATTTTGAAATATATTTTATGTGTTCTCATGAATACTAAAAAATACATAAGAGTTTTATTTATTTAATTTTTTTATTTCTTATGAATTTTTTTAATAATATAACTAGGTATATAATGTGATATATTGGGTATAAAAATGTTTATTTTGATCCGAGTGTTTATTTTCAAAAGGGATAATTTACTATTTGTATTGATGGCGTAAAATGTTTCATTGTTTTATTATATGTTTCCATGTTAAGAATATTTTTTATAATCCCATTTTAAAAAATGTTATTATATATGATTTTAAAAAAATTTATGGACATGGATATGGTTAAGAAGAAAATTGTTAGGTTATATCTTGAAAATAAATCATGTTATATAAAAAAATTTAAAAATTGGTAGTAATTTGAGGTTTCCACTTTTGGATGTAAAATTTCTTTATGTAAGAGTGTTGAAATAATTCTTTGAAACTATAAATCATAAATATCCATATAATTTAAAATAATTAATTTATAATAAAATACTCATTATTATGTAATATATATGGAATGGTTATTGTAGTTCGTATCATAGAAAACATTTAGATAATTTTACAGTTTAATATAACATATTTAAATACACATAACAGAATATAAATTATATTAATAATTAAATTTTTTTTAACATTACCATGTTAAATCATCTAAATGATGCCCCGTCATAATGTTTTCCATATAGGAAAGAGTGAATCTCATCTTAAGAGGTACCTAGAAGAAAACGTCCTTCCAAATTAAAAACCTCAAATGGTTGAAATTTGAAATAAAAAGGCCATTTCTATCATTGATGAAAACCCAAATTTTTCCAAGGTATTAAATTCATTATGTTTTGGTTTTAAATGATGAGTTTGGTTGTTTTCATTTATGATCTGTTGGTTGATCAAAAGTCTATTTTGGGTTATGTATTTTAGGGATGCAACAAGATGCGTTGGTGAGTTATGTATACATGAATAATTCACACCTTAAATTCACAATTCATAACGATAATTGTTCTAGTTAGATCACCAAAATTTATATCACCCCTAAATGGACCTAATGTATTTAATTCACCCAATAAATTTAACTCAACCCTTGAAAACCCCAATGAATTTCATTCACACCATAACAATTAACTCACTTATTTATCACAAGACATAAATGTTATTCTCCCCATGAATTTCAGAATCCCCATAAATGTACCGCTTGGTATAGAAGCTAACATCATGAATCTATTTCACAAAATGATATATATTTTCGTGTTCTTTTATGTCTAGACTGATTGTTTTGCAATATATAGGAATTGATGAATTCATTATTTAAATATCCTAAACATGTCATCAAATAGTCATTCCCAATACTATTTTGAACCCATAAATGAATTGTGTTTGTTCTTTTCATAATTTTCAAACTTTTCTCCATACAAGCAGTCTATATTATATTTTAAGAGATTTCCCCTCCAATCTAAAAGCTCATTTCATTATATCTTCGGGTTATAGAGGTAGAGTTTTATGCAAATCCTTATATAACATCTTCCACTTCTTGAATGTTTATGTATATAATTTATAGTTCCCATATTAAGGGGAGAATAAAATATAACAGCTACCATGGTTGTATAGGGTTTTATACATCTATATCACTTTTGAGGTTAGTGGTGTAGAAAAATGAAATCGAGTTTGATTTTATATTCTAGAATACATAATTCTTGTTATTTCTCTAGGATATTGTGGAAATAAGCTAATTAATTTATATTTTTTCTCCATTTAATGAAAATACACTTCTATTTGTATCCCATTGTGTCTATGGGTTAACATGGTGGATTGACTAGGCCTTACGCTGCTTGATAGGTGAGCCCACCATTAACCTCATAGATTTCATATATGTGATAAATGTAAAATTGGATTTATAGTATGAATTTATATTGTTTTTCATGTTGTGGTAGGGATAATTAATTTATATAAATGGAAATATGGTAATGTGTAATTTTGGTGATTCTTCATAACAAAATTGAATCTTCCAATTGGGAATGTATTCCTAGATATAATGAGATAAATTGTCTAACTATGCATGAAATAATAATTAAGAATGGTATGATTTTATTGATTTGATATGTGATTTTATCAAAAAAATATCATGTTTGTGACCACATTCTCAAGAGACATGGTATAGTTAGTTAATCCTACATCAAGAGAATAAAATTCTCACGATATGTGTATTTTTTCCCTTAGATACGTGTTCTTTGGGAAGATGTAAGTTACTATAGAATGGGAATACCCATGGGTCTCAATATGAGGTGATATTTCCTATCTCACTACTATGGTCCTTAGGAAGATGTATGTGACTCCCACATTAGAATTCACATGGTTCAAAATTTACTAACTTTTGATATGGTACAAAAAATATTTACTTTTTCAATATGATTCCATTAATGATAGAGACATATAACATGAATTTGTAAAATGATACAGTTGGGCCTAATTGTTACCCAAGATCATAAGTGTCAATAGGTTTATATATGTTTTATATTATTTTGAAAATTAATAACCCTATTATTAGTTTATTTATTAAACTACATTTCTAAATTTTATTATTTATACATCATGGGTGCCAAACTACAATGTTATCTCACACAATATTAGTGTTGTCATCTGGTACTCAGGTAGATTTCATGGATTAGGGTATGGATAATTGAAAGGTACATTGTTGTCAATTTTTTCATGCTGGATGGGTGGATCATGGAGACATGGCTGAAATTTGGTTTGGGAATAGGGATAATTTGAAAATATTTGTGTCTATTTACATATTTATTTTTATGAATATCAGTGCTCCATTTTTTTGTATTCAACATTTCATTTCATGTTATTGGATTTTATTTGTTATATTTGTTTTTCCTTTTTATATGAAATGGTTTGATGTATAATTATTCTTATTTTTTCAACTTTAATTGCTATATTATTCTTGTATGTATTGTATTCCCACTACGTTTTTTATAATCTTTTTTCTAGTTGAAATCCTTTTAAATAAAGGGAATCGGCTTTTTGTCACATAATAAAACAAAATCAATCACATGAGGGAGCACTAGTTTTGTGATATTACAATTTTGTATCAAAGGGGTATGGTTAGTCTTTAATATTTATTTAATTTTAGGGAATGGTATAAAAGATACCGGATTATTTTGGGGATTTGAATGTATTTATTTCATGAGATTAGCTATCCCATGAGTTGAAAAAAAACCCAAGTGCTCATTTTTGGGATTTTTGTTTATGTTATTAAATTGTTTCAGTTAAGATGTTATTTTTTATTTTGTTACTCACTTTTAGTGTGATATTTTACTATATTGAGATTGTAATCATGAGTTAGAATAATGATATATGAGTATGAATGAATCATGATTGACATGTAGGGATATATTTTGAGAATCATTTTTAATGTTACAAGCACCTTTAATAAATGTGTTATATATGAATATATAATGATAAATTTTTTCCAGTGATATAACTTATAAAATAAATAAATAAAATTGAAATGTAATGAAAATTTTTCTTGGTATTCCCTATTTTGATAAATCTGGAATGCGTAGTTCCGTATTTTGATCACACGTTTATGATAACCGTTTTAATTACCTTATGTTAGATGAACTGTGTTGAAACTTAGTAGATATAAATCTCCTAATCAACTTCAAATTAAGCATTGGGATTGTAGAAATGAACTTTCATCAAATTGAAATGATCTAAAATGTCTTATACCACTGGAGTATCTGATGGATGATTAGTTATATTAAGACTTCTCAAGGGTAATGCGATTATAGAGAGGGAAACATCTCACACATTACAATCAGTGTTCGAGGTGATGAGAGATTTATAACTATAACATCTACTTATGGTTTCTAGAGAGGGATCCCCTAGGGAAGAAGAGTTATGGATTGAGTAAACCCCAAAGAAATTAATGACCCTCAAGATATCAATTGATAATAGGGTAAATTTTTATTCATATAGACCTTGAGTGATATCTAAGAGTTGGTTGAATAGTGTGGAGAAATATGATTAGTTGATTGAGTCGATTAGGAATGAAATCAAGGTGATGTTCTTTAGAAATTATTCTATGAATGTATTGATGGATGAGAGGGATTAATATTTCTAGAATATAACATTTGAGTGAATATTTGTGATAGTATATGTCTTTCACCCCCCGAACAAGTTCTAATTTTCACATTCCTTATAAGATTCTGGGACCACCATGGTGCAACATTTTTTGGGTAGGGTTTTGCCATGTCATATAATTATAGGTCAATTCCATTAACCTCAGTACCATCAAAAAGGTTATGAATTATGATAACATAATATAATATAATATATGGGAGTCCCCAAGTAGTGTCTGGGAAGATTCAACATGATGATATGGGAGATCTTCTTATGGCCACAGGAAGAACTGATAAGAATACTAACACTACGATGGTAGCAGGAAGAGAAATTAGATTAACGTGAATTCTTATCAGAGTCTCGTTATGATTGATTTCAGTATGTGTGTAATAGGCGGACAAAAAGTGATCTTAGTGACCATACACCATAGATTAGTATAATAGTTGAGATAGGATGGTCCATATTCATAGGTTTTTCCTGATCCCATAGTATAAAAGTATGGACTGAGGGTAATGACAGGCACATGAGTCTTGCATGGATACTAAACCCCATTAATAGAATTGTGGATAGAGTTATACTAGACATTAAGATAAATTATAAGGATCTATTAATATTTTATAGGATTATAAATACCCTCCAGAGGAAATATTATAAATGACTCTTGATCTATCCAAGGTAAGAGGGAAAATCCAGATACACACAATACAATGTACTCTAGATTAAATGGATGCATAACTATATACATTTAGAGGTATTTTTTGTATCCTCTACCACTGGATATGTTTTTTTACATTAGAGATTCCTATTCCTTTCTATATAGACAATATTCAAATGTGTTGGGTTTAGATGTTGACAACATTTAAAAAGTCATGAAAATTGACACACCATTGTGAGTTCTACCAGAGGGTATCAAATGATGTTGGCTGTGTTCCTTAGAAATGCATGGGTACTATTTTCTTTGGGATTTTTTTATGTTATAAAATATATATTTCTTTTTTTATTTTTGATATAGAACAGATAGTTATTTACTAGGATCCTATGGAATGTTAATTGACAAGAGTTACATTTTAATATATAAAAATTTGTAACTATTCACACTAGGGTGAATGTGATCTTTAGGTTGTTCATACAGGACCAATTCCATTCAAATTGGATTTTTAAGACGACCAGATATGAGTCATTATTAGATTAAAATAAGTAATATATTAGTACATGTTTCCTCTAGTCGTAGTCATCTCTAATTACTTATTTCCTCAATAGTTCTTTGGCATATACCCAATTAGGAGATTCAGTTCGCAATTATTTAAGTGTAGGGTGATGAACAATTTTATATCAAATCATAAAAAATATAACCATTAAGAAGTTCATGATTTGAATTTTTAGTTTGATTTTTTGGATGTAAAATAATTCATACAAACTATTACTTCATTGTGGGGTTCTCTAATTCTGTGAACCATTAAGGATGATAGGAACTTACACTTATGTGAAGATTGTAAGATATTGAATTAGATGAATGTCAAGATGGGTAAGGAGTGATGTTTTTTTGTCAGATTCTTTCTAGATGGATTTCAAGGAGATAAAATGCACATTGAAATTAGCACTGATCATTACATTAGTTAAATAGGTAAGGAGTATATCATTCATGGTGAAAATTTTTGAGTCATAATTAAAGTAAATTTAGTGAAGATAGATTAAGTGGTTGGATATGGCTCCATACATCTATGACCGAATGTGATGAATTATCCAACTCATGATATTGAGTAAAAAATAGTAGTAAAAATCCTGAGATACTATAGAAGATATCTATTGGGATAGTGATTTTTGGAGTACACATTCCACAAGATCTTAAAGTACATATTTTATCAATGATAAATGATCCTTTAGAAGAGTTGGTGGGTCATTTATCTATATTTATTCAATTTTGAGTTGGAATACAAAATAAGAAATGGAAATATATTTTTATGTTCATTGATCCATAAGACATAATAAGAGGAAATGCATGAATTATTCGATGAGTGGAGGAGGATAAAACATTTTGAGGACATGCATCATGATGTTTAGGAGCCCCAAGGAAGAGTATATCTAAAATATCTAGCTATTATACCCATACCCCTATAATATATCAATAAAGATTAGATATCTTTTTGATTGGGAATATCTAAAAAATAAAAAAGATATGGTTATGAGCCACCTTTAGGATGGTCTCGCAACAATAGTGATGTTCTTCTTATACATGCACATGTATGTGTTCCTAGTGTCATGAGTGAGGATTTAATGATCTAGTATCATTATTTAATAAGGTTAGTACATATTAGTCTATCAAAGACATATAATTATCTCCATATAACTTAATATTTTATAGAAATAAAGAAAGAGGTGGAGGGATTGTTGGAGGGATGTTTCACCTCCCAGTAGTTGAAGGACAACATTTTGTGTCTTGATTAGCTATTACAACCTCTATCTGTTATGAAATGGAAGTGGGATGATGTCACAATGTATTTCATGAAAGTATTGTCTCTGAGAACTCATAATAATAATGAAATATAAGTAATATTGGATTAAAATAAAATGGAATATAACTTCTTAAATTTTAGAGAGACCTTCTCCATTGATGAGATATTGAGATTATACTTATGAGAGAGAGTTGGATTTAATAGTGTTTTATGGATTATTTTTTCTAATCAGGATCCATGTTTCATTTCAAAATTCTAGATAATAATTTATAAATACCTGGGAATGAATGTTCTATTATGTAAAACCTACAATCATTAGACATAAGGATAATCTGAATGGAGAATTCAGATTCTAGAGGATATTTTATAATCCACATTTTTAGAATAAAAATTTTCATGGTATTAGTAAATGGAAAACCAAATTTTTATTACATAACTTTACGTAGAATTTTAAAAACATAGGATCTTTTAATTTTTAATGTCTTGGAAATAAAGTTCATAATACAAGAAAACATGAAAATACTCTACTAATACCCTTAAAGAGATTCATAATAGGTTTATCCTAAGTAAAAATACTATATCTCACAACGTGGGGATATACATCAAATTAAAGTGTGATCATAAGGCCCAATAAGGGAATGAAAGAGAAATAGTTTACATGTGATCATTATAATTATCGATAAGAACATGAAGAATATCGTAAAGGAGTGAGAAAATTTGAAAAAGATATATGATTGTAAAAATAACGTGAATCATAACATGGATATGTGGCTAAAACATTTAATTATGTCATTCATAAGCATATCCCCATGGTTTGTGTCTGTGGCGGTATAAATATTACAAAGGTTATTCACAAAGTCATCATAAAAGTTTTCATTATAGAGATTAAATTATATAACCAATGTATAGGTGCACTATTAGATAACACCCTCCATATGTCATTATCAAAATGATACACATACATCGTAATAATCATTTCATAATTAACTCATGGATAATAAAATAAATGGGTTTCATATCAAAATCATTGTTTTTTGAACAATGCGTAAAAATAAGATCCTTTTGTTATTTTAAACCCAAAGAAAAGGAAAGAAGTTTCCGTGTAGGTTAATACATGAATTAAATAGATTATTTTTTGTATCTATCTGAATACCCCTTGTTATTAATGAGGTTTTGGTATTCATAAAATAAAATAAAATATTATCTTTCAAAAATAATGAAATTTTTAGAAATAAAATTGGTAACATAATGGGTATAAAATGTGGTTTTATAAAACATTAAAAAGAGAGGAAACAAGGGTATCCCACTAATAAAAGTTTATTAATATTGTAATGTTATATAATAAAATAGTCATAATATCATGGTTTTGTAACATTAAAGACATACAACATAAAAAGGAAAATTGAATGGAATGAAGACGTTGAGATTTCTCATAGATTGAAGAGTAACTCCTAAAAAATGGAAAGGATGACCATGGGGACCTAAGGAAAACATAGGATTACTTATTTTGAGGAAATAATATTATATTTTTATGTATAATGAATTTGGAATGATGGGAATTGATTAACATTGTAGGTATTTATTGAAAAAGCGAAAGAGGTTTTTTTTGGACACCTTCGTAATGGTATTCTGATAACAATGGGAATTCCCTAGGTATTTTCTCATGGTATTTGAATCATGGAACAAATAATACTCTACTTTAGTCTATAATATTACATCAAAATTTAATTTTAATGATTACATCAATATTATGTCATTAAATATTCCAAAAAACTCAAACTATATTTTTACTATTCACAAAAAAATATTTATTTTATAAAATTTTCATAAATTCACCCAAACATAATATTGATTTTATTATTTCAAAATTGAAAGTTATTTTATCATAATAATTCTTTTAATATGATCAATTTATCTTTTAACAACAAAAATACCTATTTATTTAAAATAATAGCATTTATAAAATGCATAGTAAAATGTATAGTAAAATTTATGATACTTGAATAAAAATAAAGTTATTTTATCATTTATACATAAAAAAAGTGTTTTAATTATAATATCTAATTAAAATAATTATTATTCATAATACATTATTTATTTATAATAATTATATATCTTCTGAAAAGTATAATTTTTATCTGAAAAATCAACTTATCAAATTTGTCATATGTTAATGAAACAAAAAACCTAAAATAGAAATTGATTTAAGATAAATTTTATTTATAAAATGTTATTATAATAAAATTAACTAAGGTCTTGAAACATACCCCCTTATAACACATGTATACATCCAAATGGTGAGGGGTACGATATTGAATGACTCATGGGGTGGCTTGACTAATATTTCTCGAGTTGTAATCTCCACTAACATGTAATTATCCCATAAAGGATTTTTTTCAAGAATAAAATGTGGATGCTAGGATTGGTCCTGGTCAAGAGAGATCCCAAAGACACTAATTTCCTCCCATGTTCTGAAAAAAGGGCTTCATACTGCCCAAATCTATTAGTTGAGGTGATCAACTCTTATTTCTACATTAATTATTCAAAATAATTTAGATTTATAATACTAATCATAACATTAAATTGATTATTAATTGTATTGTTTACCTCTAACATATTAACCAATGGTCATATTTTACTAATGTTTGTATAATAGTGGAAAAAATGGTCACATTTCAATTAAACTCACTTCATTATTAAAGGGATGTAGTTTTTTAGTACAAAATAAAAAAACACATATTCTTATGAAATAATTAACATTAAAAAAGTTCAGTTCACTGCATTCATCCCCCCTTAAGATATTTCATCCCCAAAATTTTAATTTGTTCCCTCAGATGAAAAATTTCAAGGGTATTTCTAAATCATCTTTTCCTCTGGATCCTAGGTTTGTTCTTTATATTTTTTGTTCCTCGACAACAATTTGATGAGGTGGTTATTCTTTTTGTGTAGAACCTTATATATATTGTCCATGATCAACAATTGATTCTCCTCATAAGAAAGGTCATGATCCAGTTTTACAATCTCAAGATTCAGTACATGTTAGGAGTTAGGTATATACTTCATCAAAAGGGATAAGTGGAATACTTCAAGAACTTGAGATAGATTTGGAAGAAGTGTAGTTTGATAGGAAACTACTCCAATGTGATAAATAATTTCATAGGGTTAAATGTACCTAGGGATAATCTTCCCTTTCATAAAAAACCTGAATACTCTCTTCCAAGGTGAAAATCAAAGTATGACATCTTCACTAATATCAAACTCCATATCCCTTCAACATCTATCATCATATCTCATCTGTTGACTCTGAGAAACCATCATGTGTTGTTGGGTTGAATAAAATTTTTCAGTCATATCTTACACATGATAAATCCCAAGAATAATTCTCTCGCTATCTTCATCCAAACAAGTAGGATCTCCACATCACATCCCATATAGAGATTCATAGTGTTACATTTTAACACTTGAACAAAAAAAATTCTGTCCTACAACTAAACTAATGTGAGATGTTGATCCCATACAAGTTTAAATTATATTGATCATGTTCTCAATGTGTCCTCTTGTTTGTAAATAGTCCTTTCAAATTGGCCATAATTATGAGGGTGATATGCCATACTAGAATTCCATTATGTTGTGAGAACATGTTTAAGACTTCTATAAAATTATGATGTAAACCATGGATCTTGATAATATATGTTATAATATGGAACTCCATGCAACCTAACCACTTCCTATCAAAAATATTGTAATGTTGATCTTGTAATATGTCTTCCTAAATAGATAAAAAATGGTAAGTCTTGGTGAGATGGTCATCTATAACCCATATGGCATTATTTCATTTGGATGTTTCTGTAAAACCAATGTCAATGTATATAGTGATATTTTCACACATCCCTACTTTTTTTGGTAGTGTTTGTAATACCCCATTAGGGATTTCTCACTCTTCATCCACTTGTTTACACACCAAGCACCTTGCGGTGATGTCAAAATCTCCATTTTCATGTTATCCCACAAATAATGATCACGATGGTCCCAATACCTTTTGTCCTTCCAAGATGTGTAGAAAATGTAGAGATATGACCTTCATCCATTATCTCCTTATTTTTTCTAAAATATGAGGAAAAAATAGTCTTGTATGAAATTTTATTACACCTTCTTGATCAATGTTGAACTATGGAAACTTCCCAATCATAATAGACACAATATTATCCTATAACAAAAGGTATTATCTTTGGGATTTCTTGATTTTCTCTAGTAAATATTGTTGATAAGGAAAATGTGATATATTTGATTATTTATTTTTTCTTATGATTAGCATATCCAGTGTTAATTGGACATTGATCAAAGGATCTCCTTGAATCCTCGTCATCGCTAGCACAATAGGATCTTTCTTACTTAATGCATCAATGACTTTGTTTTCTCCTCTAGGATGATAATGAAATGAACAATCATATTCTTCAAGATGATTCAATTACATGTTCTTTCTCATGTTCAGTTCATTTTTGGTGAAAATATAATTCAAACATTGATAGTGTATATATATATATTCCATTTCCCTACATAATGATAGTTCCACTATATCTTTAGAGAAAAAACTACCACAACCAGCACTAGGTCATGCTTACAATAGTAATTCTCACAAGGCTTCACCTATTGAGATGTATCAGCAGTCACCATGTAATTTTTCAGGATGACTCAAAAAATAAAATTCAATGATTCATAACTAAAAATAACAAATAATTCTATGGTAGAGGGAAGTATTAACATGGTTGCATTAACCAATATCTTGTTTAGATCAATGAAACATTCTTCATACTCCTTTTTCCAAATGAACATGACCCTTTTTCATGTTATCATAGTTATTGGATTAGAATGTCCTGAATTTTTTTCACAAACACCCTATAATATCTTTCTAAAAAAAGGATACTATGAATAAAAATTACTATTATAGGATGATTCCACTCTTCTATAATATTTTTATTTATAGTTTCCCCTGAGATTCCTTCAATGGTTACATTGTTCCCAAGAAATAAACTTGGTGTACCCAAAATTCACATTTTCTGATCATTTCAAATAGCCTTTAATTCCATAGTGTTTGAGATATAACCAATAAGATGATCCTTATTATACTAATTTTTTTTGAATGAATTGGAATATCATCAATAAAAACTACCACAATGTTGTCATGGTGGTCCTTGAAGACAATACTCCTAAAATCCGTAATTATAACAAGAGGATTAGTCATATGAAAGGGAATTTCAACAGACTCATAATTTCCATATCTTGATTGAAAGGTAGTCTTTTGAACATAATATTTCTTCACCCTCAATTGATGAAAATCAGATTAAAGATCAATCTTTGAGAGAAATTGATCCCCAGGAAGCTGGTCAAATAAATCATCAATTCTTGGAAGAGGGTACGTTTTATTAACTATAATCCCATTAAGTTCTCTATGATCAATGAATAATCGCATTGATCCATCATAACTCTTCAAAAAGACAACAGGTAATCCATAAAGAAACACACATGGATAGATCAACCCCTTCTATAAAAGATCTTGGAGTTTTTTCTATGATTCCTCCAGATTTTGCATTATCCATTCAATATAAGGGATTTGAAATTATTATAGAACGAGACATGATCTCAATGGATAACTAAACCTCTATTTTTAGGGGTGTTATAGGTAAATACTTTATAACTATTTTAATTTTGTCGCAAATTATGGGGATATTCTATATTTATATACATTCTTTTACAACATCATCTCCACCAATCTTTTACATAAATAAGGCTACAGGTGGTTCTTCTACACAAACCATAGGTTGAGATATCTCTCATTTGAAAACCAATATAGGTTCTCCATTCAATACTATTTGGATTTCCTTGATTTTACAGATGAACTTAGAATTACACTATAAGGGACAATCTCAGTCTAGAATATATTCGAATTAATACTTGTGAATAACTACTATATTTTCGATGAGATTGTTCTCTACAATGTGAATACTAAAGTTTTTGTAAACTATTGATTCATAGATAATCCATACAATTGTCTTCAATGATATTTTTTCTTCTATATTTTCAGTGAATGATTATATATACATTACAAACTCAGAAGAGTTAATGGAATGTGTTGAACCAAAATCAAACAAAGTACTTTCAGGCTTTGAGATAACACCATGAGAATAATCCACCACATAATTTGGAGCTTCATTTTCATCCATTATAATAAAAAAAGAATTTACATTCTCCCTTGGACAATGCTGAGGTTGACGGTGATTCTCCTCCATATCCCTTAGAATTGGACAGTGATTGGAAATTTGGTTAGGATTTCCCTGATTGTAGCATGGGAAATTAAGTAGGGCCTACATTGTATTCCATTTTTCATTACTCCTGATTAGTATGGGATTCACCTCACTATGACATATCCATGAAATATTTCTATATCTTCTACACTTGTAATGTTTTCATCTCTTGAGAATGTGATTCCCTGATTGATTTGTCCCAAATTTTTTGTATGTGGAAGGTTTCAAATACTTTATTCTACTTCCATAATAAGATATCATCCCCATGTATGGCTCCAAATATAAATTTTTTATTATATTTTTGAGACCACTACGTGTCAATGAACTCCAATTAAACATTCATATCACTTCTCACTATCTTATCGTAGATTGCATTTTCTCTATTGTCCCCATTCTTCAATCGATGGGGACTTAGTCCACCGATGAATCTATTAAACTTATCATTAAGGTCAATGAAATTATTAGAGGCATAATGGGATATTCTTGTGATATTCATCTAATAGATTCTTAAAAATTCATCTTCCATTAAAATCAGTTATAGGAATTACTTCCCATTTTTTTCAAATGAATTGGGGAAAGACTTTTTGAAAAAGATCTCTTTAACTCTTAACACTTAATAGAATCAATATAACCTATTTTCTTTATGTTTTTAACTAGTTTCCACCACTCCTCAGCATGTCCCTATAATACATACACAGCCAGTGTTAATTTCTCTTCTTCATAACAATGGATTATAGAGAAGATATTTTGAATTGAGCATATCCATTATTCAACAATCAATGGGTCTATAGATCAACTAATATTTAGTGGTCATTTATTCATAAAGGACTGATGGAAAATGTTTTCTTATAGAGGTGAATCTTATCACCTAACTTGATTCATTTTATTTCTCACAACTTGAGTAAGTTGATTCATCATTCTCATGAAGTTCTGTATTCTATATTCCATATGAAGGCTATTAGCACTATAATGACCCAAAATTTTCAATTGAAATTCCCTTCTAATATATATTTCCTGAAATCACAACACAATGAACTATTTAGAACTATTTAATTTTTAAACAAAACTTTTTTACCTCTGTGATTTGAATTTAGAAAATCTAACATACACGATTGCAATAATTATGTTATATAGAGTCTAATATGACCAATTTAATTTTTGGTGAATAGTAACATACCCTTGTGAATAGTTATGTTATCCTTATGAATAGTGACAGACCATAATGAATATCATCCTTACCTATGATAGTTTATAAATAAGATTCAAGTGGATGTAAGATAAACCTATATCTAGGAATAAAGAAAATAAATGTTTTAAAATAGTTTTTTGAGTAAATATTGTTTTTAATTAAAAACTAAATTATTAATCTTTATAAAATAATTTTTGAGAAATGAAGTTCATTTTATGAATCTATACATCAAAAAATTATTAGGGTTATTTTTTGGGATTTTTTGGAAATATGTGATATTTATGTGAAAACTAAAATACAATATATTACCATATAAATAAATTATAATTTAAAACCACCATTCCTAAAATCATAAGTGATTTAAGCACCCAAATCTAGAACTCACATGAAATTATTACTATTTTTCATTGAATCATCACAATTTCTGTTCTTGAGGGAAATTAATAATATATGGAATTAAATATTATGAAAACCATCCTCTCTTCCACAATAACCCCCCCATCTTCTGTTCACTCCCATCAGGCCTTGTTCCATCCCTATGTTATTCCCAAATCACTTCCCAATCTCCTCCCCCACGTCCATCAGCCCTTCGTCTCTTTGAAATTCCATATCCTCTCCCCTAAGAGGCTCTTAATGGATATAAACATAAGAGGTAAATTCCCCTTTCTGATTCATTTATTTTCTTTCAATTTCTTTTCTTTTATTGTTTCTTTCCTCAACTCCCTTTAATCAAATGGCATGATAACTCTATTAACATACATGTACTATAATTCTATTATTCTAATGATATATTTTATCATAATTTCTCCCTCCCCTCATTTTCTTCTATAAATGAAAATACCGTCCAAGATGTATCGATTTATCACATTCAAGGATGAAAGGTTTTCAATTTTCATTATGATCTACTAGACTAGCCATGAAACCATTTTAAGGGTTGAAACAGATCATAATATATATATATATTATCTTATATGATGTTCTGGAATCCATTTTCACACCAAATGTAAAATAATAATACTAAACCATTTAGTTATGAGAAAAATTGAAAAATCAATCCAAGTGTTTATCAATAATGTTTTATATAATGATTAAACTTCACTCTATATAACCAAATTAAATTTAAAACCATGTGACCATATAGATTTTCAATAATAAAATAAAACTTCAATTATGGACTACCACCTTCATAATACAATTTTATCCAAACATGGGAAGATCATTAAAACCAAACAAGAAAACAGACCCAAAAATGGAATTGATCCTCATAACCAATCAAAATGGTTATTAATTAACTTAAAAGGGTTATAAAAAATATTTTATATATATAAGAGGTTCTGGAATTTTTAATTAGTGATCATAATTTGATATTCAGGTCATTATTTTCAAGAAAAGATCACTATCAGATTTAAGGTACGAGATCCTCTCTATTTCACTTTAATACAAGAATGCCCTCTATGGTATGCCATTTGGGTGCAATCCCTAATGCCGAGGTATGATTTTGAAGCTCCCACATACTTCCCTCATGATGTATAAGTGATTAGTAACCCCTTACCCTCTCATGAATACCTCTTATGTACACCTGATACCATTCCAATAATCCATACATAATTCTACCCAAACATATTTTATTCTTTCAGGTTTTCTTATCTTTAATTCTATCAAAATAATGTTATATTATCTACTGATGTATTCTTCTAAATTTGTTTTTCATATAAAAAATTCATTTATCAAGACCCTTCCATTTTTCACTTATTGGGATATACATGTTTTTAATTGATTCCTTCCTCTATACTTCCCGATAAGAAAACATGTTTTAACAGAACTTATAGAATTTTTAACTAATTTAAATTTCACTATATCATCAGTTTTAATCTAATATTATCTTTAAAAAATCATAAATTTTCATTTTGAAAACTTTCTGGGTTCACTTCTAGTTGTTTATAAATTATTTTTCCTGTTTTAATTTTAAAGGATTTATAGTATTTTCCAAAAAACATCTCAAACATGTTTTAAGGATAAAATTTCTTGAAGAATTTTCATACATGTTGTCTCTTTTTATTGAAATTACATCCCATGATACATGCCTATTTTACCTTATTAATTCCCATATATATTTTACATCCTTTATTTCATGGAGACTTTTATGATATGCCAATTTTTATGCTTTAAGTAATGATTATGGTACCCAATAATTTATATGGGTAACCCTTATGTTTATATATGATTGATTATGTATGATTCATTAATTGAAAAAACTGTCCATGTAATGTTAATATGGGTTCACCCAGAAATATCTATAATGATTTTGGGTAAGGTTGAGTATCATGACACGTTATGTGCGACGGTCTTGGTGGTTTGCCTTGGCTTGTACTATTATGTGCAACAGTCTAGGTGGCTATCCTTGACTTGTGATAATCTGGGAAATAGTCTTGGATGTTAGCCTTGATATGTACTAAATTCATGTTTTATATTTATGCCACATTTCTATCATTACAAGTTTATATGATACCATGCTTATGTGTTCTGATTCCCTATGGTACATGCCTTTTTATATCATCATATCAGGCCTTCTATCCCATATTCTAATGAATTGTTCTTATATTTATTCCCATGATGGGATTTTAACTCATCCATTTGTTCAGGTTATACCTAAGTTATCCTATATAGATGTGTGAGAACAATGGAATATAGTGGCTCATTATGGAGTTTAAATAAAAGATTTTTTTATAAATTTTGATTATGTACCTAGTCTTCCCTGACACATGACTTTAGAATCCTTATCTTGTACTTTGATGTATAATTATACATAAAATCATGTAGTTACATATGTAAAAGGCTATAGTCTATATAAGAACCTAGTCCATTCCGCTCATCATTTACTCAATTTCTCATATTTTACCCCATTTATTAATAGAAGATAACCTTAGTGAGAGATGTGTTTCATTTAATAATATTAGAATTGTAAGGGAAGTTTTATCTCATATAACATCATCCCTAAATATTTTATTCATTAAAAATAATTATATTTTCTATAAATAAATCATAATGGAACTTTAAAATCTTATGATTAAACAAACATAGCCCACAGCAGTGTCAAACTCGGATTACAACAAAGCCCATAATCCTGCAACAGTTCCCATTCCAATATAGCTCAAAATTTTATTTCTGGGTTTTACCCCAAGATATATCTATACCATAGCCACATCCAAATATTTATATCTTGACATGGATTTATTTGAATGAAATCGACTTACATATTCTTTCACAAAATTTAGAGGAATGTATCAAATATTTAATATTATATCAATGGTTAGTAATATGGCTTCAAATCCTAATTTCCAGTAATAACTAAACCTTCCATTGTTACCAATTATGGAATCCTGCCTTTTCATTCATTACATTTAATATAATTTTATAGAAAATATTTTAATATTTAGTTCTTTTGAAATATTAAAAATAATACATAAAAACATTAAAAAATTATTATAATATGCTTTAATGGGTTCATCATAGGTTTATTATATGTAAAATTACCGCATATCATAACTTGGGACATACATCATATGAAATAGTGAGAATAAGGCTATATGGGAATGCAATAGAAACTGTTTACAACTTATCATTAGAATTTTTTATCAGAACATGAATAATATTGTAAAGCCATGAGCAATGATGAAAGAGTAATATCATATAAAAAGAAAAATAATCAGAATATGGAAATGTGGCTACAACATTTAATTTATTCATTCATAATCATATCACCAAGGATTCTCATTGAGGTGTCCAATAATTTCTAAGATTATTGACCAATGTATTATAAAACTCATAATCTCTAGAGATATAATTCTTTACATAATTCATTGGAGTGATATTAGAGAAAACCATTCATATTTATTATTTAATGTGTTCCACATATATCATAATAAATATTTAATAGATATCTTGTGTATAAAAAATTAGTTTCATATCAAAATCATGGTTTTCTAGACATAGATTAAAAACAAGATCCTTTTGTAATTTTAATACCATAAAAATGGAAGTTGGGTTTGATATATGTTAATTCATAAATTAAATATAAAATTTTGAAATATATGCAGATAACACTATAGAGGTAAGAGGTTTGGGTAAAAAGAGTGAAATTTTGAGAAGTTAAATCAGCAGCATAATTGGTATAAAATGTTGTTTTATTAAACATTAAAAGGTGGGGGGGAAAGGGTATACCATATATAAAATAATATTTATATTTTAATGGTATTGACTAAAATGGACATAAGAACATTTGTTTTCAACCTATAATACATTTTCCATAATAAGGGAACTTGAAATAAAAATATATGTTTAGATTCCCCATACCTTGAAGAGTAACTCCTAAAACTAGAATATTGGGATCTTGGGGGATTGAGGATAAATTGGAAGGACTCTTTGGGAGGTAATAAAATCATATAATCATTGATTAAAAAATTTTAACTAATGAAAATTAATAAATGGGTGGGTATTTATAGAAAATGGGATGGAATTTTTTATTAATTTCCTTGGACACCTAAATAGTGGTATTTTCAAAACCATGGAATTTCCCATGGTATTTGCGCATAGAATTAGAAACATGGGACACATAATATATTATATTACAGATGTTCAAATAACAGTGGAAAACAAATGGTCACATTTCAATTAAACTCAATTTATTATTAAAGTTATGTAGTTTTTTAGTACAAAAAAAACATATACTCTCAGGAAATAATTGAAATTAAAAAAGTTAGGTTCATTACATTAATTAACCTTTAAGATATTTCATCCCCCAAATTTTAATTTGTTCACTCAGATAAAACATTTGAAGGGTATTTCTACATCATCTTTTCCTCTCGTTCCCAGGTTTGTTCATTATATTTTTTGTTCCTCTACAACAACTTAATGAGGTGGTTATTATTTTTTTGTAAAACCTTATTTATACTGTCCAAGATCTCCATTGGCTTATCCTTATAAGATAGGTCATGATTCAGTTGTATAACCTCAGGATTCAAGACATGTTAAGGTTTAGGTATATACTTCATCAAAATGGATAGGTAGAAGACATAATGAACTTGAGATAGATATACAGGAAGTGCAAGTTGATAGGCCACTACTCCTTTATGATAACTAATTTCATAAGGTTCTATATACCTAGGGATGATCTTCCCTATCTTCACAAACATCAAGACTCTCTTCCATGGTAAAATTAAATGTTAAAATTTATCACCAATATCAAACTCCATGTCCCTTCGACATCTGTCATCATAGCTCATCTGTTCACTCTAAGCAACTATCATGTGTTGTTGGAATGAATAAACTTTTTCAATCATATATTGCACATGATAAATCCCTAGAATCTTTCTCTCACCATACTCATCCAAACAAGTAGGAGATCTACATCACATCCCATATATAGATTCATAAGGTTATATTTGTACTCTTGAACAAATAATGTTATTGTTTGAGAACTCAACTAATGGGATATGTTGATCCCATACAAGTTTAAATTATATTTATCATGTTCTCAATGTGTCCTCTAGTTTGTAAATAGTTCTTTCAAATTGGCCTTAATTCTGAGGGTGATAGGCCATACTATAATTCAATTATGTAGTGAGAACTTGTTTAAGAATTCTCTAAAATTATGATGTAAACCATGGATCATGATAATATATGATATAATATGGAACTCCAAGAAACCTAACCACTTCCTTTACAAAATATTGTAATGTCGATCAAGTAATATTTCTTCCCAAATAGATAAAAAATGGGATGTCTTGGTGAGATGGTCCTCTATAAACTATATGTCATTATTTCATTTGGATGTTTCTGGGAGACCAATTACAATGTATATAGTGATATTATCACACATACATGCTAGTTTGCGTAGTGGTTATAATGCCCCATTAAGGATTTATTACTCTTCATTCACTTGTTTACACACCAAGCACATTGTGGTGAATTAAAAAATCTCCATTTTCATGTTATCTCACAAATAATGATCAAGAAGGTCTAAATAACCATTTGGCCTTCCAAGATGTGTAGAGAATGTAGAGATATGACCTTCATCCATAATCTCCTTATTTATTTCTAGAATATATGGAAAACATAGTCTTGTATACAATTTTAGTACACCTTCTTGATCATTATTGATCTTTGGAAACTTCTCAATCTTCATAGCAACAATATTATTCTATAACAATTGGTATTATCTTTTGGATTTCTTCATTATCTCTTGTGAATACTGTTGATAAAGAATATGGGATATATTTGATTATTTCCCTTCTCTTATGATTACCATATCCAGTGTTAATTGTACATTTATCAGAGGATATCTTTGAATCCTTGTCAATGCTAGCACAATAAGATATTTCTTACATAATGCATCAGTGACTTTGTTTTCTCCTCTAGGATGATAACAAAATGAACAATCATAGTCTTCAAGATGATTCAATTATATGTTATTTCTCATATTCAATTCCTTTTTGGTAAAAATATAATTGAAACATTTATGGTCAATATATATATTCCATTTCCCACCATAATGATTGTTTTTATATGTATTTAGAGAAAAACTACCACAACAAGCTCTTGGTCATGATTATAATAGTTATTCTCAGAGGGGTTCAACTATCGAGATGTATCAGCAGTCACCTAGTAATTTTTCATGATGTCTCAAAAAAAATCTTTCAATGATGTATCAAAAAAATAACAAATCCTTCTCCAGTATAGGATAGTAATAACATGGGTGCAGTAACAAATCTCTTATTCAGATCATAGTAACATTCTTCACACTCATTTTTACAATTGAACATGACCCCTTTTCGAGTTTTCATGGTTATTTGATTAGAATGTCCTAAAATGTTTTTCAAAAACAACCTATAATATCTTTCTAAACCAAGGATACTATGAATATCTGTTACTATTATAGGATGATTCCACTCCTCTATAATATTTTTTTTATAGGTTCCCCTGAGATTCCTTCAATGGTTACAATGTTCCTAAGAATGAAACTTGTTGTAACAAAAATTCCCATTTTATAAACATTCCAAATAGCCTTTCATTCCATAGTTTTTTTGATATAACCAATAGATGATCCTAATTATCCTAACAAATTTTTTGAATGTATCATAATATCATCAATAAAAACTACCACAATTTAATCAAGGTGGTACTTAAAGACTATACTCATAAAATACATAATTATAACAGGAGCATTAGTCATATAGAAGGTCATATAAACAGACTCATAATTTCCATATCATGATTGAAAGGCAGTCTTTTGAACATAATACTTCTTCACCCTTAATTGATGATAACCAGATCGAAGATCAATCTTTGAGAGAAATTGAGCCCTAGGAAGCTGGTCAAATAAATCATCAATTATTGGAAGATGGTACTTTTTATTGACTGTAATCCCATTATGTTCTCTACAATAAATGCATAACTGCATTAATACATCATACTTCTTCAAAAAGAGAACCAGGGATCCAAAAGGAAACACACGTGGCTAGATAAACCCCTTCTATAAAAGATATTTTTTTTTTCTAGTATTCCTCTACATTTACATCACCCATTCTATATAGGGGCTTTAAAATTATCAAGGAACTAGGAATGACCTCAATGGATAACTATACCTCTATTTTTAAGGGAGGTCTAGGTAAATCCATTAAAAGTATTTCAATTTATTCCCAAATTATGAGGATATTCTATATTCATATACTTTCTTTTACTACATCATCTCCACCAATCATTTACATAAATAAGGCTACAGGTGGTGCTTCTACACAAAACATAGGATGAGATATCTCTCCTTTGAAAACAAATTTAGGTTCTCCATTGAAGACTATTTTTAATTCCTTGCTTCTATAGTTGACCTTAGAATTACACTATAAGGGACAATCCCGGCCTAGCGTATAGTCAAATTAAAAATTGTGAATGACTACTATATTTCTGATGATATTGTTCTCTACAATGTGAATATTATAGTTTTTATTCAATTTTGATTCATATATAATCCCTCCCAGAGTCATTAATGATAGTTTTAGTTCTATATGTTCAGAGATTGATTATATATACATTACAAACTCAGAAAATTTAATAGATTGTGTTGAACCAGAATCAAACAGAGTAATTTTGGGCTTTGAGATAACACTATTCGAACCTACCACCACATAATTTGGAGCTTCATTTTCATCCATCTTGGTAAAAAATTATTTCCATTCTCCCTTGGCCTATAATGAGGTTGATGGTGATTCCCCTCCATATCCCTCATAATTGGACAATGATTGGCAAGTTGGTCAGGCTTTCCCCAGTTATAGCATTGGACATTAAGTAGGGACTACACTGTTCTCCCTTTTTCATTAGTCCTAATTAGTATTGGCTTCACCTAACCATGATAGATCCATATAATATTTTCATATCTTACACACTTGTAATGTTCTCATCTCCCGAGAATGTGATTCCATGAATGATTTGTCCAACATTTTTTGTATTTGGAATTTTTCAAATACATTATTCTACCTCTTAAATAAGATATCATCCCCATGTTTGGATCCAAATATAAATTTTTATATTATATGTTTGAGACCACTACGTGTCACTGAACTCCAATTCAATATTCACATCACTTCTCACTATCTTCTCATAGATTTTGTAGTCTCGATTGGACCGATTATTCAATCGATGGGGACTTAGTCCAACGTGGAATCTATTAAACTTATAATAAAGGTTAATGAAAAATATATAGGCATAATGAGATATTCTTTTGATATCCATCTCATTTATTTGTACAAATTCATCTTCCATTAATTTCAGTTTTATGAATTAACTCCCCATATTCGTTCAAATGAATGGGGGAAATATTTTTTGAAAAAGATCCCCTTAACTCTTCCCACTCAATAGCATCAATATAACATATTGTCTTCATGTTTTTAACTTGTTTCCACTACTGATCAACTTCTTCCTCTAAGAAATAGATAGCCAGTTTTAATTTCTCTTCATCTTAACAATGGAGTATAGAGAAGATATTTTGTATTGAGCATACCCACTATTCAAAAATCAATATGTCTATAGATAAAGTAAAATTTGGTGGTCATTTATGAATAAAGGACTCAAAGAACAAGTTTTTCTTGTAGAGGTGAATCTTATACCTTGGCTGGACTCAAGTTATTTCTCATAACTTGAGTCAGTTGATTTAACATTCTCATGATGTTTCCATTCTATATTCCCTCTGATGGCTACCAACACTACAATGACCCAAAATTTTCAATGGAAATTTCCTTCTAATAAATATTTCCTGAAATCACAACACAATGAACTATTAATTACTATGTAATTTTTAAGCATAACTTTTTTACCTCTATGATTTGAATTTTGAAAATCTGACATACACGGTTGCGATCATTAGTTATTTAGAGTCTAATATGACTAATTTAATTTTTGGTGAATAGTAACGTACCATTATGAATAGTAATGCTACCCTTATGAATAGTGAAAAATCCTAATTAATAGTATCCTTACCTATGATAGTTTATAAATAAGATTCAAGAGGAAGTAAGATAATCCTATATCTAGGAATAAAAAAATAAATGTTTTAAAATAGTTGTTTTTGAGTAAATATTGTTTTTAATTAAAAATTAAATTAATGATATTTATAAAATCATTTTTTAGAAATGATGTTAATTTTTTGAATCTATACATTGTAAAATAGTTAGGGTGAAATTTTGGGATTTTTCTGAAATTTGTGAATTATTTTGTGAAAAGGAAAATACAATAAATTACCAAATAAATACATTATAATTTAAAATAACTATTCATAAAATCATAAGTGATTTAATCAGCCAAATCTAGAACTCACATAAACTTATTACTATTTTTTCATGGAATCATCACAATTTCTGGTCTTGAGGGAAATTAAGAAACTAAGGAATTAAATATTATGAAAACCCTCCTCCCCTCCACAATAACTGCCCCTTATTTCTTCACTCATATCAGGCCTTGTTCTATGCTGATATTATGCCCAAATCACTCCCCAATATCCTCCCCCACGTCCATCGTCCCTTGGTATCCTTAAAATTCCAAATATTCTCCCCTAAGATTCTCATGAAGGAGATAAACTTAAGAGGTAAATTCCCCTTTCTAATTCATTTATTTTATTTCAAGTTCTTTTCCTTTATTGTTTAATTCCTCAACTCCATTCACCCAAATGGTATGATAACTCTAGTAACATACATGTTCTATGACTCTATTATTCTAATGATTTATTTTATCATAATCTCTCCCTCCCCTCCTTTTATTCTATAAATGAAAATATTGTCCGAGATATATTGATTAATCACATTCAAGGATGGAAGGTTTTCAATTTTCATTACTATATTCTAGACTATTTATGAAACCATTTTAATGGTTGAACTAGATCATAATATTTATATTTTATCTTATGTGATGTTCTAGAATCCATTTTCACACCTAATGTAAAATAATAATACTAAACTATTTAATTATGAACAATATTGCAAAATCAATCCAAGTGTTTATCAATAATGTTATATATAATGATTCAACATCACTCAAAGTCACCGAATTAAATTTACAACCATGTGAACTTATAGATTTTCAATAATAAAATAAAACTTTAATTATTGACTAACACCTTCATCATACAATTTTATCCAAACATGGGTAGATCATTAAAACCAAACATGTAAACAGGCCCAAACAATGAAATTGATCCTGATAACCAATCAAAATGGTTATAAATTAATGTAAAAGGGTTATAATAAATAATTTACATATATAAGAGGTTATGGAATTTTTAATTATTGATCATTATTTGATTATTCAAGTCATTATGTTCATGAAAAGATCACTATCAGATTTAAGGTAAGGGATCCTCTCTATTTCACTTTTATACAAGAATTCCTTCTATGGTATGCCATTTGGGTGTAATCCATAATGATGGGGTATGATTTTGAATCTCCCAAATACTTCCCTCATGATGTATAAGTGATTGGAAACCCCTTTACCTCTCATTTATCATTCTTATGTACACCTGTTATCATTCCAATAATCCATATGGAATTCTACCCAAATCTACTTTATAATTTGGGGTTTTCTTTATCTTCAATTATATCAAAATAAAGTTTTATTAGCTATTTATGTAAATCTTCTAAATTTTTTGTTCATATAAAAAATTCATTTCTCAATACCCTTCTATTGTTATCCTTTTGGGATATACATGGTTTAATTGATTCCTTCCTCTATACTTCCCAATAAGAAAACATATTTTAACAGAATATCCCAAATTCTTTCCTAATTTAATGTTCACTATATCATCAGTTTTAATCTAAAATTGTTTTCAAAAATACGTCCTTTTTATTATGAAAACCTTATGGGTTCACATTTTATTTTTTATAAATTATTTTTCCATTTTTAATTTTAAAGGCTTTATCGTATTTTCCATAAAACCTCTCAAAAATGTTTTAAGGCTAATTTTTTGTAAATAATTTTATTACATGTTTTCTCTTATTCTTGAAATCACATCCCATGATACATTCCTATTTTACCTTATAAATTTCCACATATATTTTAGTTCCTTTCATTCATGGACACTTTTATGATATGCCCATTTTTTATTCTTTATGTCATAATTATGGAACCCAGTCTTTTATATGGATAAATCTTATGTTTATAAATGATTGATTAAGTATGATTGATTATTTGGAAAAAATATTCATGTAATGTTAATATGGGTTCACCAAGATATCTCTCTAATTCATTAGGTATGGTTGAGTATCATGAGATGTTATGTGCGAAAGTCTTAGAAGTTTTCCATGGCTTGTGCTGCTGTGTGTAATAGTCTTGGTGGTTAGAATTGACTTGTGATACTATGGGAAACAATATGGGATGTTAGCCTTGACATGTACTAAATCCATGTTTTATGTTTCTTCCACATTTCTATCATTACATGTTTATATGATTCCATGCTTATATATTCAGATTCCCTATGGTACATGCCTTTTAATATCATCATATCATGCCATCTATCCCATATGCTAATGAATTGTTCTTATGGTTATTCCCATGCTGGGATTTCAGCTCATCCCTTTGTCTAGGTTATCCCCAAGATATCTTATGAAGATTTATGAGCACAATAAAATATAGTGTCTCATTATGGAGTTTAAATAAAAGGTTTTTATAATGTTTGATCATGTACCTAGTCTTCTAAGAAACTTGACTTTACGATCCTTGGCTTGTACTCTGATGTATAATTATACATAAAATCCTGTAATTCCATATGTAAAAGGCTACATTCTATATAAGTACCTAGTTCATTTCTCTCATCATTTACATAGTTTCTCATATTTTCCCCAATTTTGTAATAGATGAAAACCTTAGTGAGAGATATGTTTCATTTAATAATATTATAATTTCAAGGGAACTTTTATCTCATATAACATCATGATTAAATATTTTATTCATTAAAAATAATTTTATTTCTTATAAATACATCATAATGTAACTTGAAAAGATTATAATTAAAAATATATATCCCATAGTAGTGTCAAAACAGGATTACAACAAATCAGATTATCATGCACCAGTTCCCATACCAATCTAGCTCAAAATTTTCTTTCTATGTTTTACCACTAGATATATCTATGCCATAGCCACATCTAATTATTGGTATCCTGACA
The DNA here is from genome assembly GCA_963277665.1 of Viscum album. NCBI lineage: Eukaryota > Viridiplantae > Streptophyta > Magnoliopsida > Santalales > Viscaceae > Viscum > Viscum album. The sequence continues at coordinate 372,895 of CAUJRU010000232.1, forward strand.
TGGATTTATTTATACGAAGTCAACATACTTATTCATTCACCAAATTAAGAGTAATGTATCAAATATTTAATATTATACCTATGGTTAGTATTATGGATTCAAATCCAAATTTCCAGTAATAAATAAACCTTCCATTGATACCAAATATGGAATCATTCCTTTTTATTCATTAAATTTGATAAAATTATATAGAAAATAATTTAATTTTTAGTGCCTTTGAAATATGAAACATAATACATAAAAAATTTAATAAATTATTATAATCCACTTGAATGGGTTCATCATAGGTTAATCCTAAGTACAATTACCACATATCATAACTTGTGGACAAAAATCAAATGAAACGGTGAGCATAAGGCTGTAATTGAATGCAACAGAAATTTTTTACAAGTTATCTTTAGAATTATTTATTAGAACATGAAGAATATCGTAAAGGCATGAGAAAAGGAGAATAAGAAAGATCATATAAAAAAGAACAATAATCATAACATGGAAATGTGGCTACAACATTTAATTTAGTCATTCATAATCATATCACCAAGCTTTGTCATTGAGGTGTCCAAAAATTAACCAGATTATTGAACAATGTTTTGTAAAACTCATAATCTCTAGAGATAAAATACATTATATAATTCATTGGAGTGATATTAGAAAAAACTGTTCATATATATTAATTAATATGTTCCATATATATCATAATAAATATTTAATTAATATCCTATGTATAAGAAATGGTTTTTATATCAAAATCATAGTTTTCAAGACATAACTTAAAAACAATTTCCTTTTGAAATTTTAAAATAATTAAAAAGGAAGTTTGGTTTCACGTATTTTAATGCATGAATTAAATATAAAATTTTGAAATATTTTTGGATAACACTATATAGGGAAGAGGTTTGGGTATTCAAAACCAAAAATAAAATAATTTCATGTAAAAAGAGTGAAATTTTGAGAAGTAAAATCAACAACATAATGGGTATAAAATGTTGTTTTATTAACCATTAAAAGGAGAGTGGAAAATGGTATACCATATATAAAATAATATTTATATTGTAATGGTATTGACTTAAATGGACATAAGAACATTTGTTTTCAACCTAAAAGACAATTCACATAATAAGGGAACTTGAAATAAAAAGATATGTTTAGATTCCCCAAACCATGAAGAGTAACTCCTAAAACTAGAAGATTGGGGTCTTGGGGGATTGAAGACACCTTGGAAGGACTATTTGGGAGGTAATAAAATCATATATTCATAAATAAAGAATTTTTAATTAATGAAAACTATGAAATGGATGTGTATTAATAGAAAAAGGGAGGGAGTTTTTTATTAATTTCCTTAGACACCAAAATAGTGGTATTTTAAAAACCATGGAATTTCCCATGGTATTTGCACATGGAATTATAAAAATGGGACACATAATATATTATATTATTCCACAATATTATAATATCATTTTATATTAATTTTTACATCATTATGATATCATTAAACAAACTGAAAACACAAACTATATTTTTATTAATAATGAAAAACTAATGTATTTTAGAAAATTCTCACAAAATCACCCAAACCTAACATCAATGTTATGGATTGATAAATTAAATTTAATTTATAATAAAATTTCTTTAAATATTAAAAATTTAAATTTGAAATATAAAAATACTTATTTATTATTAATAATAGTGAAAAAAAATGTGTAGTAAAATGTATAGAAAAATTTATGACACTTGAAAAAAATAAAATTACATTATCACTTAAATTAAAAAAGAAGTGTTTTAATCATACTATTTAATTAAAATAATTAGTATCTTAATACCTTAATTTACTTTAGAATTTATATATTTTCTTAAAAATAAAATTTCTTTAAAAAAAATCAATTTATCAAATTCAACATTTTTTTTAATAAAAAGAGAATTCAAAATGGAATATGATGGAACAAAAAATTTATTTATTCAAATGAGATTGTACAATATTTTACTAAAGACTTGAAACAATACCCATTATAACACCCTCATGGAACCTGTGAATAATGTTTAAGATAGTGATTTACTCATGGTGGGGCTTGGCCAACATCGTGTGAGTGTTAATCTCCACTAACTTGAACTTCTCACGTATGTTATTTCATCCAAGTATAACATATTGAATCTAATCTTATGCTTGGTTAAGAGAGAATAAAAAAGAAACTATCTACCTCATACGTTCTGAGAAAAGGGATTTTTATGGTATGACTCCACTATATTAGGCCATTGACTCTTCTTTCTTCATTAATTAACCAATACTATTTCTATCTATAATACTAAATATAATGATAAAATTATTATTAAGTGTATTTTTTCAATGGTATTATTAACTAATGGCCCTAATTAACTAGTGATCATATTGCATTCAAAACCTTATCGTAACATTTTAGTTATACCTATGTTATTATTAATGTGATAATTTTTTCAGTAAAAAATAAAATAACCCACATTTTCAAGAAATGATTATCATTCCAAACGTTTTGGTCATTACATAGTACCTAGAACATGTATAGTTTTTTTTATAATAATAACATTAGATAAAAATCCATATGGATCCTTTAAAATCCATGATCAGAAGGCTATGTCATTCCTATCATTCTAGGTTAAAGGATTACGAGTCATTTTTGGATGGACCTAGTACCATGCATGAAAAGTCAAATTAGGTCTGTATGATTAGAAACATATTATAGAAGAAAAAGAGATAAAAATAGTCAAATGATGACCATTAGAGACATCATCTATATTTATAAGTTTGTCATCATGTTTTCCTTAATGTGTCTCTAAGGTGGTAGTAGTGCCATATTTAGAAGAAAATAAAATCCCTCCATACTTTGTTGGGTATTCTATGATAAAGTAATTGGTTTGACATGTGGCGCATCATTTGTCCCATAACTAGTGATATAGTTCCATGTATTACATGATACACATTTCACACCATCATAGATATAATCATGAAATTTCTAACAAGATATACATTGATGATTTTGAGTTGGATATTGATAAAACCTGTTAGAATAATCTGATAGTTATAATGGATTTTTGTGAGAATTGTCATTGTGGGGAAGGGAGTTCCACTAGTATGAGTATAGTGGTAGAATGGAAATGTGTATTAAGTGACTAGAATGATGAAATTTTCTATGTAGACACATTGGCAGGACCTATTCCCTGATACCCCATACCGATGATTCAAGAAGATCAAGGATGAGAATTATTATTATTTGGTTGTTGTAAAATCCCATATTTTTCTTGGAAAATACTTCATTATATTTTGGATTAATCCATTGAGATCATTTAGGATTCATTTTATACATGGAGGTTGATCATTATTCTACTTTTAGTTTAGTGTTTCACTTATGTAAAAAGAATATGAAGTGCATTATGGATATAGAATAAATCCAAACTATTTATTCCAAAATAATGAATTGAATTATTCATTATAGACCCCATGAATTTAATTAACCCTAGGAATAAGACCCTTCAATTTATGTCACCCTTTGAATTTAACTGACCTCATAAATGTACCTGGAAAATTTAATTCACACCATGAATTTAATTAACACCTTGAATGCACCCATTGTGTCTAATTATCCCCATGAATTCCATTCACCCCTTAAATTGACACATTGATATGGAAACTAACATCTTGAATACATTCCATAATATGAAATGGATTTTCATGATTTTCAATGTCAAGATGTCAAATTATTCCTTCATATATTGGAATCAATGATTTTATGATACAATTTTAATAATCAAGTCATGAAATATCTATGCCCAATGGTAGTTTAAATACAACAATGTCATGTTTCTGTTGTTTTGGTACTTTGAAACATTCGTTAATTAAATACCTTCTAAGGTAAATCACTTGAGACAATCTCTCTAACAAATATTCTTTGTTTGTTTCCTCTTGGGGTTTAGAACCTTGGGTTTTAAGGAATTCCTTTCATTTTTTATCTTGTTTTTTGATCTTTTGTAAAAATAATTTTTTATTATCATTTTATGGGAAGGGAATAAAATATGATTTATTCCATGGACATTTATGGCATCCTACTTCTACTCCACATTCACGGTGAGTATCGTATAACAATAAACTCTTGTCTATTTCAGCTCTATATTATATGAAATGGTTGTGATAGGGTGAAAACTCATTTTTTGAGACCTAATTTATTTATTTTTTCACTTACAGAGAAGGATATCCACTTGAAGATAACTAAAATTGTTTTTATAGGATCTTTTAGAATGTTTATTGGGAATTGTACCACCCAATTGGTTGCCATAACAATAATATCAAAGAAAAGGTAGATGTGATAAATGTAAAATGCCAAAAAATGGGAATTTATACTTTTTGGAATGTTATTACTTGGATAAATTATTGAAAAAATGGAAAATTGGAATGGTTTTAATTTTTTATGATTTATCCTGACACAAGAGAATCTACTAATTTGGAATGTGACCTTAATTAATTAAATGTGATAAAATAACCAAATTTTATGATATAAAATTTGAGAAAAATTCAATACTTTGATTTATTTTCTATGTGATATTTTTTTCATGTTTTATATGGGTTTTGAATCTATCACTTGATACATGGTATGAGAGGTTCTTCTAGGGTTGGGTTAATCCAAATCTCATGGGATGATTATTTTTTCCAACATAGAGAAGTCCACTATGGTAATACGTAAGAGACTGCAACATGGGTATACTCATGGAGCCCAGTGTGAGATGACATTTTAACCCCTTTTGGTGTGTTACCTAAGAACATGTAATAGATTTTAGTATGGGAATTGACATGGAGCCCAGTTTAGTTACATAATATATGGTAAATATAATCAATCTAAAAGCTGTAGGATCCTCCCATTGATAAAGATATCTAATATAGAGGGGAATTAGTTTTAGGTTTCTCCTAGTGTCGACGCAAAACATGAGGGCTAACTAGTTTAGTTTTGTTTTATATTTATTTATTTATTAGTTACCCCTTTATCTCTTTATTTAATGAACAATATATTTAGACTATATGGATTAGAAACCGATGGTGTACTCATACTGAGTTTTATCCACACCTTGTTTAAGAATCCCTTCAGTACACAGCCACATTTCATGGATTCAGGTATGATTAAGGAAAATTGACGGAATAGTTGATTATTGTTTTTTAGATGGGTTGGATAATGGATATGGGACCGAAATTGGGTTCTGGACAATTTTTTTTGAGTTTTATTTTATTCTGTTTGTTTTATTAATTTTATGTTTTTATTTATTCCATTTAGTTATTTAAACCTCCACAATATGGTATAAATTTTATTTATTCACTGATTTTTTCATTTTACTATTACACCTTTCCATGTTTTTTATTTATATTATTTCCACTATTATTGTTATATTATTATATAGGGTATTATCCTTGAATTTGTTCCCTGTATATAGAAAATTTATTTCACAACATCTTGTAGATTGGGTTCCATCCATGATATCACATAACCCACATGACTCTGTCACACAAGGGAGCAACGGTCCAATGATTTTATAATAGATCATTTGATAAAAGTTAAAAATGTTAGTGATATCAATTATTTAGAGAAACCAAATCAACTAGAAATGTATATGGAAGTATTGGGGAATTTTATGCTAAATAACCCTCTAGAATTCAGTCTATATTCTGACCTAGTGGAAGATGAGGGATGTATTAAAGAAACCGATTTTTCTCAAACGTAGATATTACATCCTTTCATATGACTATTTACTAAGAAACAAAAAATAACACATGATGATCATAATATTCAATTCCTTTTACCACTACATATATTATCCTATTTTTTAATGAATGATATTCAATATCAATAGTAAGGACCATCCCCTTTAAAATTCACATTAAAATACCCTATGAAAATATATCCATCATAACTAGGGGAGTTGGAACCTAAGAAAGGGAGAGATTAGATGATATATAAGGTTAAACCAAGAATATATCAATTTGATAAGTTCAGATCCTAATATAAGAATAATTTCATTACAACACGATCATAACATACAATTTTCATACCCAACCTATCATAGATCATACAAAATAGGCATGGAACAAAGAATTATCTTTCTAAAATACTTGAAAAAAAATTGTGTTAAATAATAATAATTAATTTACCTTAAGATCATACCATAAAACAAGATTTGGACATGTTTTTTCTAATTTAAAACCCCTGTCTTTTTTGTTTATCCCCAGTAAGCTCATTTTATACTTAACCTCAATAATTATTTTTTTATCTTAATAAAAATTATAAATTTAGAAAAAATAGGTTTTCAATATTAAATAATATTAATTATTGTGATTCAAAAAATTGAATCCAATATTATACATTTAACTCCCATAAGTACTATAATTTATATGATAATTTTTCAAGAAGACATGTTGAAAAAAAAATTTGTACATAATTTTTTTTAAAAACTATAACTAGTTTTTTATATTAAAATGGAACATATAATTGAATCTAGTTACATTAATTAGAACATTAATATTATTATTTAATTAATATTATATTTAAAAAATAAGAAAATTATTATTTTAAAATATTTGAATGAAATGACGGTTTAAAAAACTGTTTCTTTTAAAAAAATTATTATTTTCATAAAATTATAAAAAAATCATTCTAGGATAATTGCTGACACTATGAGTTTAAGTTATTCATTTATTTATTTCAAATAATGTTTCAAAATGTGGTGTAAATAAATTTCAAGATAAATATCTCAAATCCGTAAATGTATTTTTTTGAAAAAAAATTTGTTTTTAAGCATAAAACTGGGATTATTTTTATCCAATTATTAGTAATAAAAATGTGGAATAATAAAACATCTGATTAAATAAATAACATAAATATTTCATTAAAGTCACTTTGTAGTAGTTATTCATATAATTGAATAAAATAAAAACACTTTTTTGCACATAAAGGTAGTTTCTTAAAAAAACTATTACAATAAAATGAATTTTTTTATTACAACTTTTAACAATAATTTTATTTAATTTCGGTATAAAAATTACAAGTTGAATTTTTTTTATGCTTATTCATACCTACAAAAATAAAATATTTTCTATAATTGTTATGTTTTAATAATAATATTTTTGTACAGTATCACATTTCTTTGTAACTCGGTGTTGCATATATCAGATGAAATTGACAAAATTAAATTTATTTAAAAAGGATTATATCATAGAATCTAAAGATATTACATTATAAACTATTAAATAAACCATTTGATCTAAATTTTAATATACACTAAGACATCAGGGTTTTGATATTTAGAAATATATTCTTTCAAAACTCACATCTTAACAAGGTATAATATACCATCGTCTTAAATAGAAGGAAATAGAATACAAAGGTCTTTGTAAAATAATATATAACTTGGATTAAAAGTTTGAGAACATTGGTGGGATGTGAAAATTTTAAAATTCAAGAAAAAAATCAATAGTTATGGATAGTGATAGAGATTATTTATTATAAGAAAGTGAATGATCAACAAAATATCAATGACCACAATACTAAAATTCTATTATAAATTACAACACAATTTATTAATATGATATGATGGTAATATAAATTTTTTTCTTTATAAATAACCATTTTCTAATATCGATTGATTCATTTACTGTTAATATAATGTACTCATTAAAATTTAAATTTATTATTTCATTCTATTTCATAACAAAAATCTCATAATTTTTTTGTTCTTTGAAAAATTTCCATATAAAATCTTACAAAAATAATTGAAGGTAAATTATTGAATCCTATAGAACCAAAATTAATTTAAAATATTTTATAATATCCAATAAAGATAATTTATTCCAATTATATATAGTTATCATCAACCACATTTTTTAAATAATTAATTTATTTATTAAACCCCATATATAGCATAACATAAACCATTCCATAAATGGTTAAATGTAAGACCCTTCCATAATTCATAAATTCATAATAGAAGTCACTAAATTATAAAAATTAATGAAATATACCACAAAAAAATTAAACTAAACCTTAAAATCACTATAAAATATCAAATTGTTCAATATTATCACATAATCTTATATTTATCATTATTATACCAACATCATGAAAATTTTAATGGTTATATTCTATCAATCATGTTTTTCCATAAATGTCACATTTTGACTAAATAAATTTTCATGGTTATTGAAGTCATTTAACAATTTCATTCATATCCATAAAAAATACTATAGTAAAATTCATATAAATTTAATGATCCTTGTGTCTATAATATCATTGATAAAATTATCATATAACCTAATCATTGTATCCAAATACACATAAAATTTTATAATTCCACTTTAGTTGTAGTAACAACATAATCTCAAATATGATCCATTGGATTATTAGGAGTTATATTCCCTAAAAGATTTGGGAATCAATTTAAAGAGTTACCCATCTCCTTACAGTTAAAATACTAAACATTATAGGTTTCATTAATTCCCTTTCATTCATATTCTTGATTGAACTTCTATCCAAAGTGGATAAAAAATCTAATCCATTCAAGAAAGTACCATAAAACTTATTTTCACAGTTATCACACATTGAAAAATAATTCCTTTTCTTCTTACAATTATCCATTTTTTTCTTCATCATATTCTTCTATTTATTTAATTATAAGTTATAAGAAAATTAGAATATAGTTTATGTATTTATATAACATGATACTATATCCACATATAAAGGGATTTTTTGCAAGGTATCTATCCTTTAATAGATCCTCAAGAGCACATAAATGGGATCATCAATCATGAACATTGTATTATACACATAGTCTATAATATTATTTGTACACCATGAATGGTTTGATTCATACATTGCAACATTTTCACCTTTCTTTAGTCTTAGACTCATGAATTGCCTCTCCATATCATCTTTTCCATTGAGGAAAATATTATTCCAAGAAGACTGCCTTAAAATCCTTACACTTCATGATTTATATTTAATATTCATCAATTTTGTATAGAATAAATGACCAGAATTGATCCAAATCCCCTATTATATTATAAAATTCCATGAAAACCTTCTCCATTTCATTACTACTCAATGAAAGAAATTTACTCTTTAAGGAACTTATACATTTTTCAACTATAAATGGATTTGTAGACCCATTTAATTAAAGATTTGGGTGATGCATGAAGTGATATAACATTGTTAAAGTATATTTTTTAATAGTATGATCAACCATAAGGGACTATTTATTGGTTATAACCATATATTGGTTCCTCTATATTTTTATAAATTTTTAGCACCAGCTCCAGCTTCAACTCCAAATTATTTATCTTTCCCAAGAGAAAAATCCCTACATGGGTGATTTTTATTGTTATAGTTTACATTTATTCCACTATTCACTACTTATAAAAAATATAATACAATATATTACATCATAACATAATTACATATAATTTATAATTCCAAAACAATTGAAACAATTAACATATATTGAAAAATGTATGTATATATAATAATAGAGTAATAAACTTGGGTTTATATGAAATGTTGTTTAATCATAAAATGTTACTAAATAATAAAAAATGGTCTCTAATGAAATTCTAAATTAACTAAAAATTTTCATCAATATTTTCCAACTACATTCAATTTTAGGCCAATTTATATAATTTGGAAAATGCAAGAGTTAGGCCTGATTAACCTATTTTAGAGTTCATACCCATATATACATCTATGCTAGAACCATGTACACTTGTAACATTCTAAAGGGGGTTTATTTCTATGATAATATATAATATATACCTTAACAAAACATTAGGATATCACCCAATATTTCTAATTTCCCTCAAATTCCATCATAGGGTTATATTACCAATTCAAGGTTTTTATAAATCCAGTTTACAAGGATTTTAGTAAATATTATATGAAAAAAATGTAAGGACCATAATCATAGTATACCAAACATAGTGGTCAAATTATTTTATTAGCACTAGATAAAATGAATCATTTCTCAAAGTATAGTAAAATATAGTATTCTTGGAAAACTATATACATACATAAATATCATATTACGATTGAAATAATAAAATATAACAGAGTATTTTATTTGAGAACACCAATATCCTTTTTTATACCCATGTCTATCAGTCATTAAACACATAATGGAATCATGGGGGTGATTACATAATAAAGGGGTCAGATGAAATTCTCTAAAAGGTAATCATACAACATATGATATTATTATTAACTCTGGAATAATCAACATGTCAAGGTAATGATCCAAGAAAATATAATTTAGTAAATATCTTCATTAGTGTATAGTATAAATAAACAATGATAAAATAATTCCATATAGATAGTCACATGGGATTGAAACTTATCAATGGATTTTTAAACATATAAAATAATCACATTTACATCTTCAGCTAATCTCCTAATGAGGGAATGCATAATTTTGAATATCATAAATGTACCTCAATGTACTTGTGTGATGATATAATATGTACATGGGAAATCCCTTGAAAAAAGTCCAAAACATGTTTTTTTCATGATTCCTACCAATACAATGGGGGGATATTGTGATCCTTGATGATCACTAACAACGATCAATAAATTCCTCATATGAATGTGGTGAAATGTTATTAAACAAAACATTAATGTCAAAAAACTACCACACAAAATGTCAATAATTTCAACAATCAACAAACTTATTTATATACTGTTCAATGTAATATCAATAATTTTATCAAAGTAAAATATCGATAGTCCAAACGATCACAACCCATACGAAGAAATAATAAGGATTATATCATTATTACATATCTATTGTAGAGAATAAGTACAGTAAGGGTTTTAAAATATTTGAATATAAATTCCATGGAGAAATCACTAAAACACTATAAAGGGAAATTCACTTACACATTAATTTTTTAAAAAACTAAAAATTCACAACTGATTTTGAAAAACCAAATTCCATGAAAAAAACCATTAATACTTAGGATGGGTGATTTAAATAAATTAGTTTTCCTGATATTGGAAAACTATATTCATATCGAGTATCATAAAACAAATATTCCATCCATATTTTGATTAAATTGCAAAGGCATCTCATATAGAATTTGATAGTAATATTAAATTCATAACATTTAGTAAAAATTCAAACATAGTTAAAAATTTATTTAATAAATCATTTAGATAAATTTAAAATCAATTTTGATAATATTTTTTGAAATTGGTGTGTGGAAAGAAAATATTTTTCCACCAAAGTGAGAAATAACATCAATTTCCATTAAAAATATTATTTTGGGCTCTTGAGTACATAAAGGGAAAAATTAAAGGGAAAATATATTATCCAGAAATAAAAAGAGGGTAACAAAATTAATTGGAATTTTATTTTAAGTATCATTTAATTTCTGTAATATTAATTCAAGGATAAAAACATCGATTCAAATACTCTGGAAAATTAAATATATATTCACTTTTATTATTATATGAATTGTAAGCCCCATTAAAAATTTTAAATTAATATAAAAATTTGTTTATCATGATAATAATATATTTCATGATATAAAATTTCAAAGGTGTAGTATGAACACCACCAAACGAAATGAGTAGTTAATATGGAAGATGTCTAATAGAAATAAATATAACTATAAATCCAAGATAAAGAAAAATATAATGACTTTAGAATTAATAAATATGGTTATTATTTGTTAAAAATGTAAACCCCCATAATTTATTTTGAAGAAAAACATAAATTAACCAAAGTAAATATTACACATAATCATGGTATTACTTAATCAATGATGTAGTGTTATAACACAATGAATTGAAATTGAGTTATTAAACCCCTTTCCTCACATTTCCCATTAGTCAAACACTATTTAAAATAATTTATAGTGGTTTTAAACATGTTATTAACATATACTAAAACCATATTAATATTTATAGCATCATATATGATCCTTTAAAACATCATATCACATGTTCATTCACATTAATTCATTATCACTATTGTTTTGTTTTATAATTAACTGATTTCCTCAAGCATTTTTTATAGTGAAAGGTACATATTATAAACATAGGATATTGTAACATCATACCAATATTCATATTAATGAGTTAAATATCATTTTTTTTATTAGATAAACCTTTAAGATGTTTTTTAAAATTTGAACATTGGGAATTGATAACATCGCTTCGTGGATATAGTAGGGCATATATACACATGAGAAATGTTATAATTCAATAAATTAGAGAAATGATAAAAACTAATATGCTATTTAATTTTATAGAATAAATATAAAGTTATATATATCGCATATTTTTGTTTAATATAACCATTATTACTATACATTAAATTTTTTTTGAAACTTAAATCACATCCATCGTGATGTAGTACTCCGACATACATTCGAGGGACATTATCATATACAAACAAAATGGGAATAAATAATATATATGTTATATTTTAATTATATATGAATAATAATCCCTCAAATATAATATTTATAGACTTATTCTATTATTCCATTAAATGGTGAAAAGTGTTGATGGAATGATCTTTATCAGTTCACGAGGATTTAGTCCACTATACACAATATTAATGTATTAGTGTTATGTTTGGAAAAAAATAATTATTTGGAATATAATATTTTTATTGTATAATTATGTATATAAAATATTTTATATAGGAGGAAAGATTATAAAAAGTATTTTTTTGAATATTACTGTAACAGCCCGAGATTTTATGAAAAATATTCTTTTTATTTCACTAATGTCTTGTGTTGTACGCTACACCAAAAGGAGCTTGCACAACATTCATCCTTGTCTTGCCTTGCATTACACGCAATCACGACCTTCCTCGATAGCGTGTGTAATACGCAATACCGAGTTTCACTAAACAACGATGTGCTATTAAAATATTATTAAAACTAGCCGTTATGAATAGTAATAACCACTTTTTAAAATTCTGTAAATCTTATTTTTCAAAATGAACTTCATTCTTGGATTCGGAGTATCGAATTTAGCCTAAGGCGAAATTTTGGTACTTTTCGGATAACTTTCATATTCTGATGAATAGTGAAAATTACTAAATTATAATTAAAAACAACTTTTTTAATCGAAATAATTAATAGTGATAAATTATTAATTTGAGTGGTTTTAAAGTATATTTAGAATATATTTTTACAATTTAATACAATGTTGGTCATTGGTTGTAATTTCACATTTAAACCAGACATAATCAAGTGTCAATCTTTTGATATATATTGTTTCTTAAAAACACGCTATTTATTTTAACAGCAGGATTTAATTATAAAATTAATTAATGCAACTTCTATGTTATGAATTTGGTAAAATATATTTCATTTTTGAATTCGGAATATGAAATATAGCTTAGGATGAAATTTTGGCATTGTTCTGAAAAACATCAATTTTTGATGAATAGTGAAACTACTAAGTGGTAGTTAAAAAAAAAACTGAATTTTTCATAAAACTTAATTTTGCCGCTTCTGTGAATGGAATTTCGAAAATCCGAGAGACACGGTTAATATCATGGACTAAAATTTGGTTCAATGAGATGAAAATAATTTTTGGTGAATAGTAACTTTTTACTTTTTTTACCACGGTTAATAGTAAATAGGGTAACTAAGGGTAAATATGATATTACTATTACCCTAACACATGTCCTAATTCTATTGGATAAGTGTAATTCGGCCAAAAACAACCTTATGAATATAATATGACCATTTAGGCCCACTTGGATTAGATTAGGACATTTATTATTATTTAATTCAAAGAAGAGTTAAAAGAGTTAAAATCAAAGTTTATTTACTAAAACATTTTTAATATGGGGTTATACATAAGATAAATTCGACTATAAATATTCATTAGAAAGATAAAACGATTTCCTACATAATTATATTTTATTTATAATTTTTAGACTTTAAATAAATTAATTTATTTTTGACACAACGATGATGCAGTAATTACCCTTTTAAGGAAATATTAACATAATTGATGTTATAAATGCTCAAATGAATGTAATTTAAGACTTTTTATGAATTAAACTAATTTTATAGATTACTATGATGTATTAGTGTTGATTTAATCAACTTGGTTCGAACATTTAATTCTGTTATGACTTTCACAAAAATCATATATCAAATAGTGTCAAAATTGACACAAAATAGTTTTTAAATCAAATATTATATTATTAATAGTTATTGTATTTCTAAAAATCTAATGTTCGGCCAAATGACTTAGATAAGGATATATATATTAATAATAAACAATTTGGGGTACGTTTGGCATGTTATAGTATGTTTATTAACCATATAGTGAAAGAAAACAAAAAGACATGGTAAAAGTTAAATTATTTAACTTAGAGTTAAATCTAATTGATAAGGTTAAAATAATATCCTAAACATGCCTAAATTCTATTGGTTGATAGGATTTCGACCCATCCCCACTTTAGCTTCGAAATAATACCCTTTGGAACCATTATAAACCGATTTTGACTTTAATATAAAATAATATTTTGAGATATTCCTAAGGTGCCCCTCTCCTCCCCTATAAAAGGACACCTCCTCCCCCTCCTCCTCACACCACTTTGAGCACTCAAGCTCGGCCAACCCCTGCCAAAATCTCTTCTCCACTTCCCTAGAAACATCCTAGAGGTTATGGTCTTCCTCAAATACCAATTCTAGTGCCCTAAGAGGAGGTCTCAAAGAGGCACTTCAAAGAAGAGGTAATTACCGTTACCAATTCTTTCATCTTTATTTCTTCTTCCACTTCTTCTTCTTAGGTTGTTTCATTATGAAGTAATAACATCAGTATCACTCATATACTGATATGTTATTATAAGTATGAAACAACCCTATTTCACCATCTATCCATCCTACGGAAAAAGAAATCACCGCGCCTGCGTACGTACGGAATACCGTCTCCACGCCGTGGTGTAATCTATTTTCCACCACCACCTTACATGGATGGGTATAATGGTGTAAAGAATAACTATACATAGTTATTACAACATCATATTGATTCTGATATATTTTATAATCCACTCCAATTCAATTCAATATTTATAGAAATGATATCATCGCTCGTGCGTACGTACGGACTACCGTCTCCACGACGCGATGAGATTCATTCTCAATGTTAACCATTTAAGAATGATTATAATGTATATATACGAAATAATAATGAAATATATGACATTATAAAGCTACTGGATTTTTGTATATATATACATATGTATGTCATCTACTTACTTCCATTTCAAGACAATAAGGAAAGAAAAACAGCGTTCATGCGTACGTACGGACTACCGTCTCCATGAACGGTGTTTTTCATTTTATTTATCTATCTATTATATATATATATATACTGAATATATATGATATATAAATCATATTTTATATTCTGGAAGTAAGTAAATCATGATATAAGTAATAATGATGTCAAGAACAACAAGTCAAAACACCTACGATAAATGAAACGATTTTACCCAAAACGCTTCTTTAACATGGAATTTACAAAAGAACGGGTAATATAATGTCATAAGTGAACCATATATGATATCATAACAATGAATATGATTCTGGAATAAGTCAATAACATGATTAAAATCATTATACAGGAGGTTCGGACACTTACAAAGCAAGTCGGACATAAGGTAAGGGAAATATCACAATCTCATTTTTATCCGAGATTGTTTATTCGTAAGTATTTACTAGGGTGTATTTTATCATCCACATCCATGTTTCATCAATATGTAATATTATTTCCATCCACCTAAAATTGTTTAAATCCAATTTTACCCTTCAGTGAGTTTTTAGTAAAGAATAAGAAAGGAATCTTTTGTCGTTTTTCGTACGAGGTACTTTTTGACTTTTCCGACAAAAGTACGAAGGATGTTTTTTTTAACTTATACGGCATGAATGGATTTTTAAAACATTATTTCCAAGAAGCTTCCTTTACAAGTATTCAAGTTTATTTTTAATCAACTTCTTTTATTTTAAAATTGTATGACATGTTAAGAAAGGAAAAGTGTTTTTGAAGTAGAAAGGATATTTTCCTCAAGAATGAAGTTCAAGTATTTTATCAAAATTATTTTCCATCTAAGATAATAAAAGGGTTCTGTTTTTATCCCTATTATTACATGGATTTGATTATGTTGTGATGGAAATATTTTTATGAATTCCTTTATCTTATATGAATTGTTTTATGATGTCATGTTGTTTAAGAATCCCATTTTTATTACATGGGTTATGCGATGATGTATGATTTATGATTATGTGGCACACATAAGAAAGGATTCATTATAAGATGGGTGGGACCTATATCTCCCTCCAATGCATTGGGTAAAGATTTTATATCTCATGAGATAGACATGGCTGGAACGGAAGGTTATTTCGGTTCAGTGATACAGGACTGAAACGAGGAGTGAACTCGGTTCAGAAAGGGACTTTGTCCACTAAGATAGTCTTGGCAATGAGTCATGACTAAAAAGAAATGATTTTCCATGATTATGTGTGCAGGCCACAAAGTTTCAAGTTTTATGTTATGATTATGGGGATCTCATTTTCACTTCTATGATTTGTTCCATGTTAAGATATTATGATCTCTTTTGCAGGTTATGATTTTCAAAAAGATATGATATGATTTTTATTTCTTTTGTATACCCTTACTGAGCATTTGAGCTCACCCTTTTATGTTTTCTTTTCCCCAGGATATAAAGAAAGGTTTTAGGTAAAAAAAAGGAACATCTTTATGGGAGATTTTGAAGATCTTTCACCACGATTAGAAGATTATATTCCGAGTTTCCAAAGACACTAAACTATTACGATCCTTGCGTGTGTGTTTTTGTTATGTACTAAGTATTCCGCAAAAGTAATGTAATGTCCATGTACGTCAAGATACGGGTCTCTACAATTACCTCATATCAATATGACCTCTTCCTGTTCGCACATAAATCATTAATAGGTTACATTTCTAAATACAGCCTTGGTTCAATGTGTTGGGGAGTGATTTATAGAAGGAATTTGGCATGTTATTTGATGAATATGATGGATTTTTAAGTGTTAAGAGTAAAGAATATTGTTTTTATTTTATTAATTGGGATATTACATACACATATTTATTTAAAATAATTAGTTACACCAATGATTTTCTCATTCAAGGAGGGTAACAAATGCCCCTATCAATTAGTTGATGTGGTTAGGATAAAATGTGGAATTTTAATGATAATTTTAAGTGTTTTAGATCATTTTTAAATTTTATCATTTTAGTTTAATCCATTCAAAAAACTATTTTCAATTAAATTTTTGTATCTAATTTAATTTGTTTTTTATAATTAATTATGTTCAAAAAAATAAGTTGAACTCAATATAAAATATGAATTAAATTTATTTCAATTATGGAATAATTTTTTACAAATTCAATTCACCTAATTAATATATTTTAATTTAAAATTAAACCCACAGATGAGAAAAAAATGATATTCGAATGGATAAGTATTAAATTGTATAAAATACTTTTATATAAAAATTTAAAATATAATGTATTCCAATCGTAGAAACATTTTTTATTGTGTAATTGTTTTTTATGAGGATTTTTGAATTTTTTTCAAATTACAAGTCATTTCATTATTAAATTGAGTTTGAAATAATTATTGTAGGGGCTGGAAAACAACGATGTGTCCTTTTAATGAAATTTCGATTAATTAAATTAAAAGGTAAAATGAAAATTAGATAAATGAGATTAAGGTAAAGATATAAATAATAATAAAATTTTTATTGATAATAATAATAATATTAATGATGATGATGGTGGTTATTGTTATTATTATTAATTTAATTTTTTAGAAAACATTATGGAGGCCCTCTCCTCCCCATTTCTAGGTTGTGTGATGCACATCGCCCCCTTCCCTCCCAGCTGTGTGTGATGATCCATCCCAGATCCCTCTAATATTCATTTTTCCACCTGTTTTATTTTGGGATCTCCTCTGGATCATCAAGGAATGAATTTATCGACCAACTTCAAGGCGATTTTAGGGATATTCGTCAATAAGTGGAGATTAGTCAAACACCATAGGGTTAGGGAAAACCCAATCTATGGTTTTCCTTTGATTTAGGGTTGTGTAGAGGATGTCTCAGGACCCAATGGTTCATATTCCGAAAAACAAAACCAATGGTGGGGCTCTACATTAGGTTAATTCTGCCATCATCAATTTAAGGTATGTATTTATATCGCTAAATTATTTCTAACCCTTTATTTTTGGTGTAGCGGTGTTTATTAGACCTGGGGGAATTTTTTTAGCGTGTTATAATCAGTTCCAAGGGGGCGAGTGCATACTCCAAATTAGGAAAAAATATATATATTCCATGTGTGGGTTCTCTCAGGGTGTGTAAAACATAGTCATAGGTTCAAGGATATATATCTATATATATATATAAGTTTGTGTATGCATGTAGTCTGCATGGGCAAGAAAGTACTGAATTTCAAGCGTTGTCTTGGTCTGCTTGTGGTAAGGTCCTCAACCATGCCTTTAATATACCAATGCAGTTTTATTTTATTTTATTCCTTTGGTAAATTCGATATAAATTATGGAATGAACTGATTATTTATGCTAAATGATTTTTAGAGTATGAAATTATGTTTTTGTAATAAAACCCCTCTGTCAGATGTGTACTGCCTTCAAGATGAAAAATCAGTGAGTAGAAAGTTTATGTATGCTTAGATTGATGATTTCTATTTTTCATATGCTTTCTTAGATATTGGAATATTTATTAATTAAAAGAATATCGTTTCATTAGCTTGGAAACAACCCCCTCCTTTCTATGTTCACAGACTTGAATTAAATGGTTCTAATGAAATATAATTGGATCAATGGGTGGGTAATCCCATGTGAAATTAATTTGTGCGAGTGGTAGAAAATGGTCAATTATCTCCATGTGATATGAATGAATGAAAATTGTTCCAATGAGTCAGTATACTCTTTGGAAGCATAGGTTGTGAATGGGGATTAAGGAATGGGTAAGTTCAATGTAATTGTTGAATGCATTTTGATACAAGGTATAGATAATGAGTGGGTTTAATTATCATATACCTTGAATGAAAAATGGGTAAATGGGTGGGTAAATTCATAGGATGTATTTAAATATGAAATTTCAACATGAGAGGGTATATTCAAATGGGATAGAATGGTTTATATGAGTGGATATATTCATATGGTTTCTTTTGTTAAATGGTTTATACGAAATGGTAGAACATGAAAGAGAACAGAGTAGGATATCATGACTATGCCTTAGGTTTCAGGTAATAAGCACATCATATGATAGTTGAAATGAATTCTGTGAACTTGACACATCTAGGGTGGTTTAGTCCATACCTCTACTTTATGATCTATAATCACCTTATGTCAATTGAAATATTTAATAGAAATTAGAAATGGTATGTGATATGTATGAGAGCCCTTACCACAAGTTTGAAGTGAATATGTGACCGTGCCAATGTAATGGGAATTCAAAATCCATGAGATGTTACATTCGGTTAAAATTGTATTATTTTTTATATGTATATATATATATGGTTGATAAATGGGTTTTGAGATAGGGACTGATGTTCCAAATGCTCACAGGGTGCTAGAAATGATATTCTACACACCTGATATATATATATATATATATATATCTCTGTGTGTGTGTGTGTGTGATTGATAAATGGGTTGTGAGATAGGGACTGATGCTCTAAATACTCACAGGGTGCTAGACATTTCATTCTACACCCATGACATATATATGTATGTATTAATGATAAATCTGTTGTTAGATAGGATCTGATGCTCTAAATACTGATGGGGTGTGAGATATGAATTTCTACATCGATGATTTATATATGACAGAGAGAGAGAGTGATTGATAAATTGATTGTGATATAGGGAATGATCCTAAAAATACACATGGGGTCTAGACATAACATTGTAAATCCATAATATATATATATGATTGATAAATGGGTTGTGATATATGTACTGATGCTTCAAATACTAATGGGTTTATAGACATAACGATTTAAACCCATTTATTGACATTGGACTATGGGTACAATTGGACTTATATGGATTGAATAAAAAGAATAATGAAATTTTATGTGACATGATGGTTGTTTATTAAATATAAAAACTGGTTTAGAATTCAGTTTCAACCGAGGTAGGTATTGAGATATAGGTGTCCATGAGAATATGAGGATATATGAAATTAAATAAAATATAATTGACTAAATGTAATACTATTTAATTTATTACTTGAGTTTTTTTATCTATAAAACTACATACACTGTTAATATTTATATATATAGATAATTTAAACAATAATAATCTTATTCTGCAAATGTGCCAATGTTGGTACGGTCGTCAGGTTTCCCTTAGGAACCAAGGTGGGTTGTTGTTCATTTATTCAATTCTGTTATTACATTGCTATAACTGTACACCTTTTAATTGTTATTCACAGCCTATATTGGGATATATACTAGTGGGTGAAGGCCTACTATGATTTTATTTCACACCCAGCTCAGGTACCCTTGGTAACTGAGTAGACCTTGTATTTGCAGGACGTAGGTGGATTGACGTGTTTATTATACCTGGAGTTAGCATCAAAGGAATGCGATATAGCTCAGAAAGCTCCAAGAGATCGCTTGTGGGTATATGCTATTTTTTTCTAATTTTTTACTGTATTGTGATGCATGTTGAATGGTTTACTACTTTTTATTATGTATCATAAAAATGTCTGGAATTCATTTATAGTATTACCTGGAATTGGACATTTTTATTAAATTGTACAAACTATTCTTCTATTTCTCTGTTATCTATTTACTACTTACACTATCAGAATCTATTTATATACTTTTATACTACCACTTAAACTCTTATATGATGTTATTATCTCCCCATATAACCTCTTGATACCCTCGTGGCATGTTTGTAGCTTCTCGCATATGAAGAGATGTTCTTGAGGCCATTTGATGATTGATCCATCAACTGGTGTGAGGGTATGCCGGTTCAGGACATTACAAAGTGGCATTAGAGGAGATTTTTTTAATTTTTCTTACTATTTTGTTTTGGTATACATTAAACAAAAAATGCAATCGTTCTTGGTTAATATTTGTTATTGGAACTGATCTCCCCACATACGGTAAATGACTAAGTGATTAGGGATGGTAATTTATGTTCATACTTTTCAATATTACAATTCATATGATTTCACCTCAATTGATTGTTGTAATTCCTATTTTTTTAGTAATATTGAGTTTATGATATTTTAACCTTGGTCTGTTAGGGAATGGATGAAACATATCATGCATCATAATATGTATATAGGGATTCACATGTCATGCATATTCCATTCCATTTAGCTACATTCATAGGTTTCTTATTGATATGATTGAGCACCTTGAATGCCATTCCACATTTCTATGTTTATTAGCATGCCTTTTTAGATAACATATTTCAGTGATACATTTCACATTTTATAATGATCCCATGCTACCTATTTAATATCATGTTTTCATTCTATCATGTTTTTGGGAAAATTTTCTTATCTCTTTGATTAAAATGCCTTGCTTCTGCGATTACATCATGTTTCTCATTGATAGGTTCTTATAGTGACATGCTAGCTTGTTTGATATGTAATTGTTTTCTTATACTATATTTTATCAGTTAGAATTAAATTGGATCCAAATGCCACCTGTAAAGTGTATGGTCTCTTTTTGGATTGGTAGATGGCATCCCAGAAGACTGGGTTGTAGAACATGTGCATACTGTATTATGAAGTGGTTTGAAATGTGAAGGACATGTAAATGGATCCCAAATAGGTGTACATTATTTTAACCCTCATGGAATGTTAGTTATAAATGGTTTATATTCATTTCCTTTAATGGATATGTGATTGATCATCTATAGGCTATTTCGTTTTTAGAAATGATTAAAATGAACAAGGGCTCTTGAGCATAGTGAATCTATTTTTTTGTGACCAAGGAACAGTTTTGACGTGTATTCATTATAAGGGGATATCATATGGTAGGTAGCACACTTATCGATTGAGACTCCATGATTATACTATGATCCCTTTGATGTTGGATTCGTTTGAGTTTCATTATCACTGGTAGGAATTTAGGGTTTTAGAAAGAAACCCTTTTTTGATGGGAAGTTTTAGTATCTTGACCCATAATACAAGAACACTTTTCAAGGAATTATTGTTTAAATGGGTTTGACATGACTCGGGCATGGTCAGTTACTTAGGAGTTTGGGTGAAGCAATCAATTTTTAAGGATGGAGGAATTTGTATGTGTTCGTCCGAGTTAATGGTTGTATGAGATGATGCGCCATTGGGCTCTATGAACGTGGGGTTTAAGTGTTGACATACATGGTAACCATCAATTGTTTAATGATTTAATAAATTGGTTGAGTTCAATTTGATTATGGATCCTTGTAAGTATAAGGGATTTAATGGGTTAACTTAGGAGTAATTTGACTGGGTAGTTAAGGTAAAATTGTCCCACTGCTCGAAATAAAATTTTGGGATTTGTCTGTTTTGACATGCCGGTCGGTTTAATTTTTGTATTTCATGCTAGATGTTTTGATATGGTAATCATGGTTTGTGGAATGTCACATGTGTTTTGCTTTTTTTTTGAAATTACTAGGCGTTCCAATATTAAAACTGAGTTTTAGATCATTATTACAAGAGTTGGAACACTGCGATGTGACCTATAAAGGAAATTGGAATCAAATAAAGTAAACATTAAAAAGAAAATTAAATAATTGAGATTAAGGGAAAGATTAAAAATAATATTTAAATGTTAATTTATATTAATTATTATATTAAAAATTGTTATAATTATTATAATTTTAGTTTTTTAGAAAACCTAATGGAGGCCCTCTCCTCCAACTTGTTTGATCACACGATGCACAACGCCCCTCCCTCTAGGCGGCAATGATTCTCCACCATGTCCCCATATAATCTTCATTATTTTGGTCATCTTCCTATGGGATCTCCCCCTAATCATTAAGGTATGAGTTTGTATCCATAATTACTTTCAATTTTGGGATATTATTTACCTGGTGGAGTTTTTCTGAATGCTATAGGGTTATGGATAACCCCTTTTCCAGCTTTATTATGATTTAGGGTTTTGAGGAGGGAGACTCAAGACCCATTGTTCCACGTTCCAGTAACCACCACGGAAGGAGTTGTGGTTCAGGTGGGTTAGGTCTGCCTTCATTGATTCGAGGTATGTTTTTGTGCCCCTAAATTGTTTCATTGCCTTTATTTGGGGTTTAGTGGTGTTTATTAGACTTGGGGGAATTGTTGTAGGGTTTTTTGATTAATTATAATGGAGTGAATTCATTTTTCATGGTATGAATATATATATATATATACATAACATCTATGTGTGTGTTCTCTCCTGGCATTGGGAATACATGCATCAGTTTAAGGATATATATTTATATATG
The DNA here is from genome assembly GCA_963277665.1 of Viscum album. NCBI lineage: Eukaryota > Viridiplantae > Streptophyta > Magnoliopsida > Santalales > Viscaceae > Viscum > Viscum album. The sequence goes on from CAUJRU010000232.1 coordinate 396,415, forward strand.
GATGTTTATACTTACGAGAAGGTTGGTGCATGATTTAGAAAGAAATGAATTCTAAGCGTTGTCTTGGTATGCATGAAGTAGGTTCATAAACCATACCATTAATTTAAAAACAAAGTATTTTTTATTTACTGACTTTTATAAATTGGATTTCCATTCCTGAATGAACTGTCAATTTGTGCTAAATGATTTATTAGAGTACAAAATCATGTTTTTGTAATAAAACCCCTCCATTAGAGGTGTGTTTTCTTCAATCTAAAAACATAGTTAGTAGAATTCTTATTTTTTCATAGGTTGATGATATGTGGTATTCTTATGATTTCATAGTTATAGAAATCATTATAAATTAAAGGAATATGGTTTGAGTAGAAAAGATTCTTCCCACCTCCTTTAAAAGTTATCGCACTTAAATTAAATGGTTCTAATGAATTATAATTGGATTCATTGGTATGTTAACCCATGTGAAATGAATAAGACTGAGTGGAAACAAATGAGATAGTATTCCCATGTGATAGGAATGAATTCATCCTGTAACAACGAGTGAGTATACTCTTTGTTAGCATGGGTTCTGAATGGGGATTAATGAATGGATTAAATAATTATAACGGTTGAATGCATTTTGATGCATGTGATGGAGAATGAGTGGGTGTACTCTTTATATGATTTAAAACAAAAATTGGTAAATGGGTGGGTAGACCCATGGGTTTTATTTAAATATAATGTTTCTACATGAGAATGTATACTCATATAAAATGGAATGGATCATATGAGTGGGCATATTCATATGGTTATTTTGTGAAATTGTTTAGATGAAATGTTTAAACCTAAAATGGAACCTATTATGATGGTATGCCTATGTCGTGGGTTAATGTAAAAAGAATGGATTTTGATATTTGAAATGATTTTATTGAACTTGAAACATCTTGGATTGTTTTTTCCATAAATCTTATTTATGGTCATAAATCACCTTACTTCAATTAAAATGTTTAATAGATATTCCAAAGTGAATGCGATATGCATGAGAGGCCTTGCCTCATGCTTTGAACCAAATATGTGACCATTATGATTTGATGTGAATTGTTAATCCATGAGATGTTTCCTTGTTTTGAAATTGTGATACTTGTGATATATATCTCTCTGTGTGTGTGGTTAATAAATTGGTTGTGAGACTATGACTGATGTTCCAAACACTCAGAAGGTGCTAGATATGACGTTCAAATACCATGATATATGTATGTATGTATGTATGTATGATTGATTGAAAAATGAGATGTGAGAAAGGGAATCATGGTCCAAATACTCATGAGGTGATAGACATCACGTTCTACACCCGTGATATATATATATATATATATCTATGTGTGTGTGTGTGTGATAGATAAACAGGTTGTGAGACATGGACTAATTATCTTAATACTCATGGTGTGATAGAAATGAAATTATATAGCCATGATATATATATATATATATGATTGATAAAAAGTTTGTGAGATAGGGACTGATGCTTCAAATACTCAGAAGGTCCTAGACATGATATTGGAGACCCATGATATATGTGTGTGAGTGTGTGTTAGTGTGTGTGTGCATGCAGGATTGATCAATGGTTTGTGAGATAGGGACTAAGGTTCCAAATACTCATGGGGTGATAGACATGATGTTCTACATCCGTTTATTGGAAATATACTATGGATATAATTGGATCTATTTGAATTGAATTAAAAGGATAATGAATGTGTATGTGATATAACGATTGTGAATTGATTATGAGAAATTGTTCTTAATCCAATAGGAGTAGTGGTAAGTATTGAGATATGAGTGTCCATAGGAACCCAGGGCATATGTGGTTAAATAAAGGACAATAAAAGTTAATTTTTTTTACTTTACTACCTTTGTTTTATTCTTTATACAACAACATACACTATTACTATATATATATATATATATAATATTCATACCCTTATTCTGGAAATTAGCCTATGATAGTACCGCGGTCAAGTATCTATTAAGAACTTAGATGGGTTTTTGTTTATTTATTCAATCATATTATTACATCACTATACGTACACATAGTATAATTATTATTCACTTCATAGTTTGGTCTGTACACTAGTGGATTCTGGAGGACTTTGATTTTATCTCACATTTCCACTATACACCCTAGGTACCTAAGTAGACCCTATATTGAGAAGAAATAGGTTTATTGTTCTTTTTATTATACCTAGATTTAGGATAAAATGACTGATATGGATCTGAGGATAGTTGAGGAGATTTCTTGAGGGGAATTGTTTTGTTTTCCCTATATTTGTACTTCCATGTGTTGGCTAATGAATGCATCGGGGAGGAAGGCTCTGTGGTTATATTCAAGATGCGTCAACCATCTACGTCATGTGTCTTTAATTTTTTTTAGCCCAGTGTGTCTTGGTTTGTTACCTTTTTTCCTGTTGTATATTTTTAGTGATGGATTCATTTTAAAGGCATGTTTCTGGTTTAAGGGAGAGTGTGTTTTATGGATTGACTATGTGTTTCAAGGAAAGAATGGGTGAAAAATGTTCTTGGATAATTGAGATTCAACCATTTTGTCAATGTGTTCCATGTTATGGCCACCAATGTAATTATATTTAATAGTTAAATAAGTCACATGAGAAGCATTTCTATGAGGCATCTAACATGCCCTCTTTGGAAATTCCAATAATAGAAGAATCATGGATTGGAATTGGCTATTAAAACCTAATACCCTTGTTGAAAGCACCAATGGGTGGATGGTTAAAGAAATAATGACGGGATGATGAATCTAGTTAGGTGGGCTCGGTTCAACACAACTTCGATGTCTGGGTTGGTTTTTGATCTATGGATATGGTTCTAAATGCTTAAGCACTTGGGTTTGTGAAATTTTGAAGGATAAAGTTGGTCTTTAGAAATTCAACACGACTATTCAAATGAGACTTCATCACCATGGTAGGTTGGGAGATGTTTTTGTAGCTTCCAAAGGCTTCTCAGGGATGATAATGTTTAAGGAGGGCTGATTATAGAAACCTATGTATTGGAAAATGTGTTTTTTATAGGGTTTTTCAATTTTTGGCAATTACTAGGTGGGCTATTATTGAAACTGACATTAATATCTTTAATGAAAGGTATAAAACACCGAAATGCATCCTTTTAAGGAAATTGAAATAAATTAAATGAAAATATAAAAATATTACTAGAAAAATGGGATTAAGGGCAATATAAGAAATTAATTTTTTTAGAAAACACAAGGTTGGTCATCTACTCCCACTTACTGGGTCACATGATGCACAACGCACCTCTCCCACTAGTCTACATGCAACGCTCCACCTTGGCTCCCTCTGATCATATTTTATTCGGACAATTTCTTTTTGGATCTCATCCAGATCATTATATTTTTGAGTTTCTCTCCCTATTTCCAACAGATATTTAGGTTATTCACCACCCAGTGTAGTTCGTCTGAACTCCTTAGGGTTATCGATAACCATGTTTCTAGTTTTCTTTTGGTTTAGAGTTGTGCATAGGGTGTCTCATGACCCATTGGTCTTTTTTCTAGGAACAACAACCGAAGGTGAGGCGGTTTGGGTCGTTTCGGTCCGCTGTCATCAGTTTCAGGTAAGGTTTTATAGTTCTAAATTATTTTCACACTTTATTTAGGATGTAGTGTTTTTTTATGAGACCATGGGTAATTGTAGTAGGGTGTTTCAATCAATTCCAAGGGTGAACACACATATTCCCATGTATGAATATATATATATATATATATATATATTCTATGTGAAGGTATCCTCATGGAGAAGGAAAGACATGAATTGGTTTAAATATGTGTGTGTGTGTGTGTGTGTGTGCATACGTGAGGGCTGATGCATGATTAAGAAAGTGTTGAATGCCATGCATTGGATTGGTCTAGTTTAGGTAGGTTCTACAACCTTGGATTTAATTTAAAATTATAGTAGTTAATTAATTACTACCTTTGAAAATATGGACTACAATTCTGGACCGAACTCCCTATTTTTTCTAAATGATTTATTAGAGTGCAAAATCAAATTTTTGTAATGAAACCCCTCCTTCAGAGGTGAACTATCATCAATATAAAAACGTAGCGAGTGGACTTTTTATATTTTCCAAGATTGATGATGTTTTTTTCCTATGATTTCATAGTTAGAGGATTATTTCTTTATATAAGGAATATAGTTCGATTATATTAGAGATGTAAGACCTCTTTTTCATGTTCACCCACTTGAATTAAATGGTTCTAAGGAAAAAATGGATTCCTGGATTGGTAAACCCATGTGAAATGAATAAGAATGAGTGGAAATAAATGGGAGAGTATACCCATGTGATATGAATGAATATGAAATATAACAATGATTGGGTATATTATTCTGTAACATTGTTTATGAATGGGGATTAATGAATAAATAAATTCATTATATGAGTTGAATATATTTCGATACATGTGATAGATACTGAGTGGGTACACATATTATACGCCATGAATGAAAAATGTGTAAAGAAGTTGGTATACTAATTGGATGTATTTAAATATGAAATGCCAACGCGAGAGTGTATAATCATATATAATGAAATGGTTTATATGAGTAAGTATATTAATATTCATTGTTTTGTTAAATTTTTTAGATGAAATGGATAAATATTAAGTGGAACATATTAGGATTGTATGAATACTCCTTGAATTAATTTAAAAAGCACAACACAGGATTGTTGAAATCAATTTAGTAAACATGACACATCTAGGATTATTTATGCCATCCCAATTCATTATGACCATAAATTACCTTATGTCAATGGAAATATTTAATGGAAATTGGAAATGGAATGTGATATGAATGAGAGGCCTTGCATCATGTTTCGAACTGAATATGTGACCTTTCAGAAGTAATGTGAATCGGGAATCAACGAGATGTGGCCTTATGTTAAGATTGAGATATTTGTGATATTTATATATATATATATGATTGATAAACTTGTTGTGATACAGGGAATGATGATCCAAATACGCATGGGGTGCTATATGTGATGTTCTACACCAATTATATAAATATATGTATGATTGATAAACAAGTTGGGATATAAGGAATGATGCTCCAAATACTCAGAGGGTGGTAGACATTATGTTATACACACAAGATATATATATATATATGAATTATTTAAAAATTGTTTTTGAGATAGGGACTAATGCTCCAAAAAATTACATGGTGCTAGACATGATTTTCTACAAGCATAATATATATATATATATATGTTGTCAATAAATGGGTTGTGAGATGATGACTGATGCTCCCAACAGTCATGGGGTGCTAAAAATGATGTTATACCCACAAGATATATATATATATATAAACACATATATATATATATATGAATGATGAATGGGTTGTGAGATAGATAATTCTACACTAAATACTCATGTGGTGATAGATATTAGTTCCAAATCCATTAATTGACATTGGACTAAGGGTCCAATTGTTCGTATATCAGTTTAATTAAATAGATAATAAAAGATGATGTGATTGTCAATAGAATATGGTAAATGTTTCCGAACCTGGAATGGGTTGAGGCAAGTATTGAGATATACCTGTCCATGGGGACTAGATGATATATGCAGTTAAATAAATGATAAGTGAATAAATATTAAACTATTTACTCTATTATATGGGGTTTATTCTTTATATAACTTCATACAATATTACTATATATATACATAATATAAACAATCAGACACTTATTCTATCAATGAGCTAATTCTAGACCCGCCATCAGGTGTCCCTTAAGAACCTTGATGATTTGTCTTTAATTTATTCAATTATATTATTACTTATCTATACCTTCACACTATTTAATTATTATTCACTACCTAATTTGGGCTAGTCACCGATGGGTTCCAGACTACTGAGATTTTTTCTCACACCCAACTCAATAACCCTTCGTACCTGAGAGTACACTTTATCTTTACAGAACATAGGTTGATTGTGTTGTTGCTTATACCTAGAGTTAGGAACAAAGGGCCAAGTTGAAGCCCATGATTCCTAAGGAGATCGCTCATGGATATTTCTAGTCTTTTTCATCTTTGGTACTATATGGCAAAGTATGTAAAATTTTTTACTTCCTTAAATTATTTATCATCTCCATGTTATACATTCATTCATTCAATATACTTGAGTTATCCATTTTTAATTAATTTAATATATTATTCTTCTGCTACCCTATTATCTTTTTACTGCTTCAACTATTTTAAGATATTTATGTACTACTATAATACTATGAATGATCTGCTATTAGGGTATAGTCTCCCCAATATCACCTTCCTATAATATCACTTCTAGTTGGTAGCCTTTGGCATATGGGGAGATGCGCAAGAGGCCATGTGGAGACAGGTTCGGCAACCGGTTCGATGGAAATCTAGATCAGGATGTTACAAGGATGTATTAGAGGAAATTGTTTCCTTTTCATTACTATATTTGGTTGGTATACAAGAGACTAAGAATCTTTTGGTACTTGGTTAATATTTGTGCTTGGTACTGATCACCCCACGCACAAGAAATTACCAATTATCAATATTTGTTAATTTATGTTCATGCTTTTAAAAATTAAGATTGATATTATTTCACCTTGAGTGATTGGTATTATTTCAATTATTTATGGAAGTATCGAGTTTATTGTATTTTATCCTTGTCCTGAAATATGATGGATGAAATATGGCATGCATCATAATAGGAACACAGGGATTCACATTCCATGCATCTCTTATGCCATGTTTTTGCATTAATATGTTTTACGGTAATATGATTGACTACCTAGAATGCCCTTCCATGTTGTTATTTTTATTAGAAAAATTATTTAGATACTATGTTTCTGTGATATATTTAACAGGCTATCTTGTTCTTATGCTACCAATTTACTAGCATGTTTTCCCGTTATCATGTTTCTTTGCTTATTAGCATGTCTCTGTGATTAAAATTTCTTTCTTTTGTGATTATAACATGTTTCTCTCTATTAGATTATAGTATTTAAATGATAGATTTTTTGGTATGTAATTGGTTTCTTATGCAATAATTTTTTGGTTGTAATTAAATGGGAGCCAAATTCCACCTGTAAGGTGTGTGGGTGATTTATGGATTGGTAGATGGCTTCCCATATGATTGGACTATAGAATATATGCGTTTTGTATTATGAAATGGTTTTAAATGTGAATGAATTATAAATGGAACCTAAAGTGGTATCCTTTTTTTGATCCCTCTTGGAAGGGTAGTTTTAAATCTTCATAATCGTATGCCTTGGAATGAAGATGTGTATGATCATCTGTAGGCTGTTTCTTTTTTAGAAATGAGATAAATTAAATGGGGCTCTTGATCCTAGTTAATCTATTGTGCGTGGAAACGGGATAAGTTAGATGTGTATTCTTCATAAAGGGATAATAGAGGTAGGTAGTACTAGTAGAGATTGAGACACATTGGTTCTATTATGAGTCTTTTGATGTTCATTCCATTTTGGAGCTATTGTCTCTAGTGTAACATTTAGGATTAAAAAGGCACTGTTGTTTTGATGGGTGGTCATAGTATGGTGACACTTCATATGGGAACAAGTATCGAGGAATGCTTGTTTCAACAAGTTATAAAAGTACTAGGCATGGTCAGGTTCATTGGATTTCAAGTGGAACTCTCTTTTTTTAATGTATGGATGACTTAGTATGTCATCATTCAAGTTGATGGGCATTTGCGATGATCTATCAAAAGATTTTGTGATCAAGGGGTTGTATGTGTTAATATATGTGATAACAGTCGAGTGTTTAGTGGTGTCATGAAGAGATTGATTTTGGTGTGATCACGAAGCCTTTTGAGTTTGATGTTGTTCATGAGTTAACTCTTTTGTAGAGTGACTGGGGTGTTAAAGAAAGATTGTCGTTGTAATTTGGAGGACTCTTTGGGATTGGAGTGTTTTGACATTCCGGTCTATTTAATTTTCATCCATTAGGCCAGATTTTTTGACGGGGCTATCATGGTTCATGGATTGTCCTACATGCATTTATCGTGCTTATAAACAAGCGTTCTTGTGAGGGGATGGTCCGTTCTTAGGATTACACAAACACTCCTAAGGTGGGTTGCGTCACATTTGTTCTGGTGTACATGTCGGTGCATGTTTTGCTACATGACATCGGCGAGGTTGGAAGTTTGCTCCACACTTTAAAAACTCGATAGGTTTTTGATGATTTTCAATGGTATTTTTTGAATTAATACGAATGTTGTAGGTGGTATAAGAATCGGGGTTTGGTTGATGATGTGCTGACAGGTGAAGTCGGACTATTGTAAAGAATAATCTAGTAGTGGTTCAACTAATCATCATGGTGATCTGGGATTAATCATAGTGTGTTCTTCTAAATGATATGAGCTTTTCCCCTTTCTTGACCTCATCTTGTAGGAACTAAGATAGTTTCAGTCCAATTCAACAATAATTTTATAAAATTCAGTTGATTTTACTTGTTTTTGTTGTCCGTGTGGTACACGAGATGTGTGGATCTTTAGGTTATTACTTTATTCATGCTGAGGAAAGGTGGTTTTAAAATAGCCTAGTGATGGATTTTTATATGAATTTCAAAGGATTTTATGTAAGGATGTAGGTGTATGTTCTTGTATTAGCTAATTAATTCCTTGGGTAGGAAGGCATTGTGGTTCGGATCAGGATGCATCTATCGTCTAAGACGGGCATCGTTGTTGACAGTTATCCTAACATCTCTTGGTTGGTTCCCTTTTTTATTGGGGTATATGTATGGTGATGGAATTGTTTTAATATAACATTAGAAGCATAGACAATTGTCTCCTATCAATCGGTCAAGGATCTGGTGCTCTATTAATGTGAATAGAAACACTCGGGTCGAATCCTCGACGATGATACTTTTTTAATAGTCAAATGTTTTTAGTTGATTGTATTTTGTTTGGGGGGTTTATTTGCAAAGCTTAAATAAAGTGATTAATTATTGGTGTCTAATTAATCAGTTTGATAAAGATTGGGGTGAGTTCATTTTTAGGGAGTTAAGCTTGTGATATCCTTGAGCATTCTTTTGTATTGCATTTAAATTAATACCCACTTTAGAAGATAATTTTGATTGGAATTCCTAAGTGTTAAGGCTTTAATACAAAACTTAAACTAACTTAGGGTTCTAATATCAATCATATCTTGTTGATGGTAGTGTATTTATGGTTCCCATAATCCATGGAAACCACATATTAAACAAAACAATTCATTAATCCATGACATGTCAAGTCCAACATACACAATGTTAAATTAAAGAATACTCATTGAGAAAAAGCTCTCAATTGCTTAACATTTATATATAATGAGTCACCCCAGTGGGAGATTTACTCATCCATTTAAAGTATTAGTAATCTGGTTATAATTATTATGATGATAAATTAAGAAGATAAGAAAAATTAAGGGATAAGAAAAGATTGTTGTGATGAACACAGACAGAAATGATGATGATAATTAAAAATGAACTTTAGATTGAATGAGAAAGAAAAATAAGGGAAAGGGATTGAATTGTATTTAAACTATTTTATGAACAGTAATATTAAACTACATATATTTGAAGATAATAAGAGATACTTAAGAAGAAAATTTCATTAAAACATAATTTCTAATACCAACACAAAATTAAAATTCAAAATGAACGAAAAGAACACGAAATCAAAGAGATGAGGAAGGGTATCTGAAGTAAAAAAATTGAGTTTGGAATGTCCTCTCAGGCCTTTGTAAGATCCTCGGTCATGCCAATTGACCCTCCTCTATTCTGAATTGCCAAACCCTTTGAAGGAGAGGAGGGAGATGTATTTATAGCCCAAGGAAGTGGACTGTTTTCATTCCCAATCTGCCCATCCACTTGAATCGACAATTTGGATATTAAGATAGCCACATCTAGAGATATCCTCTACTAAAATATTTTATAAAATAATATTTTCCGACTTCTCTAAACGTTTGGATTCATTTGTACTTATTTATTCCAATGTTATGGAAGTTTTATTAAACATAGTTAAACTGTCCATTTCATTCCATACTTTTTAGATGGTCGATATGTGAATGGGTTTATCAAAATGAAGTGACTTTGAATACGAACACTTTATTTAATAAAGTCTGCCACCTATATCTCATCTTTCACACTACAAAATCACAGCTTGATTTTATGATTAAATCATGAGAAATTACATAAATATTGCACTGGTTTTATTTCCCATCCAGAATAGTGGGCTGTGTTTAAATGAATCAGTTAGGCCCCTTGTATTTGGATTTGGGGCTTGAAATTTTTATCCTATAATCATTACATTGTCCCCCAAATTTTTAGGAGAAGGAATGAATTTTCACTTCTTGATTGATCTGAGTAATTCAATATTCGTGGATGGTATAGTCTTATCCAAGATTCTATGGGCCTTATTGTGTGGTCAATATGATGCTCCAAATGGAAGAATTGGGAAATGATTCCTTATAATGATATGTGTTAAATTGAATAAGGAATCCTAAAAAAGATGATCAACACAATTTGGATCATTAGGGTGAGTGGTATAAATAAATACTAAACTAACTCAATTGAAATATTTCTAAAAATGCTCAAAAATTATACTTAGTATTAAAACATTAATATTTCACAAAAATTATGCACATTTATTATGAAATCAGTAAATGGAGTGTATAATAAGTCATGAAAATATTAATAACATCTACTCCCCCATACTTAGTCTTGTGCATGTCCTCATGTGCAAAAAATATGAAAACATTCCGAAATCATTTTCACACACCAAAAAATATTAAAAAATTTTCCCCAATCATGGGAGGTTTAGAAAACTTCGCTCATCCATATTAAATTCCACTATATTTTGTTACAGAAATAATTTTCAAAAAATCATTCATTTTTTCATGCTCAAATTTAGAAATGGAAAATGGTGGCACACAAAACATACTCATCTCAAGATGATAAAAATAATTTATAGAGCTTCACTTAATCACCAACCAAAAGTGAAAATCTTAGAGTTTGAAAAAGCTCTTAGATTCCATCCCCTATCCTAAAGTGCTAAAAAATAAAGAGGTCTTTTTTGGGGCTTTGTTGTGGAAATTGGACGGTATGAAGAAAATATCCAAAATATAGGAAAAAGTGGGTAAAACACCAACATGGAAAAATCAAGGCACAATATTTTTGAAATAAGATATGGAACGAAATTGAAACACCCGTTTACAATGAAAAAATTATATGAATCAAGATACAAAAGTGGAAGAAAATTTAAAGGGAATAAAAGATGAAATATTTACAAAACACAAAACTTCTCCCAATGACATAAGTGTTCATCATTTTTTATATTCTTCTCTCTTTTTTAATTTTTCAAAAGTTGAACTTGAAAAATATCTCACACTAATATCCCAACCCATGATTTATCTCCTCATGAAACTAATTGTAATAGATATAACAACATCAATAGTTGAGGAAGAGTGATTTTTTGACCTACCCAATAAACAACCAAATCATTTTTTATTGTTTTTATTGATATTTTTTGATATTTTTTTGATTTTATTAATTTTTTTTGAACACTTTTCAATAAAACATACAAAATTACATAAATAAAAGTACAGTACATTCCACAAAACACAATGAATGAAATACTCTCCCCCACATTGAAATGGATGCTTTCCCTCAAGCATGTGATAACATGGTGATATCAATAAAGGGTACCCAAAATGAAATCCATCCCCCCACACATAAATTTCAAAAAATTATACAATGAGAATCCATGTTGATATTGGGTGGTAAAAGGTATTGGGCTTGTAATGTGTCTATAAAAGAAAAGGTTTTCATAGGATTTAAGGTGATTTAAAAATGAGTATTAATGTAAGGGAAATGGGAGGATATTTGGCTATTGTGATTCTCTTGTGGTTCAGAAAATTCCTCTATCATATTAATGCCCACTAAAGTAGGAAATTCAATACGAAGGTCAATAAACTCAAGACTTGCAAATGTGGTTGAAAACAAAAATTTTGAAAAGATGTACATAGTTAGCCTTATCATGAAAGAAAATATTATTCCTCAAGACTGGGAAAAATCATTTTCCAAATTAAAAATTAAGCATTCAATTTTTTTTGGTTTTGAAAAAATATTCTTTATCCAAATTTATAAAGAAACTCCCAAATTTTCGAGATGAAACCATGTATTTAAACTCCCCAAAATGGTTGTACAAAATTTAAAAATTGGAAGGTTAGTAAGCATGACTCTTGATTTTTCATATTATTATTATTATTTTCTTTTTTTTGTTTTTCGGTGTTTTTAGTTTTGTATAGACACACCCACACAAAAGAGGAAGAGTGAATAAAAATATGTGGGGAGGAAAGTGGTAAAAAACAAAATGAGAAGGAGGGAGGAAGAAGAGATAGAGAGAGAGAGAATATGAGTTAATGGGAAAGAGGTGCCCCCTGGTTTTGATTTTGTGGTTTCCTATCTCTATCCAGTGGTGGGTTGACTGTAGATGTTGGGGATTCAATGGAATTAGATGTGGTTCAAGGATTGTGTGTCCTCTCATGGTGACACATTAACCTATATCCATTAACTATGAATTTACTTTTGGAAGAGGGGACTTAGACTTTCACTACACCAAATGGGTAAACATTAGTAATAACAAAAAGACATTCCCAACGAGAATTAAGCTTACCTGGGTGAAGCCAAAATTGAGAATTGAAAATAAATACCATTTCACCTACATGTAATACCATTCTTAGGAATTTTTTATCATGGATTACCTTATCCTTTTCTTTTTATATATTTTAATTGTCCTATGAATCAAGTTGAAGCTCTTCTAGTTCAGCCAATTGCAACAATCTTTCATTAGTAGATTTTCCACAATCTCAATTACTTGTTTTCATAGTCCAAAAATACATATGTTGGATTTAAACTGGTAAATGACATGCTTTAACAAAAACTATCCTAATAGGATACATAATAATGGGTACTTTATAGGTAGTTCAAAAATCCCAAAGTGCTTCACCAAGTCATTCAGGCCAGCCTTTTCTGGTGGGTTTCACAATTCTCTCAAGCACTCTTTTCACTTCCCTATTAGAAAGTTCAAACATTCCATTTGATTGGGGGTGATATGAAGTTGAAATTTTATGTACAAAGCCATTCATTTTAAAATAGATTCCATGGTTTTATTACAAAACTTGGTTCCTAAGTCACTTATCAAGGCATGCGGTGTGACAAATTAGTGGATGATGTGTGTCTTTAGAAACTCTCTAATAGTATGTGAATCATCCTTTATAGTGGGTTTGGCCTCGGTCCACCTAGAAACATAATTAACCACAATTAGAATGTATGAAAATCCATTATAAGGGGGGAATGGTCCCATGAATATGATTCCCAATCATCAAAGACCTCACATAAGATTAAAGGGTTTGGGGGAATTTCATTTATTTTGGAAATTGTGTGTAACTTTTGGCATGTTAGACATGATTGATAGAATTCATGTGAGTCCTTGAATAGTGAAGGAGAGAATAATCTAGAGTCTAAGTTATTTTGGGAGGTCCTTTGTGGTCCCAAATGGCCACCACCAGGCATTGAGTGAATGAATTTTAAGATGGAAGGATGTTAATTTTCATCAACACATCTCATAATTACCATGTCTACCCCAGTTTTCCAAAGTTTATTTTCTTCCCAAAAATAGAATTTTGGATCAATTTTAAACATTATTTTTTGTTCTTTTGAAAACTTTTCATGAAAAACACTAGAAACCATGAAATTTAAAATTTAGGAATACCATGGTATTTTTGGAGTGAGAGATTAAAGGTGCTCAGTTGGAAATTCTGGAGCAATTATTTCAGAATGAGAAGAATTAAAAATTCTACTCAAGTGATCAGCCACTGAGATTTATTTTCCTACTCTATAATTGATTTCAAGGTAAAACTCTCGGAGAATTATGGTTCATCTTATTAGCCTTTCTTTGGAATACCTTTTCTTGAGAAATAACTTTATAGAAAAATGGTCTGTGAAGATGATGATTTTGGCACCAAAGATATAGGGCTGGAATTTATCTATGGAGAAAATCACTACGAAAAGTTACTTTTCAGTGACATTGTAGTGAGATTGAGTTTCATTCAATGTTTTTGAGGCATAATATATTACATGAGAAATATTTTCTCTTCTTTGACCAAGAAAGGCCCTAATGGTCCTATCATAAGCATTACACATCAACTCAAAGAGTAAGGACCAATCTAGGGGTTGGATTATCTGGGAAAATGTAAGAGCAATTTTGAGTTCAATGAAGCCTCTCTTGAAAACCTCATGGAAATGTAATGTGACATCCATAGTACCCCCAGTTTCTAGTATGTAACCCTTAATTAATACTTTTCTTGGTTTTAAAAGTTAAGGGTGTTGTTTGGGAGAGTCTTGAGATCCTTGAGTGAAGTTTGAAGCAAAGGGGAAGGCGCACGGGCGGTGCATGGTTTGTCAAACCGTGCGGCCAAACCGTGTGTGTCAGATTGGGGAGGAAGTGGCTTCTGCATGGTCGGCACATGGTTAAGGGAAACCGTGTGATGAGGCCATGCATGAAGGATGGTTGAGTTAGAATCTAACACATGGTTAGCGTACAATTTGTCAAACTGTGCGGACTAACAATGCGGTCACTTAAAGTTAGATCCTAAAATTGTGGATATAACTCGTTTTCCCTTTAACTGCCTTGTTTAAACCTCCTATGCGGCCCTAACTCAGGATTACTCTCCCTTGAAGGTTGGAAGACTTCTCCCAAGTGTTCCGGAGGCGATCTGAAGGCTTCTCTTGGAGAATTGAAGCCAGATTCTTAAGGTATGTGATCATTCTTGATCGGTTTCTTAGATCTACTTAGATATACTTCTCTTCTTCCCTCTTTTTCATAGATCTACACCCGTTATGGGTTGACCTAAGGGTTTGGATGCCAAATATGACAAGATTTTGTCTTGGTTGTGTTATGAGAAGAGATCAAAGGAGGTTTTTGGAGTTTTGACCCAGTGTTCTTGAGCGTTCTTTGTCTATGGCTTCGTTTCGCCCATTTTTTTTGAGGTAGGTAGATTCACTCTCAATTCCTCTTTCTTAGAACTTGAAGGCTTAGTTCAAATTGATTTAATTTCTTGGTTGTGATTGTGAAATTTTGGTGCAAAGCTTGTTATAAATCTTCTTTAGTGATGATTTATGGGTTATGATGAAATTGTGGAAATTGAAAGAATGGTTTGTGAAAAGTGTCTTGGTTTTGTGATTTTAAAATAGTGATTTTAAAATATGGGTTTGAAGGACTTTGAAAATGGTTTGTGGGAAAATGGTTTTCAATAAAAGGGTGTTTTATTGAAATGGTTTTCACATGGTTGAAATGGTGTGGTTTTTGGGCATACTTGGTGTGTGTGTTCATATTACATTTATGAGGCATGGTTGAAATATGACCTTGTGCTCGGTGCTAGAAGTGTAATGGAACATGGGGAATAATTACCTTGTGAAGACTTGGTTGATCGACGAGAGACTCCTCATGTGTATGGAACTATCATAATGATGCATGCATGGTGGATTTCATGGGTTGTGAAATGGATTGGTTGTGTGGATTTGTTAAATGGAATGAAAGTGCCAAAATGGAAATGTGAATTTTATTGTGAAAATTTTCTTGGTTGTCTTTTTTGAAAAATGGGTTTTGTTGGAAAATGGCTTTGACAGGGAACATTCTATATTGAGAACTATTTTTGAATCATTTTATATAAATTGTTTTATATAAATATGCTAACATGTTTTATCCTAGAGGCATGGGTTGTGAAGTCATTAGGGAAAACCTACTGAGTTTCATTACTCACCCCCTACTTTGGCACATCAGTGCTTTTGCAGATGTCATATACCGAGATGTTGGCAAAGGTAAAGTGTCACATGTTTATAGCACTACTTCATGACTCTTGGGCTGGTTCGTGATGTTGGAGCATGGAGCTTGTGGAGCATGGAGTTGGATTGTCATCTTGAAGTCTTGTAGTTTTATTTCCACTGTTTACTCTGATTTGGTTTTGTACTCCGTTGTTGCACTTGGGTGGGTTATTATGAATATAATGGTTGAGTTGTTTTGGATTTAAATCATGCAACATATAGTGGTTTCTTGGAGATGTTTATCTAGTTTTCTTTGTTTGTTGGTTGTTTTTAGTTAAAGGGTAAATTGTCCCCCATGTATTTTGAAACCCTTAGGAATTTATTTCCATCCTTTGGTGCCTTGGGGATGTCTCTTACGGCCTAGTAATGACTCGTTGAGCTCTCAAGACAAAGAGAATTGGAAGGTCATTACAAATGGTATCATCTTGTTCGGTCCTTTCCAAACAAGTGGTCATCGATTTTATAGGTCTAGGAGTTGAAATTCATTCTTGTCTATTCTTTGGGTGGTCATCTTAGACAGGAGTAGGATTGTCAGAACTTGACATGTATATCATAAAACAACGTAGCTAACCCATTTATGTTGAACATCAAGCTACCAGGGTGTTGGGTACATAATTGTTTTGGATACACTTCTATAATGTTGGAAATCTCATTGTCATGGGTTTAGCCAATGAGATGACCATGACATGAATTATAGAGGAATGAATTCCCACTAGGATTTCATAAATCATTTTGATAAATGAATTATGGTTTGATGAAAAAGAGTGATTTATGAAAATTTTAAGCACGTTTTCAAATGAAAGATTTTGAAAAGATAATGGTTGATGTATTTTGAAAATAGATTTATTTTCAAAATAAAGAAAAGATCTGTTTTAGAAATGGTTGAAAATAGATGTTGTGATAGTTGTGTAATAGAGATTGAAATGTTAAGCCTTCAGTTGCTAGGAAGTGAGACTAACGGTGTGCGTTGTTTGTATAGAAAATGGAACCCGTTAGACGTCGTAGAAACCAAACGGAAGAAGCTGCGGAGAATGTGGTTGAACAAAAACCACGTGTGAACCAAGAGCTGGTTTAGAGTATCATTCAATAATTTAAAGCTATTGAAACAGGGAATCGGAGGGATGAGTCAAGGTATGTAGACCATTCCATCCAATTCCAAAAGGAGAATCCACCCATATTTTGGGGTGATTCTGAACCAGAAAGAGTGGAGGTGTGGCTCAGTAGGATGAATTGTATCTTCAATTTCATCTACACACCAGCAGAACTGAAAGTGAAGTTGGAGATGTATATTTTGGAGGATCTTGCATGAAAGTGGTGGGAGCTAGTGGTGTAGGCTAAGGTGGATCAAGGCCTGGGCTGGGCAGAATTTGAGGAATTGTTTAATAAACAATTCTATCGTCACACATTCAAGATCCAGAAGAAAACTGACTTTTTTATCCGGAAGTAGGAAAATCTCTCTATCATAGAGTATGCTGATAAATTCATGAATTTAGTACGCTTTACACTGGAAGTTACTGCAAGTGTGTCGCTAAAGGCACACATCTTTGAATTAGGATTACGACAGGAGATTTGCTCGAAGATAGTTGTGCTCTGTATTACAGATTATAAGGAGATGGTAAATAGAGAAATAGTAGTAGAAAGAGACATCTCAGGAGTTATGGGAGGAGGAAGTATGACGATACCCACATGAACAGGTGGGAACTCTAATGCTGGGAACAAGCAGAAGAGAGACACCTTCTTCCAAGGTGGGAGAGAAAATCAAAATCAGACGACTGGATCGGTGAATCTTCCTCCAAGACCCATGATGAAAGCTGAGTGTTTTCAATGTGGTGCGATTGACCACATGAAACGAGAATGTACAACACCACCAAAAGCATGTCAAAATTGAAACAAGATGGGGAATCTTCAGTGATATTGTCGCAGTGCTCTGAGGTCGGGTGCGCATGAAACTTCCCAGGTGTCGCAAGCATCTTATGCTTCGACGGGGCGAGGATAGAAAAATAATCCTTGCTAGTAGAATTGATCTAGTTATGGTGATTCCAGGAATACCATGACACCTCAGGCAGGGCAATCTCCACAAGACAATAAGAAGAAAAGTGCAGCAACAAAGCAATTGTATGGAGAGGAACAGGTGATTGTGGATGACCAGTCTGGACTGTCTATGTTTAGAGGTATGATTCTTTTAAATTATACCATCATGAAAGTATTGTTCGATACTGGTGCATGCCATTATTTTCTTTCTTCTCAGATTACTTATTTTCTAAACATAAAACGTAAAATGATGCCTTCTGTGTTAAAACTTCAAACCCCTCTCGGTGAAAGAGATTTCCAAGCCTTTGTTTGTAGAGAATGAACTATAATGGTTGATGGAGATGAGTTGAAATGGTATTTCTCTGTACTGGAGATTGATTTCTATGATATAATCCTGGGATTGGATTGGTTGAAAACATTTAAGGATCACATCGACTGTTATGGGAAAATAATTAGTTTCACGATGGAGGACGGAATCGACCATCTCTTCAGAGGAGAGAGGATGGTAAAGAAAGGTGAAAAGAGCTTGTTCACACCAATGGTGGGAATGATCTCTTACCAATTGGAAATGTTGACATTGGCATCATTGGAAGAGAGTGAGGAAGATAGTTTTCCAGCTGTGGTCGACCAATTTCCTGATGTTTGTCTTGAAAACTTCTCAGGATTACCACCTATAAGAGAAGTGGAGTTTACGATTGATATCCTTATGGGGACCAGTCCTATCTCACTTCCATCATATAGGATGGCACCAATGGAGTTAAAAGAATTGAAGGTGCAGTTAGAGGATCCAGAAAGAAAAGGTTTTATTTGGCCAAGTGTGTCTCCATGGGCAGCACCAGGTTTTTTTGTAAAGAAAGAATATAGAAATTTGAGGCTATGTGTGGATTATCGAAAACATAACCAAGTTACGATAAAGAATAGATATCCACTTCCACACATTTATGACCTATTTGATCAATTGAGGGGAGCTTAGTGGTTCTCCAAAATTGACATACAGTCAGGATATCACCAGTTGCGAGTTTGGAAGGAGGTTATTACGAAAACATCCTTCAGAAGCAGATAAGGCCACTACGAATATGTAGTCATGCCTTTTGGTCTTACGAATACTCCAGTGGTCTTTATGGATTTGATGAATCAGATATTTTAGTCATATCTGGATTCTTTTGTTGTGGTTTTTTTGGATAACATATTGGTGTATTCAAGAACAAGGGCTGAGTATTAGCAAAACTTGGCGATAATGTTGGAAATATTGAGAGACCACCAGTTGTATGCCAAAGTAACAAAGTGCAATTTTTGGATACAAGAGGTACGCTTTCTGGGCCATGTCGTTTCAGAGAAAGGTGTTTCATTGGATCTAGAAAAGATATAAGCTGCTCTTTATTGGAAACCGCCGAAGAATGTCTTCGAAATATGAAGTTTTCTTGGTCTAGCAGGTTATTACCGATGCTTTGTGCAAGGCTTCTCACGACTAGCTTCGCCTATGACAGCATTGAAAAAGAAAAAAAGTGCATTTCAATGGACTGAGGAATGTCAGAGATCTTTTCAAGAGTTGAAACTCTGCCTTACATCAACAACCATATTGATCTTGACTGAATCGGGACATGGGTATGTAGTGTATTGTGATGATTTGGAAATAGGGTTGGGATGTGTTCTCATGCAAGGAGACCATGTTGTTACATATGGTTCAAGGAAGTTGAGGGTGCATGAGAAGAATTACCCAACAAATGATTTGGAGTTCGCTGCAGTTGTCCATGCCTTGAGGACTTGGCATCATTATCCATTTGGTGAGAAGTTCACTGTGTTTACAGATCACAAAATCCTGAAAAACATTTTCTCACAGCATGATTTGAATCTAAGGCAGAGGAGATGGATGGAGTACCTTCAAATTTTTGATTTTTACTTGATGTATACACCGGGTAAGGGAAATTTCGTGGCCGATGTTTTAAGAAGAAATGCATATGCTCAGTTGGCGAAAGAAGCTTCAAAAGAATGGTAGTGGATGTCGGTCTTAGCCGACATGCTTTTGGAATGTGAAAACTGAGGGGATGTTGTGGTTTTATTTTCAGCTACGCTTGTTTATGAACTGGTAAAAGTGGTCAAAGAGACACAAACATCTGATGTGGAATGTCTTATAATGAGTTCAAAACTCAATGGTGCGGAGACCATTGATGGATGGAAACTAGAAGCGGGGTCAGTTTGGTGTTTCAGAGATCGGATGTTTGTACATATAGTTTATCAAGAACAACCCCTTAATTCTTACCACCATTCATGATAGGCCATACATCCAGCTACGCAGAATATGTATAATGCGCCGAAGGCGCAGTTTTGGTGGTGTGGCATGAAAAGGATGGTGGCTGAATTCATCTCACGATGCTTAACTTGTCAGCAGGTTAAAGTGGGGCATCAGAGACCAGCTAGTATAGTACAGTATTTACCTCTCCTAGTGTGGAAATGGGGGCATATAGCAATGGATTTTGTTACAGGTATTCTATAAACGGTCCAAAAACACAATGCCATTTCGGTGATAGTGGATCATCTAACCATGTTGGCCCATTTCATCCCAATTCGTGAAACCCATACGGTGTAAGATCTTTCAAAAATATATATCCGAGAAGTGGTAAAGAGACATGGTGTACCAGTGTCTATCATCTCAGAAAGAGATCTGAGGTTCACATCTCTTTTCTATAAATCATTACAATAATCCCTTGAGACTCAGTTGACTATGAGTACGGCGTATCATCCTCAGAAGGATGGGCAATCCGAGTGGACGATATAGACGTTGGAAGACATGTTGCGGGCTTGTGTAATGGATTTTGGTGTCTCATGGGAGGATCATATACCCTTAGTGGAGTTATTATATAATAACATCTATCAAGCCTCGATACGCATGGCTCTGTTTGAAGAATTGTATGGGCTCCCTTGTCGTTCTCCACTATGCTGGGTGGAAACTGGTGAAACATCACTATTCGGGCTGAGCCTTTTCCAAGAAACAACATATAAGATTCAATTGATTAGAAAGTGGATGGAGACGACTCAAGGTCGTCAGAAATCATATGCAGATCACCGTCGCAGACCGTTGGCGTTCGTTGTGGGTGATCATGTCTTCTTTAGGATCTCTCCAAGACTTGGACATCACCGTTTTGTGAGGAAGGGAATGTTATCTCCTCTATATATAGGCCCTTTTGAGATATTGGAATGGGTTGGAGAGGTGGAATATCAGTTGACATTACCACCACAGTTCAGTGAGGTGCATAATGTGTTCCATGTATCTCAGTTGAAGAAGTATCAACCTGATCCTGACCATGTGATCAGATGGGATCACGTTGACCTAGATCCAGATGCTTCATTTGTTAATCTCCTGATGCGTATTGTGGATAGGAAGGATAACATTTTGCGTGGAAAAAGCATCGGCCTAGTGCGGGTTTTGTGGTAACATGGTCGGATTCAGGAAGAGACTTGGGAACGAGAGAATGAAATGAAGGAGCAGTGGCCATAACTCTTTCAGAAAAGCATTGGTTTTCTACTTTCTGAGGATATAAAGGCCAATGGTGGGGAGAATTTAGTACCCACAATTTCTGGTATGTAACCCTTAATTAATACTTTTCATGGTTTTAAAAGTTAAGGGTGATGTTTGGGAGAGTCGGGAGATCCTGGAGTGAAGTTTGAAGCAAAGGGGAAGGCGTATGGGCAGCACATGGTTTGTCAAACCGTGCGGCCAAACTGTGCGTGTCTGATTGGGGAGGTTGAGGATTCCACATGGTCGGTGCATGGTTAAGGGAAATCGTGCAATGATTCCATGAATGAAGGATAGCCGAGGAAGAAGCTAACGCACTGTTAGCGCACGGTTTGTCAAACCGTGCGGACTAACCATGCAGTCACTTAAAGATAGATCCAACAATTGTGGATCTAACTCGTTTTTCCTTTAATTTCCTTCTTTAAACCTCCTAAGCGGGCCTAACTCTAGATTACTCTACCTTGATGGTTGGAAGACATCTCTAAAGCATTCTGGAGGCGATCTGAAGGCTTCTCTTGGCGAATCGAAGCCGGATTATTAAGGTATGTGATCGTTCTTTTTCGGTTTCTTAGATCTACTAAGATATACTTCTCCTCAACTCTTTTTTTCTTAGATCTTCGTTTTTTATGGGTAGATAAAAGGCTGTGGATGTAAAATATGACAAGATTTCAGTCTTGGTTATAATATGATAAGAGACTTAATGAGGATTTTTGGAGTTTTGACCAGGTGTTCTTGAGCGTTCTTCATTCATGGCTTGGTTTCGCCCAATTTTTTATGGTAGGTGGCTTCACTCTCGATTACTCTTTCCTAGAACTTGAAGGCGTAGTTCAAATTTATTTAATCGCTTGGTTTTGATTGTGAAATTGTGGTTCAAAGCATCTTATAAATCTTCTTTAGTTATGATTTATTGGTTTTGATGAAATAGTGGAAATTGAAAGAATGGTGTGTGAAAAGTGTTTTGGTTTCTTGATTTTAAAATAGTAATTTTAAAATATGGATTTGAGGGATTTGGAAAATGGTTTGTGGGAAAAATGTTTTCAATAAAATGGTTTTTTCATGAAATGGTTTTGGCATGGTTGAAATGGTGTGGTTTTTGGGCATACATGGTGTGTGTGTTCAAATTGAATTTATGAGGCTTGGTTGAAATATGACCCAGTTCTCAGTGCCAATAGTGTAATGGCGCAAGGGGAATAATTACCTTGTGAAGACTTGGTAGATCGACAAGAGACTTCTCATGAGTATGGAACTGTCATAACGATGCATGCATGGTGGATTTCATTGGTTGTGAAATGGATTGGTTGTGTGGATTTGTGAAATGGAATGAAAGTGCCAAAATGGAAATGTGAATTTTATTGGGAAACATTGATTGGTTGTTTTTGTTAGAAAAATGGTTTTTTTGGAAAATGGATTTGACATGGAACTTTCGATATTGTCAACTGTTTTGGAATCGTTTTATATAAATTGTTTTATATAAATGTGCTAACATGGTTTATCCTAGAGGCATGGGTTGGGAAGTAATCAGGGAAAACCTAATGAGTTTCATTAATCACCCCCAACATTGGCATGTTGGTGCTTTTGCACATGTCATATACTGGGATGTTGGCAAAGGTAAAGTGTCAATCGATTATAACACTACTTCATGACTCTTGGGCTGGTTTGTGATGTAGGAACTTGGATCTTGTGGAGCATGGAGTTGGGTTGTCGTCTTGAAGTCTTGTAGTTTTCTTTCTGCTGTTTACTCAGATTTGGTTTTGTACTCTATTTTTTCACTTGGTTGGGTTATTAGGAAAATAATGGTTGAGTTGTTTTGGTTTTAAATCATGCATCATATATTGGGTTCTTAGAGATTTCTTTCTAGTTTTCTGTGTTTGTTGTTTGTTTTTAGTTAAAGGGTATATCGTCCCCCATGTATTTTGAAACCCTTCAGTATTTATTGCCATCCATTGGCGCCTTGGGGATGTCGCTTAAGTCCTAGTAATGACTTGTTGAGCTCTCAAGCCAATGAGTATTGGTGGGTCATTACAACATCATTTTGGAGCAACTGAGTGAGTGGGATGTAAATCCTAATTATTTTATAGATGAATCGATGATCGAAACCAACATGACAGAGAAATGAATGGATGTATCAAAGAGTATTGGTTTAGTTAAGTGATTGGATCACTTTAATTTTGGAAGGACCAACTTCAATACCCTTTTTTGAATCTATGATCCCTAGAACAATCTCATTTGAAACAATAAAGTGAAATTTTTCAAAATTTAACACAAGGTTGCAGTTGACTCACTTTTGAAGGGATATAGAGAGTGAATTTAAGAATGATTGAAATGAATCTCCATAAATGGTAATGTCATCCATGAATACTTCTATGTAGTGTTCAATGAATTTAAAAAAGATACCATACAACTCTGTAATGTTACAGAATCATTTCAAAGGCCAAAATGCATTCTCCTATATGCATATGTTCCAAAGGGGAATTTGAAGGTAGACATTTCATGGTATTGAGGTGCGATTGATATTTTCAAGTAGATGGAGTATCCATCATGAAAGCAATTGTATGACTTTACAGCTAATCATTCTAGCATTTGATCATGGAATGTAAGAGTTTATTGATTTTTCGTGTTTCAACATTAAATTTCCTATAGTCGATGCACACAAGCCATTTTTTCTTCACTTGAGTTTCGGATAACACACCATGTTCATTTTTGACAACAGTTATCCCATCCTTTTTAGGTACAACATGAATTGGAATAACCCATTCACTATCATAAATTTGGTATATAATACCAGCATGAATATGCTTGGTGATCTCTTCCCTATCTACCTCAAGTATGAGGGGATTGATTCTTCTATGTGGTTTTCTAATTGGTTTGGATGATTCCTCAAGATAGATGTGATGCAGGTATAGAGCAAGGTTTATTCCTGGTATGTCATCTAGGGTCCAACCTAAGGCCTTTTTGTTTTCCTCAAAAAATTCAACATTTTTGGAATACTCTATTTCGGTAAGTGGAGGAGAGATAATGACATGATAAGAGTGATCATAGAAAAGGAATGCATATTTCAGGTGTTCAGGAAGAGGTTTTAGACCAGCATGATCTCTCATTTGTGGGTTAGACAACTCAAGAATGGAGGATGGGACTTCAGTAGCTTCAGATTTATTTTCCTTAATTTTGTCCAAGGTGGAGCAGTATAGATTACAGTTGATGTGGGATTCAGGAGAGTTTTCAAGATCCTCTAGATTGATAGAGTCTATGAATAATAGGTTCACCTCAACATCACCATTTATAACATGGTTAATCATGGTACAAATATTACAAGATCCTCTCTCTTCAGATCATGAGGAACATGATGGAATGGTGTTCAATTGACTCTCAGAAGTATCCACAAAATCATGGATTGAGAATGCAGAGTGATCCTCAGATGGGTATCTCATGTCTTGTAAAATATTGAACTTGATCAGTTGGTCACCAAATTCCATGGATAAGATGCCTAAAAACACATCAATCTTGGTTCTAGCAGCCCTGAGGAATTGTATTACTAGAATTTGGGGAGATCGAGAATAGTTTTTCTCACCTTCCATGCCAAGAAAATAAAAAACAGCAGTGAAGATAAGATTATTGACACAAATAAGGACATCCTCGATTATATGCTCAGGACTAGAAACACTTCAACTGGATAACTAAATTACGACACCTGTTGGATGTAAGGGACCTAGACCAAGGTTGGAGAAGATGGATTTTGACATGAAATTAAATGATTCTCATAGGTCTATGAGTGCATCATCAAAGTCAGAACATCCAATTTGGCATGGAATCGTAAAGGTCACTGGATCGTTGCACATTATGGGAATAGACTGTTGGGTGGATACATTTTCAAAGGTCCTAAGTTGACTCTTGGGGGTGAAAAATTATTTAAGAAACATGGTAAACATAGGTATTTGATTTATGGATTCTAAGAGGGGAAGGTTTACTTCAACATGTATAAACATGTCGAGCATTTCATAATGGGGTTAAAATGACTTCCTTGGTTTAGAAACAGCTTGAGGAAAATGATTTGGATTCCTAAGTGGAATGGAAGGAGGTGAGAGAATGGATTCAGATTCTTTTTCATTTTTCTTTTTAATTCCATTTTCTAGCTCAAAAATCAAAGGGGGTTTGGATGACTTATCTTAAGGCATATCAAAAAAAATTTCCGATCTAAGTGAAATTGCACATACATTACCCTTGGGGTTGGGTAATGGTTGATCTGGGAGTTGAGAAGAATTTTATTGTTGTTGTTGGATCAAGTGGGATTCAAGTTGACCAATTTGTGTTTCATTTTTTTAAGGCTATAATGAGTGAATGAGGCAAGATCTTCAACTGCACATTCCCATGGTTCTTATTAGAAGATGTTTGTCCCGAATTCGGATTTATTAAATTTGGGTTCTTGGGAAAGTGATTTTATTGGTTTAGGAATTGATAATTCTCATGGGGTAGTGGAAGCCTGGAGGAGGAAGAGGAGGATTGATCCTTTGAGTTTGAGGAACAAAAGGGTAAGGTTGTTGGAAGTTACCAACACATTGACCATATTGGAATTGGTTTGGTTTTTGATGAGGGTATTGAGGGGGATGGGAGACAATATTACTATATCTGCGGCCTTGGTTATTGGAATAAGAGAAGGGCTCATAGTGAGGTTGGATTAAGTTTCTAAAAAAACTGAAATGATAGTTGATGGTTGGGGTTCCACTGATCATATATTGCATTGAGATCCATTGTTCCAGATGAATCAGATGGTTCATCTTGATGTTCTGGACATGTGTCTATTGGATGAGCTAGTGTGATATAAATTCCACATTTTTTGACAGGTCCAGGAAACATTGATTGTGGATAATATGAGGTTGAGGATTTGGTAGAAAGAACTAGTTGTCGCACAAGACCTGTAAGTTCACTCATCCACTCTGTCATCATGTTCGCCTCTATGGATTGATTGTCTTGGACTGGTTTTCCTTGATCCTATTCTTGAGAAAATAATTATTGTGTGTTCACAGCCATGTTACTTATGAGATCTCTTGCAACTTCATGAGTTTTATCAACAAGAGAACCACCACTTGGGACATCAATGAAAGTTCACTCCATCACCAATAACAACTTGTAGAAGTATTAGATCAAGAGTTGGTCAGGTATTTGGTTATGTGGGTAGGTTTCAACAAGATTTTTGAACCTCTCCATCTTCTCATGGATCGATTCACTTGGGAATTGACAAATACCACTTATTTCCTTTCGGATAGAAGCAATACGAGAAGCAGGAAAAAAAATATCTAAGAATAGTCGCTTCATATCATTCCATGTGGTTATTGAACCAGGAGGAAGGTAGTAGTTCCATGAATTAGAAAAATCAGCTAGGGACATAGGGGATGATCAATGTTTTATTTTTTCCTCAGAAACCCCTTGAGTCTTCATGGTAGAGCACACCATGTGGAACTCCTTAAGGTGGAGATGCAGATCCGCACTGGCTAGCCCATCGAAATGAGGAAGAAGATGAATCAATCCTGATTTGAGTTCAATTCCAGCCAATTTTTTAGGATATTGAATACTAAGAGGATGGTAATTTATATTATGAGAGACAAGGTCTTTAAGTGTTTTTCCTTAGGATTGTCCATTTCTAATTCTACTGGTTGGGCAAGGACATGTTATTGAATGAGTTGATTATCTCTAATGTTCTTCCAATGTTGGTGAAGTGGATGCTCAATTTAGAGGCCAAAAAATATGAGGGATTGTTTGGGAGGCTATGGGGCATTCAGAGAGATGTTGGAAGAATGAGGAAGATGGGTTTTCATAGTGTTTTTTATCAGTTTATGATTTTTATGAGAAAGCGTGTTTTTCATTGTGAATTTTTCAAAAAAATTTCAAATTTTGTTATTTTGGGTCTTTTTACAAAAAAAAACTGATGACTACATAAAACACCATACCTATCAATGGATCCATTTAAAATCATGACCGATTGTCTCCTATAAACCGATCATGGTTCCGATACATTGATAATGTGTATAGCAGCACTTGGGTCGAATCCTCGACGATGATACTTTTTTAATAGTAGAATGTTTTTATTTGATTGTATTTTGATTGGGGGGTTTGTTTTTAGGGAATAAATGATGTGATTAATGATTGGTGTCAATTGAAAAATTTGAAAATTTTTGGGGTGAGTAAATTATTAGGGAGTTAAGCTTGTGATATCCTTGAGCTTTTCTTTGTATTTCATTTAATTTAACACCCACTTAAAAAGATAACATTGATTGGAATTCCTAAGTTTTAAGGCTTTAATCCAAGATTTAACATAACATATGGATCTAATATCAATTATATCTTGTTTATGGTAGTGTATTTATGGTTCCAATAATCTATGGAAACCACACGTTAATGAAAAAAAGTCGTTAATCCAAGACACGTTAAGTCCAACATACACAATGTTAAATTAAAGGATACTAAACGAGGAAAAGATCTAAATCACTTAACATATATAAATAATGAATCAACCCAATGGGAGACTTACTCATCCATTGAAATTATTATTAATCTGGTTATATTTATTATGATGATAAATTTAGAAGCTAAGAAAAAGAAAGGGATAATAAAATATTGGTGCGACGAACACAAACACAAATGATGATGATAATTAAAAAAGTAACTTTTCATTGATTGAGAATGAAAAATAAGGGAAGGTGATTCAACTATATTTAAATTATTTTAACAACATTAATATTATACAATAGAAGGTGGATGAGAAAAAGAGATACTTAAGAAGAAACATGCATTAAAACAAAATTACAAAGACTAACACTTACGAAATTACGATTGAAAATAAACAGAACGAACATGAAATCAAGGAGAGAAGGAAGGTTCTCTCATGTGAAAAATTGAGGTTGAAATGTATTCCTAGGAATCTGGCAGATCCTTGGTCATGCCAATTGATCCTTTCAAATTCTGAATTTCCAACTCTTATAAAATAGAGGAGGGGGATGTATTTATAGCCCAAGGAACTGGACTGTTTTCATTCACAATATGTCCCTGCACTTGAATCTTTTATTTGCCTATTAATATAGCTGAATCATGAGATATCATCTTCTTAAACGATGTAGACAATAATTTTTTTCCGACATCTCTCAAATTTTGGAGTAATTTGTACTTATTTAGCCAATGTTATCGCGGTATGATTAAACACAGTTAAACTATCCATTTCAATCCATACTTTTTAAAAGGACGAAATCGGAATAGGTTTATTAATAGGAATATTCATTAAAACCCCCAAAATTTCTTCAACAAATTATGCCAACTATATACCTTATTTTGCACTTCAAAATCGCATCTTGATTTGTTGATTACAACATGATATTTGTCCTGAATACTTTACTAGTTTTATTTCCCATCCAGAATGGTGGGTGGGGTTTCAATGAATCATTTGGGCCACTTGTATTTAGTTTGGGACTTGAATTCTTTATCCAAGACTCACTAAATCCCCCCCCCCAAAACTTTGGAGGATAATGAACAAATTTTCACTTCTGGATTGATCCTAGTAATTCAATATTCTTGGATGGGCCAGTTTCTTTACAGATTTTGTGGGCCTCATTATGTGGACCACATGACCCTTCAAATGGTAGAATTGTCCAATTATTACTTCTAATGATATATGGGAAATTTAATAATTAATCCTAAAAACATGAACCACATAATTTGGATCAGCAGGGTGGGAGTTATAAATAAAATTCTAAACTAACTCAATTAGACTACTTCTAAAAATGGTCAAAAATTATTTTTAGGTTTAAATCATTAATATTTCACAAAAATTATGAAAATTTCAAATAAAATCAGTAAATGGACTATATAATAAGTCATGAAATTATAAATAACATAAAACTTTTCTAGTTTAGGGGAGAGTGTGGTTTATGGATCAATTGAATCTTTTGAGGAAAGCATTTGTGATAAAATGTTGTTGGATGATTGAAATTTGACCTATCTTTTCATGAAGTCCTTGTTATGCCTAGAAATGTAACTGAGTTTTCTATCAAATGGATTCTTGTCAGAAGGGCCTCTAGGATGCTTATAACATCCCATCTTTGGAAATTTCAATGGTGGAAGAATTGAGGTTTAAAATTGTCCATTAAAAGCCAATATCCGTTTAGGAATGCACTAATGGGAGGATGGATAAAGAAATTATGATGGGATGATGTCTCTTGTTTTATGGTCCCAATTAAAAGCCACATCGATGTTTGGGATAGATTTTGAGCATTGTATTTGGGTTGAATGTCTAAATCTATTGGGCTAGTGAAATGGTGAAGGCTGCGGTGGGGGTTTTTAAATGCAACATGATCGTTCCAATGAGACTTCATGACCTTGCTAGGTGGGGTTCTATTTTGATCAATTTTAAGGTTTATTAAGGGATGATAATTTTTAAGGAGGGTAAATTTTAGAAGCCCGTGTTATGGACCACGTGTTTTATGATGATTTTTGAATTTTATTTTGAAATTACTTGGCAGGCTGCTATTAAAATGTCATTTCGGATCATTATTGTAAGATCAAGATCATTGTGATAAATCATTTTAATGAAATTGAAATTTATTAAATTAAAAATACAAAATAAAATTAGAAAAATGAGATTAAGTGGAAGATATGAAAGTTAAGAGTACTTTTTCATGGTAATAATAATAATACATAGATGATTATTATATTTGTTTTATTATTTTAGTTTTTCTGAGTTATGGGAGGCCATCTCCTCCCCCTTGCTTGGATGAACAATGCAAAATTCCACCTCCCTCCAAGCCACAGTAGACGCTCCACCCCAGATCCCTCAGATCTTTAGTTTTTAAGATAATTTCTTATAGAATTATCTCTCGATCATCATGGTTTGAGTTTCTATCCGTATTTTCATCCAATTTTTACTATATTAATTGCCCGTTGGAGTTTGGATGAATGCCCTAGTGTAAGGGATAACCATGTCTCCAATATTATTTTGATTTAGGGTAGTGTGGGGGGTGCCTTGAGACCCATTGGTCCTACATTCGACAACCACTGCTAATGGTTAGGTGGTTCAGGTTGGTTTGTTCCTATATCATTTATTTGAGGTAACTTTTTACACTGCTATATTTTTTCACCATATATTTATAGTAAAGTGCTGTTAATGATACCCGAGGGAATTATTTTACGATGTTACAATCTATTCAAAGGTTGTACAAGCATATTACTATGTAAGAATATATATATATATATATATAATCCGCGTGATGGTTCTTTCATGGAGTGGGGAAAATGTGCATCAGTTTAAGGATATATATGTATATATGGATGTGAGAGCGTGCGAGCTTGTTGTTTCTTGAGTTGGAAAGTGCAGAATGCAAAACACTGGATTTGTATTTTTGAGGTAGGGTCATCAACCTTGAATTTATTTTTAAAATTAAATTGTTGTTTATTCACTGATTTTGATAAATAGGACTATAAATTTGGACTGAACTACAAATTTGTGATAAATGATTTTTTAGAGTAAAAAATCGTGATTTTGTAGTAAAACCCCAACATAAGTGGTATTATAACTTCAATATAATAACATAGTGAGTAGAATATTTATATTTTATTAGTTTAATAATACGTGGTTTTCCTATTTTTTCATAGTTAGTGGATGCTTGACTATTTAAACGAATATTTTTTTAATATCAGGGAGACACACCACCTCCTTTTCATGTTAAAACACTTGAATTTAATGGTTCAAATGAACATGAATTGGATTAATGGGTGGGTATACCCATGTGAAATGAATAAGAGTGATTGGAAACAATTGGGTGTGTATACCCATGAGTTAGGAATGAATACGAACTGTAACTAAGAGTGGGTATACTCTATGGAAACATGGGTTGTGAAGGGGTATTAATGAATGGGAAAATTCATTAAAATAGTTGAATGCATTTAAATTCAAGTGATGGATAATGAGTCGGAATAATTAGTATATGTCTCAAATTAAATGTGGGTAAACAAGTGGGTAAACTCGTGTAACATATTTAAATATGAAATTTCAAAATGAGCATGTATACTCAAATGGAATGGAATTGATTATATGAGTGGATATGTTCATATGGGTTGTTTGGTTATATGGTTTATATGAAATGGTTAAACATGAAAGGTAACAGATTAGGATGGTATGATTTCTCCTTGGGTTAACGTAATGATAATATCTTATGATAGTTTAAATTAATTTAGTGAAATCGAAACATATAAGATGGTTTAGTCAACACCTCTTCTTTGTGACCATAAATCACCTTCTGTTAATTAAATTATTTAATTTAAATTAGAAATGGTAGGTGATATGCATGAGAGGCCTTTCTTCATGAATTGGACTGAATATCTTACCATGTTGATGTAATATGAATAGGGAATCCATTATATGTTTCCTCATATTAAAATTGGGATATTTGTTATATATATATATATATATGTATGATTGATAAACGGGTTGTGATACAGAGACTGATGCTCCAAATACTCATAGGGTGATAGGCATGACATTCTACACCCATGATATATATATATATATATATATATATTTATGATTAATAAATGGGTTATGAGACAAGAACTGATGATCCAAATACTCATTAAGTTCTCTACATGATGCTCTATTCCAATGATATATATATATATATATATATATATATATTTATCATTGATAAATTGGATTTGAGATAGAAACGGATGCCCCAGATACTCATGAGGTTAGAGACATGACATTCTACAACCATGATATATATATATATATGATTGATAAATAGGTTGTGAGAAAGGGGCTGATTATCCAAATACTCACGCTGTGTTAGACATGATGTTATACACCAAGGTTATATATATATGTATGTATATATGTATGTATGTATGTATGTATATTCATGTATGTATGATTGATAAATTTGTTGTGAGATAGGGGCTTATGCTCTAAATACTCAGGGGGTTCAAGACATGACGTTCTTCAACAATTTATTGACATTGGATTGTGGGTCCAATTGGTCGTACATTAATGGAATTAAAAGGATGATGAAAAATGATGTGATATAATGATATCAAATGAATATGATAAATGGTTTTTCCTCTAGCACTGGATGAGGAAGGTATTGAGATATGGGTGTCCGTGGGAACCTATGGGTATATGCGGTTATATAAGCGATAATTGAATAACTGTAAACCAATGTATATGATTACCAGTGTTTTACAATTTGTAAAACTCTATAAATTATTACTATATATATAATTGAAATAATGGGAAAGTTATTTTAGAAATGAGCCTATGCTGGTACTTCCGTTTGGTGTCCCTTAGAAACTTAGACAGGTTGTTGTATATTAATTTAATTATGTTGTTACTTTCCTATATCTGTAAGATGTTTAATTTTTATTCACCGCCTCATTTGGCGAGACCATAGAGGGTAATGAACTTCTATGATATTATCTCACACCCTGGTCAGGCACCTATGGTACCCGTGTAAAGGTTATATTTATGGTGTTTCTATAACATATCTTGTTTTCCAAAGAAGTTAATATGAGATCAAGATCCCTTACCTTGAGTTATTATTTCTTTGAATGTAAACTGACATCTTGCATAATAATTATAAATTTAGTATAATTTTATAATAGTACCATAAATATATTTATCATACCATGTATGATGCACTTATAGCCTTTTATAACCCCTTTATTAACAATTGATTATTAAATATAATGTTTTAGGTGATATCAGCTTCATTTTTCCTATGTGTTTTCAATTGATAGTGCATATCCCAACATTGTGATATTCATTAAATCATATTTAAAAGGTTAATATGATAATAATATTATATATTTTCATTATATTATGAAAAACATTATTGTGTCCCTCATGGAAATGTAATGTTTCAATATATATGTTGTATCATATTTTCAAAAGTATAATTATGTTAAAAATATCAAATATATACTTGAAATTCAACATTATAATATTTTGTGTTGGGTAGTATGGAAAAATAATTACATTGGTTTGCAAGGCGTTAAATCGTCATACACACGATTGGTGTTTTCATTTCCCGTTTGGGGGATGAAGTGATGGATATAGATCATGAATATAAAAAGTAAAAAATAATTATATTAAATATAAAATTTTCATTATACTATCATAGTTTAGTTTTTTTTTTGAGGATATATAATAAATAAAACAAAAAACGTGGTTAAGAATGGTACCTCTTCATTAGATAACCTCTTAGGACAGAACTAAAAATCAAAACAAAGAGGGGTTACAAATAAAAATATGATAAAAAGGGATTTTTTTATATTAAATATTGATTTCATTTACAAAATAAAATGAATTTTTATGTGTTATGTGTAGAGTATTTTGGTGTCCTTTTATAAGTGGGAGAGTGGACATGCTTGGAATATCTGAATGAATAAATTATGCCCACATTTTCTACAAGCCAGATGAATCCAAAATGGTGAATTAATAAATTTTTATAAGATATTGTTGAAATATGTCCATCCAATAATAAATTAACTTGTTTTAGTTTATTATTAAACATTCTCCTTTTAGATTAACCCCCAGTAAACCTATTTCATCCTTAACCATAGTAATTAATTTTTTCTATTTTTTCAATTCATTGTGGTCACAAATATAATAATACTATATTAGATCATAATAATTATTCTGATTCCTAAAATGGAATAAAGTTAATCATATTAAATATATATAAATGGATGAAATAATTTTTAAATAAAACCCAGAGGCATGATGAAAATAACATTTTACAAAGAAGCTTCCATTACAATGAAGAGTTGTAAAATCAATATTGTACATAAAATTGTTTAAAATTTCTTAATTTTTTTATTGATCATTCAATTTAAATTATTTTATGTATGTTTACATAATAAATGAAATATTGTATTATTTAAATGAATTAAATCAAAAGTAAATTCGTAATAAAAAATTATTTCCTCAATATTAATTGAAAATTCATATTTTGAGAGAATTATAAAAAATTAAATCTCAAATGACAATATTATGTTGATTAAAAAAATTATGTTCTTTTGTTCAAATAAGTTTTTTAAAATTTTTATGAAATTTTAATTTATTCATTTATTGAAAATAATAATAATAATTTATTTTGAGGAAAAATTATATTTTGTTGCATGTAAAAACATTAATAAAATTATGTACAAATTTATCAATATATTTTATTTATCTAAAACAAATAATTATAAATTTAAAAATGTGGTTATTCTTATTGATATATTCATATTTAATGGCCATGTTTTAGCTACCATGTAAAAATAATAATTTTGATTGTGTACTATGGTTCAGTAAAACAAGGAATATCCTGTAATGCAATCTATTGAGGGAGGTAAATTAATTTAAAATATTATATTTGATAAAATAATGGGGTGTTTTATTATAACCCCATTTAAAATTATTTCACCATCAAAATTATCTAATATTTATAAAAATATATGAGCATACTTTTACCTTATAATATCCTCAGGTTCCTATGTAGCATCCTCAAATTGGTGATTTCACCACAAAACATCAACTAGTCTAGTGGGCTGGTTCCATTATACGTTTTCCGTATAATCTAGAATCTCAACTGGGTTTTCCATATTAGAGATATATATATCTAGTGGTATAACCTCTGTGTTTAGTACAAGATAAATATCATATATGTACATCCACCGGATATATACATGGAACACATCATGGACTAGAGAGAGGTTATTTGGAAGCCCCAAGAGATAAGATAAAATCCCTAATAAATAAATAATCCAAAAAGGGGCTATATAGTTATAAATAAAAGTAAATTAATTTCCACTTATCATAAACATATTCTATGGAAGAATTCATATTAACTCTGTATCACCAGATTTAAAATATAGATCATGCCAACGATTATCGGCAAAATTATTCGGTCAAATATCCTCTACCTTGATGTAATATTGAATGTATTTAACCAGAATCATTATTTCGTTAGCCCAATTTTGTCACATCGTATTTATTTTTCCATCTTTATTTCAAAAAAAAAATGGTTCTGTACATATCATTCAATAGAGGTCATCATAAGGAGCCATTTGAATTTTCGAGTGAGTCTTTTTATTTTAATAATACTTGTGTAAATGAAGGTGGTGATCTCAAAACCCATTAAAATACCTAGAAAAAATATATTTACATACCTTATATGGATTTAATTATTATCTAAGATATACCATATGTTTGGGTATGATAAAATGTTAAATAATTCAACTATTTATCAAGGGATTGTTCATTACTTTTCCATAATATATAAGTAACCATCAGATCCCAATTAGACACAACAGAATATGGTATTCAATAGAACCTTACAAATTACATAATTTTTATACGAAAATCTGATCAAGTGAGAAGTATTATCAGATGGAAATTAAGTTTGGGGTATTTTAAGGTGAAAGAATACACCCCAAATGACAATATGTTCTTTAAATGTTTTAGGGTAATAATGACAAAATCAATGGTGATGTATTCTCATTTCTATTCTCATGTGGGTAATAGTTGTAACATGTTGTTAATTTTTTTTCTCTTTTTCTTAACATGATGATATATAGGAAATGAAGATAAAAACTATACAGTATCTCTCTGGAGGCCATCCAACATGAAATAATCATTCAAATCCATATACATTACTATACTTCCAGGATATATAGTGAATAGATAACTATGGTCATAATCTAATAAATCCTTATTCTAATCTGTTATGGATTGAACATAGACATAGTTCAAGAATCTTATCATTCCATTACAAACTATGTTAAACTCTGAAACATATCTTAAAATTTTCAATATAATTTAATCCTCCTAATAAATCTACTTAATATAAAAAAAGATAGAAAATTGAACACTCATTTGTCAAAGATAGGATTTATCCCCTTTAATCCTGATTTATAGATCAATACATCTGAAATTGAGAAATATTTAATCCTTTGGGATATTCATCATTGATAAGATAATATGATCCTTTTTAATCAACAAATTAGAAACCTTGTTCACATTCCCATGGTGGTAATTCATTGAGCAGTAATAATCTTTAATCAGCTCCAACTATCTTCTATGGTGCATATTCAAATCTATCTATGTGAATATATATGTTGAATTTTTTTACCATTATATAACTCACATATTTCCCTATAACTATAAATCCAATATATATTTAATGAAAAAAATTCATCAATTTAATTGAATTAATGTGTAGAGTAATTTTTATTATTATCATTTAATTTTATTAAGGGATAATATTTCACCAAGTCATTATGGATGATGTCACATCCTAGTCCATTCTAGGATTATTCACTATAGACTACAAAACCTTTTCTACTACAAAGAAGTTCGAGGATGTTTGATATGACTAATATTCAATTATGCTCTATGAAATTATCCTTATATTCATTTATATAATGTAACATTGCTCATTTTCAAGGTAACATTGCTTTTTTGATTATACAACCTTAGAAACATTCCACCCAAATCATCTATAATGTCTAGAAAACCCAATAAAACTATAGATTTGGTAAATATAACTGGAATATTCCATCGTTCAATAACATATTTATTTTATTCACCCACAGAAATTTCATCACAATATATTATATGTCATAAGAATAAATCATTTTGAATTCAATATTCAAACTTCATAAAATTTTCATATAGATTTTTCATTCAAATGATCCATAAATGTATCAATAAAGAGTATCCATGATCTCACATTATCAATGAGTAAATTAGAAAATCATCTTTAAAGATAACCAAAAACTAATAAAGGTAATATCTAAATAGTCTATTCATTAGATCAATGAATTTAGCTTGGGATTTTGTAAGACCAACTTGAATGAAAATAAAACCATAGTGGTCAATCCTCATTCAAAAGTCTGTCTTAGGAATTCTTTTATTTTTGACCCTCCAATATAGTACCCTGGTCAATGAAAAATAATTAATTTTTTTATATACTTGTAATTGATCGAAAAAACCATCAATGTGGGGTTGAAAAAACTTTTCCATAATAGTGGTCTTGTTATGTTCTTGATAACAAATGAAAAGATTTATTGACCAAACTTTGTTCTTAATAAATAGAATATGTAGAACCAATAGTGATGAACTAGATTGTATAAATACCATTTCACAATTTTTCATGAATTTATTCTTTAATTAATAAAACTGAATTGGTTTTATTAGAGGCGGTGACCTTCAAGGAAGATTATATCCATGTATGAATTCTATTGAGAACTCAACTTCATGATGATGAGGAAGGATAGGAAATTCCTCTGGAAATGCATCCCAAATATCCTAATAAATAAGCATTTCATTGATGTTAAATTTATCCCCAACCATTTTATAAACATTTCATTCATGTTTTGGAATTAAGACCAGAATGATATAATTAATTTCCATTGGTTTTTTCTATTCATCCTCGAACAGTTAAATGCACATCGGTTCATTCAAGATAAAAATATAACTTCGATTCAATATTAAATTGTTTAATATTCATAAAATAAAATTTAATCCATTCCTAGAATCACATTCAATAAAACTAATGGAATATAAAATGACTACCTGAAATCACATTCCCATATACTTCTTGAAGAGACAGACTAGATACTTATTAGGAAATAAATTTACCATGATAAGTTTCCAATGCTAACATAATATCTAATCATTTAGATTGTAATTCAATAAAAATTTCATATTCCATAGATATAAAAGAGTATGTTGGCCCACGTCAAGTAAAACATCATCCTATAACATTTGGATGATATGTGTAAATTTAATAATTTCATTCTCATGACCCACATCATCTAAGGACCCAAAATTATGCATTACATATTATTTTGTTTTTTAACCAGTATTTAATTTATTAATATACTAAAGACCCTTTCAGTTCATAATTTTAGATATCAAATACAAAAATCATACATAAAGAATCCATACATTATATGTTTTCATTTATATGCATTATTTAGTTTTCAGTCCAAAAAAATACTTTTTAAATAAAACGTGGATTATTTTCATGAAAAATATTAATATTATTCATTTTAACATCACCCTATCCCCAACTCTTCTTAAAAAAATGACAGAAAGTTTAAAAATATAAGATGTGGAAAATTTTGAAAGGGACATAAATTAATAAAACTATCACTTCAATTAAAAACATGAATACCATTTAAAAAACATTTCATCAAAATATTCATTTTATCTGAAAAGTTAAACAGTTTTTCCTTTAAAAATCATTATTATTCTTTTTGGAATCAAAATAATTTCATGAAATCTTAATAAAGAGAATATAAAAGTCATTTATGTTCCTTAGAACATAATAATAATATATCCCTCGTAATAACACTTAAAAATTGGAATAATCATATGTTTGAATGTTAATATAATTCATTAGAGAATAAAATTACTAGTTAATGCATTGTAGAACTATCTGGGAAAACTCATTGTATAAGATATAACAGGCTCACCAATGAGTTATTATATTTATTAAACCTTAAAAAATAATTTCTAAATACCATATTATTAATTCAATAAATAAAAAACTATTTTATACCCATGTGAAATAAACATTATGAAATAAAAATTCTTATTTTTCAAAAAAATAACTTTTCAAATATAAAATATGTGCCATCAATAAAGAAATATATATTTTTGAGGGAAAAAACGAAAAAATATATATGAAAATTCAATGAATTATGTTTTCATTATGGCTAGAAAAAATCTCTCATTCCATTTAATTTAAAAATATTATGTAGATATATGTGTTCAAAATGTCACAAATAACCTTGTTTGTAAAAAGAAAAACTATTATTTTAAATAATTATATAAAAAATTAAAACATGTAAAAATGAAATTAAAATATCATAAAAAAAACTTGAAACCAAAATTTAAATAATATTCAGAAAATATTTTTATTTTCATGGATGGAAAATATATTTTTAAGTGATTTTTTTTAAAAAATAGTTTCTTTAAAAAAGTCTTCTATGTTTAGTCGTATTCATCATGTATGTCCTTTACCATTCATAATAATGATAAATTTTAAATTTTCAACTTTATTATAATCCATTATTGTGTTAAATCATATTTTATACCACTTATTACCCTGATATATACAATTACATTATCATTTAAATTCACATAGTGTGTTTTGACCATATTTGGTACATAAGTCTAAAATTTCATAGGCTATATGACTACGATCAAAGAGGATATTATTTAAATATTAATATAATAATAAATATAATGAAAAAATTACTATTTTTATATTCCAATTAACATTTTAAATTCACCTATGAAATATTGTTATGAAAATTAAAATAATTTACCATCACAGAGACGCTAGGCCATACGTACGAAGGAAAAACATTTCAATTTTTCAATGATAATTATGAAAAGAAGGTATTTATTATTTTATCATTAAATAATTATAATAAGATCCCAAATATGATATTAATTCCACATATACACTTATATATATAATCCATTTGAGGTGGTGATGAAAATTGAATCGCATCACTTCATGGAGGAGGAAACCCACACATACACATGAAGAACGTTTTCATTTTTCTATGCATGGAAATTTATGAAGATAAAAGATATATTATATTGGTAAAATTTTAAATATTTAATTAATTTATTAATTAATAATTATTTTCGTCATCATAACTAGTCTTCTGAGACAGGGATGAAAAATAAACTACATCAGTTTGGGAGGTGGTGGTCCGACATACAAACAAATGATGATTTCTGTTCCCATTTGATGGATATAGAGATAGATATTGGTAATTACTCTAACATAATAGCATATAATTCAATTTTTCATTTTTTTTATTATTTTTGATTGTTTTAATAATTTTTATGGATGTGTAAAAATAAAAAAGTTATAATATGCTGAAAAAAACCTTACCCACTCTTTAGAAAACCTCCTTTGATTAGAACCTTATGACCTATAAGATTCATATTATAACTAAATAAAGTACTATATAATGAGGTTATGGATTATATTATATTATTTTAATATGTATTTGATGATCCAAAATGGGTTTGAAGGGTGAATTAAATAAAATAATAGGTTCCCAATTATAAGAGAGGGGAAGAGCACTGTAGAAAATTTTTCAAAATAATAAATTAACATTTAATAATATTCAGTACTAAATGAATCAAAACATATTGATTTCAAAAAAAATAGAATATTAGTCTAAATAAAAACATTAAATAAATTAAAAAGTTTTTACTATATTTAAACCCAAATATTGTGGTTTTACCCCTTATTTAACCCCATTTACTCTTACAAAGATAATGGTGTTTTTCACACATTGATGGTTAATAAAATTATTTTAAATGGGAAAAGACCCATAAATGGTCCATTGTTTATATTATTAACCTTATACTAATAAGTTTAATAATTTTAATATTTTAAAAAAATATTATATCTTTTAATAAATTTTTTTACTATAAAATATTTGTATTGTCAAATTTTAAAAATACTCATTAAATTAAGTATAGTAATACATGGATGACACTTATAATTTCACTCAAATATTTTATTATATATAAAACAAGTGAATGAAATATAAAATTTAATTTATCAAATTATTGATCTAAAATAACATTATTTTAATATTTTTATTATAATTTATTAGAATTTTCAATTAATTAATTATGTACTGCATTAGTAATGTGCAAGTAAGGAAGGTTACTTTTCATTCTCTAAAAAATAAAAAATATATTACAATAAAAAATATAACTCTATTATAATATATAATAACATTTATATTATAACATATACTCTTCATAACATTGTATTAAAAGGTTAATTTTATTATTAAAAATAGTGGGACATCTTAGGCGTTTCTCTAAAAAATACAATAAAAGTCATAATCTCATATGTGTTACCCCAAAATGTAAAAAATAATTTTTAAAATTTAAAATAATTTTATTATGACAAATCATTAAACTAATAATAATTAAATATGTATTTAAATTTAGGGTAATATCATGACATCACATTTTATGGGTTATTATAACATTATTGACCTTGCACAAGCATTTCAAATGAAATTGGATAATCCATTTTTTATATAAATAAATCATTATTTTATAACCATATAATTAATCAATAACACAAAATATTTTATAAAAATTTCTATAGTGGACCTATATCATCCAAACATTTAATTTTAAGATAATAAATTTTACTTTTCTTGTGCTCCATAGGCTCTACTTTAGCACTAAAAATGAGATTCATATTTACTATGGAATAAATAATAATATATTTGTTTTAAATGATTATAAATGATATTTATATTATTTTATCATAATTTACTTTTTCCATAAGTTACATAAAAATTTAGGATGTCTATGTCATGGAGATAACATAAAATGAACCATATATCATATAAATAATACTTTCTACAATTAACTAAAAGTTTAACTTCTAGAGAAAAATATATAAAAAATATACTAAGATAAATTTTGATTGATTAATACAAAATTAAATTTCATTTCATGAAATTATATATCATTATTTTATATAAACTAATTTTAATATAATATTTCAAATCACAATAAAAATTTATTCTTAGATAAATACAGTTCAAAAAAATGTGTATTTATGTTTTAAAAAATTATACCAAATTCAATTATAACATTTATTCTAATAAACATAAATTTAATTATTAATAATATAATATTACTAATATGTATTTAAACAATATAGTAAAATAAAATGAATCATTTTTAATTATAGAAACAAATATACATTTTTCAAAAAACATCAGTTTTTTCACTATTCATATGGAAAATCAATCTTTTCAAAAAAACCAAAAAAATTACCATAATATAATTGTTTTTATTCAGATTAAAAAATTATTAAATATAAAAAAAATGTATAATTTAAATATTTTATTATAATAGTCACTCATAAAAAGTTTCAAAATCCCAATTTCAAAGAGAAAGTAATTTTTAAACATTAATATGAATTTACAAAATATTAACAGATTATTTTCTTTTGAACCTACCAAAAGAATAATATTTAGTTTGAAAATTTTATTTCTTTCATAAATTAGTTATTCCTATTCGTACCCACTAATTTAATGTTTGAGTTATAATGATCAAATTTAAATAATATTTTGTTATTCATTTAAGCTCAATGTGATTTATCTTATATTTTATCTAATATAGTGTTACCATTTCAAACATCAGGATGTTACATTCTACCCACCTTTTTAAATTTTTTTTTAATAATATTGAACTCATGGTCAATAAAAATGGATTGAATTTTAAAAATACCTTTTTGTAAATCCCATATCATAAAAAGAATGATCAAAAACTCTTCTTGAAAAGATAGAATGGAACGTTATATTGTCACCTAAGATGAAACATACTAGGTTTACATGTAAGAGAACATATTTTGGAAATGAATACCTAGATAAGGAATATTAAAATATATCATACAGATTTATATATTTTTATATGGAATATATTTATGGGAATATTAATCACAAAAAAACTATAAATATGTGAAGGGTTAGAAGTACACTAATATCTTAGTTGAAAAAGTTAAAAATTTCTATTTTTGTTTCAATATCCTATTCATTTGTTTGAATTATTTAACTGAATAGACTAATATTTTGAGTAAATATACTTACTTGAAACGTATAAGATCATCCTTTAATCAATTTCCAGAACAATGTCATATTTTTCTCCAAGCGATGTGTGCTAATGAATAATTTTTCTTGTCTGGTGTACTAGAATCAACATTTTAGAAATTAAAAATACCATAAAATATTTAAAATATATTCTTATCATCTTTAAATATTTACAAAAAACAAAATCAGTTTGGACTATATAAGATATTCCCCGATATTAATAAATAATAAAATGAAGAAAAAATAACTTATTTTAAAAAATTCAATATAAATCCACAATGTTCCTCTTAGAATATTTGATAAGTAATTATTTTTAAAATACCTCTAAAAATATTCTATATTATTATTTAACACCAGAAAAATGTATTTGATCATGTATTCATCCAAGATTAATTTATCATTTATATTCCAAAAAAAATCTATCGATGTTATTGTATCATTACAAAATTCTAGTCCCCTAAATCATATAATCTCCAGGATATATTAAAAAATATTATATATAACATGATTCCCCATAAAGTCACAATAAAATCAGGCGTTCATAAAAAATTTAATTAGAATATTATTCAGAAAATAACATCCAATGATATTCTGTTTAACATAATTATATATTCTCTCACAATTAATGTGATCATCTTCAAAAATAAAATTAATCACCAAACCAACAAATATATTTCATGTGTAATGGTTGTCTCTATAATAAATGATTATACCCCAAAATTAATTGATCCTTTCTTAGTCAT
Source organism: Viscum album (assembly GCA_963277665.1). Lineage (NCBI taxonomy): Eukaryota > Viridiplantae > Streptophyta > Magnoliopsida > Santalales > Viscaceae > Viscum > Viscum album. The sequence goes on from CAUJRU010000232.1 coordinate 440,300, forward strand.
ATCTTTTAAATAATGGAATATAATTTCATACCAACTAGGACAATATATTTGGTAGTGGAATGTGACACAACCTTATCGCCCTTCAGTTGCCTATTCAAACCTCACGACCTTGTCGGGTGTGATGGTTTTTCTCCAATCCTTTATATTGTAATTTTTAGAAACATATATTAAGTTTATCAATATTTTTTTCCTTAAATTTATGAAATATCTTATAAATTAACCATTATATATTCATCATGAAATAAATTTTTCAACCTCAAAGGTTATCTCATGCCTTCGATTTTGAATGATAAAATAATAGAACCCATAAATAGCTCCAAATAAATGATCTTATAAATATTAAAGTCTACCAATAGCATTAAATATATTAACACCAAAATTTACTATTATTATGAAAAAAAAATTCTTCAAATTATACCTAAGGGTTATATATACCTAAAATTAATAACCTTTTCCCAAAAATATAATTAATGACTCTAAAATTCCATTTCATAAAACCTTAAATGGGGGTGTCTATTCCATTAAAATTATAATCAACATTAATAATTGAAACCCAAGATGATGTCCATAACTATTATGATAATCTCAATTACAATAATTCTTATATCTAAAGTTATATAAAACCTCATAAAATAAAAAATATAACGACCCAGACATAAAAACTATTGATTCCTCTATTATTTAACTACATATCTATTTCATAAAATCTAAATTCCCTTTTAGATTTAGAGTTATTTTAATTTTTTATAATCATTTACAGAGAGAAATCATACATTACAAGTGAAACTTGATAATAATTATCAATTTTTTACACCAAAAAATTATTTTTATATAGAAAATTATTTATTCTAATGATAAATATTTACAATTTTCATCTTAACATCAACATTGTACGTACTTATTTGACCCCAATTTTAAACAAATATTTATTTTATTTATATAATATATTTACGTGACATTTAAGTGGATTTAGAGACATTTTGGAATGTTTTTGGGTATTTTTTAAGGGGTAAAATTTGGTGAATGGTTTGGGGAAACCATGCAACTCCTACTGAAACTGGTCAAACATTAGATCTTTAAATTGTGGATCTGATAATTTCCACCCCTAAATATATTTTTTTCCAAAAATTTTATTAAATTGATATTTTATCTTCCAAATGGGTGTATAGGTTTTTCTATTATTCCAGAGGGGATCTGATGTTGACTCTTGGCACTTTAAAACCATATTATCTTAATAATCCATTGTTCATCATGGTTTTAGTTTGTTTTCCAAAGATCTAATTCTCTCTCTCTCTCTCCAGGTTTCTGAGATATTCAACTAATGTGGATAGATATAAGTTTTTTCATTCCAAATTTTATTTTATTTTGATTTATTGATGTTAGGTGAAGAGTTCTGAAGTGACATTTTTACATTTCAACCAAACGTCAGGGATGTTTTCATGTCATTTTCTATTTTCCCTAAATAATAATTGGTACGTTTCGTCACTCTCGACTCATATATTTAGAATATGAATGATTTATTTCATTTTGGTTCTTTTACTTAATGACTAGTGTAAAAATATTGAGAAATTTTTGTTGTAAACCATCTATTGTGATTGTTTATGTAATTGTGAAAATTGAGAGTTCTGGTAGAAAGATAAAATTGTAACGTTATTTTAAAATGTTGATTTTAAAATGAGGATTTTGTTTTGATTCTTGAAAATTGGGTTGTTAGTAAAATATGGTTTTATTGAAATGATTTGGCAATGATGGTGTTGGAATATGGTTTGTTTAAGGGATTAAGTATGTGTAGAATGGGATGGATATCAAAGGTAAAAAAAATTATTATCTGTGTGGGCGTGTGTGGTTGTGAAATTGAATGGGTTATGGAAACAAGAAATTGAGAGAAATGATAAATGACTTGTTTGGGTGATTCCATTGGATTATATGATTGTTTTGAGAGAATTTGTTTTTATGTAGAACTTTTTTACATTTAGTTATAAAATATTATTAGAAATTTATTTATATAAACACTATCATATAATTTTAATAATATAATCCATACTAGTATAGTCAGAAGGGTATTTATTGGCATGAAATCAAAAATATTTTATTACTCACCCCTTATTTGGAACATTGGTGGTTTTTCAGATGTTTTTTATTAGGACATGGTGAATGCTAAAGCATCAAACTTTATAAGTTGTTATTTGGGACACATGGGATAGAGATCGAGTTCGAGCTTCAATTGGTGTCTATTTATTCTTTGAGTTTTATTAGTTTTTCCTTCTGCTGTGTACATGGGTATTTTTGAGTCTTCCGATGTGGTAAAAATTCATATTTTAAATTTGATATTAATTGTATTATATGAGTTTTATTTAATTATTATCATGCATCGGGTAGTGGTTTATTTGGTTCGGTATTTTTGGATGGTTAATTTATTTTCAGATAAAATATTTCCCACAATTTTAAATGAAGACCACAGAATTTATTTATATCCTTTGGTTTTTTTGGGATTTCTATTAAGGACATGTGATATTCTACAACCTTTTAAAGAGAATGAGGAGGGGTGGGATGTTACAAGTTTTATCAAAGGATTGTTTTTATGATTATCTTTTTTGTACAAGTGGTTATTTTCCTGGTATTGGTTTTCCTTCATGGATTTCAAAATTCTTTTAGGTATATTCTTTGTGTTGGGTTGGTATAAAGGAGTCAGAATGTCAGGACATGAAAAGTAGATCATAAGAAGATGTTTCTAACATTTTTATGTTGAAAATAACATTACTTGGTTGATTGGTACATAATTGTTTTAGAGACACTTATAGTATCTAAAATCTCATTTTCATGGGTTTATCCAATGAGAATAGAAATAAATGCATTATAGAAATGACAACCCACAAGGAGTGTATATTCAATTTTTGGTAAAAAATTATGATTTGGTACAAAACAGTTGAATTTAAAAAATGTTTAATCTTTTTTCAAATGTGATACTCCAAAAAAACATTGAATGGTTATTTTGAAAATGTATTGATTTATAAAAATAAGTTGTGAACTTTATAATGTTATTGAACATCTAAAATGTTGAAATATGTAATTCATTATCGGGTTCTTATAATGTGGTATAATTTGAAATTCTAAGCCTCCAGTTAATAGAGGGTGAGACTTATGGTGTTTTTTGATTTTATAGAAAATGCAATGTAGTAGGTGTTAGAAAATCCAACTGAATGAATTTTCTATGAATTTTGTTGATCCTAAGCCATATGTGATCAAACCACTAGTTCTGAGTATAGTCTTAGCTTTTTATGTTGCGGATACATGTAATTGGAGGGATAAAAAATGAAATGTGGATCATTCAATCCTATTATAGAAGTAGAATCTATCCACCCATCAGGGTGACTCAGAACTAGAGATGTATGAGGTGTGTCTAAACATGATGAATCAAATCTACAGTTCACTGGCACTCCACCAGAGTTTAATGTAAATCTATAAAAATATAATATGGAAGAACTTGCATGGAAATGGTGGTATTTACTTATTTAGGATAAATTAGACAATGAACTTACATGGGAGGATTTTGAGGAGTTTTTTTAACAAAATATTATATCCTCATACATTCAAAACATAAATAAATATGGACATGTTAATCTTCAGATATGAAAATATTTCTGTCATAGAGTATGTAGTAAAATTCTTGAATTTAATGGGTTTTTGCACTCGAGGAAGCTACTAGTGCAATATTGAAGTAAAAAATTTCTTAATCTGGAGTATGGAAAAATGATCACTTGAAGAATGTTGTTCTCTACATTACATATTACACACAGATGTTTACTTGAGAGAAGACAGATAAAAGGAATATATCTAGAGTTATGGGTGGGGATGTTTTTTGATACCCATAAAAAATGGATTAGAGGAAGAGTGAAAACTAATTTCAAGGTGAGATAAGGGCTCTAAATTAGATGATAGAATAAGTAAATATTCCTCCATGACTAAAGAGAAAGATAGGATATTTCCAATATAGTAAATTACACCACATGAATAGAGACTATACGACACAACCTAGAACATTCCACAATTGAAATTAGATTGGGAATCATTAGTGATATTATAATAGTGCTCTGAGGTCGTCTGGTTAGAAACATTCTCAGGTGATGTAGGCATCATATCATTTTACAAGATAAGGGAATCAGAATCAATCTTGTCGGTAGAATAGATTTTTTAAAAGGTTGGGGCCAAAGCCTCATTTTATTATTAAAGAAAATCAATGAACTCTTTTAACTGGGTAGAAGGAGACCCATTACATTTCCTGAAGGCCTAGTGGGCTTATAGCCCATTTCATAGCCCGTAGGCCCAATATTTTGGCCTAATTTCCATTTTATGAATAGTAACCCTGCTGATATAGTACCCGCATAGTACCACCACTACTACAGTGCCCTACCACCGCAACAGTACCCCACCGATCTACAGTACCACCACTACTACAGTACTGCTACAGTGCTACTACAGTACTTGTACCCAATGGGGGTTGAACCCCCATTTTTCATATAGGATTATAGGGTGCTTACCACTAATCCAAAAAAGTTCTCTAAGCATGCAATAAAATAGAGTTGTTCAGTTTATTGTGATACTGCAAAATACCTTTCTTACCGCTGAAGATGGAGTCATGCATATCATTCCATGAGACTTGAGTGTAAAGGAAGGTTTAATGGGATTTTTTTCACCATAATCTTGAATGATATCATTCCAAATCGTTACATGAAATTTTTCATCGATGTTATAGGTCGAGAAAAATAGTCTCCAAGCATTTTTAGATCTGTTTATAGATGTATTTGTGAGAAAATTTATATGACTTTCCACCAATATTGAAGTGAAATTTATAATTAATCTCCTCTATCGGACCATTGACATTACCGTTTGGTAATATAGGATAGAACTGATAGAACTAAGGGATTGAAAAGTTATATTTCTAGGGCTATAAATCAAAGGATTCATTCTGGAGAGCACATATCCATGGGAATCCCTAGTTTTTTTTTGTCAAGATGGAGAATGGAACTCTTCACTAATTGTGAGTTTGGAAAGAGGATATCCCAAATATAGATTTCAAACTTATATATGACCATTATGAATATATGGTCATGCCTTTTGGTCTGATGAATGCACCAGATGTATTTATGGAATTGATGAATCTGATATTCCAGATATATCTAGATTTTTTTGTGGTGGTGTTTGTGGATGACATATTGTTATATTCAAAGACAAGGGTTCTGTGTGAGAAAGACATGGCGATAGTGTTTGGAATCATTATGGATCATTATATTTATTCCAAAGTATCATAATATGATTTTTGGATTCAATATATATGATTTTTTATCCATTTAATCACTAAATAAATCATTTTGGTGGACCCATAAAAATTAGAAGTTGTTATCTCTTGGGAGATGCTAAAGATAGTCTTCGAGATACATAGTTTATTTGTATTTTTTGGTTATTATTGACTGTTTTATTATGATTTTAGTTGACTAGATTCACCTATTATAACATTGACCATGAAAATGTTCCATTCCAATGGGACAATGAATTCCATATTGTTTTTCAAAATCATAAACATCCCCTTACATTCGAACAAATCTTGAATTTTATAGAATCATGATAAGGGTTCTTGTGCATTATGATGCCTCCAGATAAATGTTGGGTTGTATTCTGATGTAGGTAAATCTTACATGTTATCATGGATCAATAAAATTATGGTTTCTTGAGAAAAACTACCCAAAAAACTATTTTTAATGAGCTTTCATAGACTATGCATCAAAAACATGCCATAATTACCAATTTGGTGTTAAATTAACTATGTTCAAGGATAATAAGAACATGAACCATATTTTCTCATAAATGGATTTGAATGTGAGAAAAATATTATGGATGGAGTATCTCAAAATATTAGATATTGAATTTATGTATACAGTTTGTAATGGAAATATGATGGTATATGTATTAAGTGAATGTCATATGCTCAGTTTGGAAATAAGGATTTTGATGAGTGGAAGTTGATTCTAGTCCTAGCCTACATGCACATAGAATGTGAAGACCAATGTGAAGTTTCAATATTATTGTAATTTTCATTGGTTCTTGATTTAGTGAATATATTTAAATAAGTATATACTTTTGATGTATAATTCATGGATATGAGGCCCATGATCATTGGGGGTGTGGTCAATGAGGGGTGGTGGATAGATAAACGTTCAGTGTTGTTGTTCATAAATTAGATTGTCATTCCAATGACATTTCATGAACAATTGTTTCAGAACTACCACCATTTGAGATAGGTTGTTCAACATGGAAAATAAAAAGATGTATAAGTAGTTGAAATTATTGTTTTGGTGGATATGTAAGAAAAAAAGGTGTTTGAGTTTGTTTTAAGATTCATAAATTTCCAGAAAGTTAAGGAAGTGCATCAGTTACTGAAAACTATGTTGTAGTCTTTTCCAATTTATATATGGAGATGAGAGTAGATATTAATAAGTTTTGTAAAAGGACTCCCAAGAATTGTTTGGAAACATGATTCCATATGGGTGATAGTGTACATTCTCACAAAGTCGGATCATTTCATCTCTATTAACGAATCACATATGGTAGAGGACATGTTAAAAATCTATATCTGAGAAGTGGTAAAGTGGCACAGAAAACTAGTTTGAATAGTTTCATACAGAGATCAGAGCTTTACGTTTCATTTCTAGAAATCCTTATATAAGTCCTTTGAGACTTAGGTTACTATGAGTATATAGTCTCATACTCAAATGGGAATCTAATATTAATGTATGATAAAAATTTGGGATGATATGTTGAAAATTTATTTAATAGATTCTGGTGGATCCTTTGAAGTATACATGCCATTAGTGGAGTTACCATATAACAATTTCTATCATGCCTCAATACATATGGATCCTTTTGATTAATTTTATAAGAATTATTATTGTTCATCACTATGTTTGGTTGAAATAGGTAAAAAATCACTTGTTGGGACAATATTGGTCTAAGAAACAAAGAAAATATTCAGTTCATAGAGAATCATATGTAAACAACATAGAGTCTTTTGAAATCATATGTGGATCATCATTGAAGATGATTTTCATTTGAGGGGATTGATCATGTGTTTTTGAATATCTCTCCATGTCTTAGTCATTGATGTTTTTGGATGAAGGTAATGTTATATCTTTGATACATATGCTCTTTTGAGATACTAGAAATGGTTAGTGATGTGTAATTTCATTTGGCACTTCCAATGTTTTATAGTGTTGTTTATAATTTTTTTTATGTATCTCAGTTGAAAAAGATTCATCTCGATCATTACCATGTGATTATATGGGATCACGTTGACCTATTGATAAATAATTCATTGGTCCTTATGACATTGTGGTTTACATATAGGGGGTGATAATTACTTTTTTGGGAGAATCAATGGCCAAGTATGTGTTTCTTTTGGAAACATGGACATATTCAGGAAGATACATGGGAATAAGAGAAGGATATGAGAGAATGATGGTCAGAACACCTTCATAAAGGTGATTTTTTAAAAATTTATTATGATGGAAATGCCAATGGTGGGGCCAATACAGCACCTTAGTTTCAAGTAAGTAACTTATTTTTATTTATTTTTAGTATATATAGTGGTTGGGTGATGTTTGGGAGGGTTCAGAGACTATTTGTAATGTTTTGGTAGATTTTCTTAGGGGGATGGTTGGTTCATTGTTTGGGAAAACTGTGAAAAAATTATAGAAAACTTTTCCTATTGGGACATGGGATAATGATATTGAAAATAGGTAGGAATACAGTTTTTGATATACCCTAGTCAATATCCTATATGGTTAGAAAATTCCATACCATCCTTCACAATATCAGGGTGACCCAGACATGGCGTGAGGGGAACAATGTTACCGATCATCATTCATCTAACGCGAACCTGAGATACAACATCACTTTATTTACTTCTATTAATCTCTTCAAACTAAGGTTTTTAATTTTATTAGAGAATATTTTCTTAGTTTACAATACTTTAGGAATCCCTATTCACGTTGTCCATGTTTCTTATTGCTTGTTGATTGTGTCTTATTTTATTTCTCATCACCTTTGTTTGTTCCTTTTGTTTTCTTCCTAAATAAAAATGTAATAGTGGATAGATGGATGTTTTAACATTTTTAATTCATGTTTTGAAAACTATTCGAGGAAACTATGCAATTTCCCCCATTGAGATAGATGCTGGAACATGGTTAGCACATAGGTTTTCTTAACCGTGTGACTAATAGTGGACATGTCAAAAGTCAAATCCTTAAATTGTGGATCCAACACATTCTCACATCTAACACCCTATTTTTTGTTCTAAAATGTACCTAACTTGATATTTTGTTCCCCCTAATGCTTTAAAGGATTCTCACATTATTTCACATGAAATTTTAAAGGCCTCTCTAGGTTCTTTGAAGCTAGATTCTCACAGTAAGTCTTCATTCTTCATGGATTTCATTGGCGATCCTTATATATAGTTCTCCCTCTCTCCCTGTTTCTTAAGTATACATATTATATAGATAGATATATTTTTTTACTCTAAATATGATTATATTTTACTTTATTGATGTTTGTAGAAGAGATCTATGGTACGTTTTTGATGATCGACTCTGTTTGAGGGATGTTTTTGTGTGTTTTCCAATTTTTTATAAAGCATTTGAGGAACTCTACTTCAATATTGACTCCTCCATTTAGAATATGAAGTCTTCATTCGAATTTTTGTTTTTTATTTATTTTAAAATTTTTGTGAAATGATTTTTGGAAACCATATATTGTGATTGTTTATGGAATTGTGAAAATTGGGTGTTTTGGTGGAAAGTGAAAATTTTAACTTGATTTTAGAATGATGATTTTAAAATGGAGATTTGGTTTTGATGCATATAAAATGTGTTTTTTTATAATATGGTTTTATAAAAACGATTTCGAAAATAGGGTTTGGGCATGTGGTTGAATTGATGGATTAAGCATATATGGATGGGATGGATATTGGTTATGATGTACCAATATCAAATGGATGGTTTATGAATGTGATGTTCCAAAATCAATTGTCACACCATGAATGTGTGTGTGGGTGTGTGTCTATGTGAAATTTAATAGAAATTAAAACATGAAAATTTAAAAAAAAAGACAAACGACTTGTTTGGGTTCTTCCCTCTGAACTTTTTTTTGATAAATTTTTTCTACTATGGGTGTTTTCTATATTTATTTTTTAAAAATTTTATATTTTTTATATAAACTCATATATATAAATTTAGTAACATGTTCTATCCTAGTTGAGTGTGTATTGAAATCATTTGGGGAAAATATACTGATTTCCATTACTTACCCATTAATTATAACATTGTTGATTTTGTTGATGTTGTGTATCATGACATGGGTAAAAGTAAAGCATCATACATATTTTGTGAGGCCTCATGACACTTTTAATAGAGTTGGAGTTAGTTATTGGAGTGATGTGTTTGGAGTCTTTAATTTTTATTAGTTTTTTATTCGGTTGTGTATATGTTTTTGGTAGTATTCTGTAGTTTTATTCCTTAGTAGTTTAATTTTTATATAAATGATTTTCTTTGAGTTTACTTTATTTATTATAATGCAGCATATATTGCTTTATTTTTTTATGTCTGTTTGGTTGGTTTTTTTATTTTTATTGGGAAAATCATCCCTTAATTGTAAATGAATCCATTGGATATTATTTCCAGCCTTAGGAATCTTTGTGGTGCACATAAGGTGAATTTATGTTCCACCTCCATCTCAAATAAATGAGGTTGGTGGGACGTTACAAAAATCATCCATGAGACAGTTGAACTATTACGGAGAAATGGGAGCCTCTCAGGAGCACCCGGCGGTGACCTCGCATTTGTTAGGGTTCTTCTTCTTCGAATATGAGGGGTGCGATGAAATGTACTAGCTCTCAATCATCATGGAGTGTTTTGATCCGTACAGGGAGAAAGCCTTCATGGTAAATGGAAGATTGGTGCAAAAGGATGATGCTATACCGACTGGAAAAACCCAATCCGATTTCTTTCCTAGAAGCCCTTAAAAGCAAAGATTTGTGTACGGATATCTCGAAGAAGTCCTCACTCTGCAAGAAACTGGACGATGGACACTTAGTAGTGGGAGTGGATCATGGGGTGTTGTAGAAACGATTACAATTTTTTTAGTATTCAATCATGTGACACATTTTATACCTAATGGGTGAAAAACCATGGTCGGCCATGAGGCTCAAACAATGGATCTTGCATATTTTGGGCCTCAATTATTGGAGGCTCGTACCAATCGGGCGTGGTTTTTTTCATATCCTGTTATGCTCACAAGATGAACTTGATTGCGTCTGGATGCTTGGTAATGTCCAGCTAAAACTAGTTCTTCTCTTCTTTTCTAAAGGGGGTTTCTACTTCAACCCGCACACCCACAGAAATACAATGGCGAAGATCTGGGTGAGAATTCATGGGTTGAACTTCTTATTTTGGAATCCCAAAATACTAAATAACATGGCCTTGTGTATTGGATCCCCATTTAAGAATGATCATCGGATAATAAACGTAGAGTTTGGGATGTATGCGAGGGCGATGGGGAAAGTCAATCTAGAAAACAAGCTGCAGGATGTGGTAATTTTCAATGAAAATGATTACAAAGGAGAGGATCATTTTGAGTACGAACATCGAGCACCCTTCGATGAGCTATGCAAAATAGTTGGTCATTTCCTTCTAAACTTTTGTGTGATGAATATCCAGTTAAAAACAAGGAAAAGTAGCCTAAGGAGGATGAATGGATTCAGGTTAGAAGAAAGAAACAAGATCAGGCTGCTTCTTCCGGGAAACATAAATCCACCATGAAAAAAGATAATAAATGATTGAAAAAGTTATCGCAATTGGGAGAGACCTCTATTTCTACATGTGATGATTTGGTGGAGAAGAAGTGACTGATAATTTTGATGTTAATCTAATAGATGAGATTGATAATATGGTGAAGATGATTCTTGAGAAGTCTTGAGATGCTCCTATTAACCTTGATTCATGCCATCACATCCCTTTGGGTGATGGTCTTCAGGCTGAGTCTCATATGGACACGACTGATGGAAAGGATCTCAATGCACTTGGGGTCTCAGAAGGTGATACACTCACCTCTGATGGGGTAGATAATGGTACACAGACCATGGGTTCTTCTTCAGGTAACTCATCAAAATCAAACCTCTGTGTTGTTAATGATTTTACAAATGCTGTGATTTCAAAACCCATGACCATGGTTATTCGCCCTTATAGAGGCTATCATGCCCTATCTAATCAGCTTACTTTAATTTATACCAATAAATCTATGAATATGATATCATATGTTTAATCAGAAAAAATTAATAATGACACTTCTGATCAGGTTCTACCTTCTAAAGAAATGTCTAACACATTGAAGGTGCTAGTCTCAAATGACCTAACAGTGGCTGTGGGCTTTATATCCACAATGACTATCTCTTCAGGCACCCTTTATTATATTATACCTGATCTTATTTATCCAACAGATTTTCCAATGACTCCACAAGTGTCTTAAAACTATTAGGAAATAAATCTGTGTGCAGATACTATAATTGCTTCTAATTTATCTGCTGCCTAATCTATGAGTAAACAGGGAAAGAAATCTATTCCGACCATCTCTCACGAACCTAGAAGGTCAGCAAGGAAGAAGGGCTTGTGAGGCATAAAAAACGGAGTTCTAACTCCAAACACAGGTTTCAATGAATTGTTTTTTTTGGAATTTTCAGGGTATATAAAAATCGGATACTTTTATTGTGCTCAAGAGATTTATTTTGACTCAAAAACCAAAATTAATTTCTATTATAGAGCCTAAAATCCATTTTTATTCAAAATATTTTCATTTTTTCTCTTTTGGATATAACTTCCTTAGTTCTTGAAAGGATGCAATTTCTACTGAAACTCTTTGGATTTTTTTATCATATATCTTTGAAGTCTATTTATGCTACCAAATTTTCTGATCAAATGTTTACTGGTGAATTTGCCTCTTATGGTGTACATGATTTTTTTCCCAATGATATATGCCAAGAAGAGATATCAAGAGGTAAGAGCCCTTTGGCATGACCTTATTTCCCTTTCTGTAGTTATACAGGATCCATGGTATGTGATCGGGGATTTCGATGCGATTCATTTCCTGAGTGAAAATTTTGAACATCCCATTGTCCTATCTCCTTGGGAGAATTTAAATCTTCTTTTGAGGATTGTGGCCTTATAGAAATCTACCTCACTAGTGCTATTTTTTACTTGGTATAGAAAGTGACTCAATAAGGTTGTGGCTTGAAAACATAATAGGTCATTAAATAATATTGATTCCCTTGATAAATGGAAATCCATATCAAGTATTACCTTACCCATGATCAACATTGACCATCACCCCATTATAGTCCGTCTTTTCACCAACAGTTTAAAATCTCCTACCCCTTTTAAATTTAACAATTCTTGGGTTTCAGATCCTGAACTTTCTAATAAGATAAAATATTTTTGGGATGACATGAGGCATCACAATGATGCTTTTTCATGCATTACTAAATTAATACTCATGAAGCATTGTCTCAAGGGTTTATAAACCTCTAAAACAAATAGCCTAACAAGGAAATATCTTCTTTGGAGAAAGAAATCTTTCACATTCAATGCTCCTACACCTACACTGATTTTTCTCTTAATATTCAAACTAAAATCTATACATCCTTGAAGCTCAACCATCTGTTGAAACTCAAAGATAACATGAAAAAGAAAATTTTCAAAACCAAATGGCTTTTGGATGGTGATAAGAATACTAAGTTCTACAATTATCTCCAATGAATTAGAAATTTCAGTAGTCCCCTTCCCTTTAATAGAGTTGATGACATCTATCTTGACATAGAGGAAGGCACTTCAAATCATGAGGTTGATGTTTTTCATAATTCGATAAATGGTCTGGTGGTTTGAAAAGATCTTCCTAATATCATACCTAATATGTTTACAGTTTTAGACAATGACCATCTTTTATGAATTCCCTTGAATCATGAATCCAAGGAAACTGTTTTTGGCCGCAATCATGATAGTGCCCCAGGACTTGTTGGTTTCAACAATGGATTCATTCACCAGTATTGGGAAATCATTGTTTTGGATGTTTTCAAACTGGTCAAATCTTTCTTCTCCACCAGTATTCTCCAACATGGGATAAATTCTCAGTTACCCACTCTTATTTCTAATGATGAAAATGCAGTTGAGAATCACCTTTTCCATCCTATTGCGCTCATCAACAGAATTTGAAAAATTATCTTCAAACTCCTTTCCAATAGACTCACCCAAATCTATAATAAAATTGTTTCTTGAAACTAATTTGGCTTCATTAAAAGAATTTCTACTCAATATTATATCTGCCTTGCTTTGGAAAGCACTAATATGCAGAATAAAGTCACTAGGGGAGGTTGTGTGGCCATTAACCTAGACATCATGAAGGTTTTTGACACCATGGATTGGAGTTTCATCTTAAAGGTTCTAAATAATGTTGGGTTTAATGATTCTTTTACTGGTTTGATATGCTTCGTATTCAATTCTTCCTCCATCTTTGTGTCGGTCACTCGGGCTCCTAGAGGATTCTTCAAATTCACCAAGGGGGTTTGGCATGGTGATCCCCTTTCAAAAATCATTTTTTATTGATGAGGATTATTTAACTAGACTTCTCAGGAGCCTTATGGATCAAAACAATAAAAATCCCATCATGAAATATGGAAACTTACATTTTCTTACCCATCATTTATATGCTAATGATATTATTCTCTTCCTATAATGTGATAAAAAAACATCCCACTCCTAAAAAATGCTCTAACTCGTTATGAAGAAATTTCAGGTCAAGCGATAAGTTGGATAAAATCTATTAGTTTCATAGGGAAACAATTTTCACCAAAAAGAAAAAGAAAAATCATCAATTACATAGGAATCAAGGAAGGATCTTCCCCTCCCCTTATCTTAGTGATTATATCTTTTTGGGAAGACCCAAATCCAGCAACTTTCATAGCATTGTTGATCAAATTAGCAACAAACTTTCTTCGTAGAAGGGTAAATCTCTCTCTATGGCTGGTATAATTTATCTTCTGAAATCTAGAATTGTCTCCAAAATGGTCTACTTGATGACGGTTTACAATTTTCCTACTGACCTACTTAAGAAAATCAACGTTTAAATTAAAAAAAATTTGGACTGGAATTACGATTTAAAGAAATCTTGTGACCATACTGTGGGACACTTGTTGTAAAACTCTGGACAAGGGTGGTCTTGGAATCAAAAATCTTCATCTTTATAATGATTCTATCTAAGCTAGGATAACTTGGAGAATTCTTCATAACAAATCTGATTCTTTTGCCTTTCCCAAGAAATGATTCATTACCAAGATTGAGAGTGGTAATATGAGATACATCGCTTCTTCCATATAACCATCCATTAGTCAATCCATCATTAGCATCATGAAAAACTCTAGATGGATGGTTAGTGCTAATTCCTCAATAAATTTCTAGCTGGATAACAGGATGGATGTCCCCTTAATCTCCATTACGGCTTCCACCACTCCTCATGACAACACCTGCTACACTATTAGGGATGTTGTTAATTCCCATGACGTCACCCTCCCTAATCAAATCAGTCATATCATTTACAATTATCCTTTCCCCAACACCAATGACTTCTTCATTTGGGTGCCTTCTTTTAATAGTGTCCTTGATTCCAAAATATTCTACAAAAACAATTTCATTGATTCTGATTCTAGCATGGGTTGAAGGAAATATTTTAGAAAACCATGGATCAAACCCTCGAGACATACTCTTATTTGGAATATTTCCTATAATAGGGTCCCCACTGATGTGTGCCTGTAATATTTTGGGATTCCTCTTTTTTCTAGATGTCAGTTGTGCAATCAATACTGATGGGAAGCTAGTCTTTCGTTTTTGTCTTGTTCTACATTTACAGCTCTTAGGATTACACTCTTGACATCTTTTGTTGCATATGGTAATTTCATGACACTATCAACTCTCAACTGTAGTGTTGTGTTAATTGGAATTCTTTTATACAAAAAAAAATATTTTCCTGACTGCATTTGCAGAGCTCCTATATGTAATATGAAATTATATAAATAATTTTCTGCATAATAATTTCTCATTTAGTCTCACTATAGGTAGGATGTGTAATCTCATTACCTGCAAGGATGATTCCTCTCTTCAGAAATCTCATTGTGACAACTCTGCTGGTGATTTTGATATCTTTCACAATCTAAGGATTGAGGGATCTTACAGGCATCCTTGACGCACCATTGAAGTATCATGTCAAGCTCTACATCTAGGATGGATAAAAGTGAATTTCCATGGTGCCTCAAGAGGAAACTCGGGTCCGATGGATTGTAGTTTCATTTTTAGAGACTATCTTGACAGGTGTCATAGCTGCTTCTTTTGCGGATGTGGTGTGGCCTCAGATTTGGGAGTGGAAATGTTGGGAGTGATTATTGTTGTGGAATTTTCCATTCTAAAGGGTTGGAACAAGATATGGGTTGAAAGTGATTCAACCAATGTTGTCCAATATATCTAGAAAGGGGTGGGGCACCTTACCTGGACACTTACTTCCTGATGTATGAATTGTCTTGATTCTCTCACAAAACTCAACTACATTTCCACTAATGCCTTTTATAAAGAGAACATGGTTGCTGGTAGTCTTTCCAACAAGGGGGTCAATCAGTATATTACCTGGATGGATGAATTTCCTGGTTATTTTCTCCCATTTTATGATAAGGATTGTAATTAGATTTCTTATTTCAAACTTTTGTAACTCCTTTTATTTCTTGATCAATAAAGTGTGCCTTGGTCTTTGAATGAGGTACCACCTTATAGAAAAAATGACTATTATATAAAATCATTGATTTTTTTAAAAGTGTTTGTTGGGAAAACAAAAATTGTAAGGGATATAAAAGAGGAAAACGATTAGTTGAGCGACAAACAAAAAAACCCATTAAAAACTTTTTCATAAATATAAAATACTTAAATAGATTTGAGAATCTTTTCACAATAAAAAATTTAATATCCTATATTTTGAAGTCAAATAATTTTCCAAAAATCACACTCGAATTAATAGGAAATACATGAAGGTTCATTAGAACACAATCATCCTAAAACACTAACAAAATATTTAGAATATCCCACACATATTTGAATAAACAATAATTATACTTCCATTATAATAATTTTTGGGAACAAAATCATTACCCAATGAATTCATGCACTATCTAGGTTCATATATAGTATAAACCATAATTAGACACACCAAGATCTATAATGGTTATAAAACCATCATAAATAATATCCAAGGACTATAACAGGAATAAAATCATTGAAAATTGTTTTTAATGTCTTGATCAACACAATTTGTTTTATAAAAATACACATTTATCATGAAAACCAATTTTAAAAAATAAAAACTAGATAGATAATAAATTCACGACTTTCATTTAAAATTAGTGTATAAAATTATAAAAAAAATGTTCAAATAACTAATTCTTTGTGATATTTGTAAAATCATATTAATCCATATAAGTTAAAAAACATTCCATCTTTATTTTTACAGAAAATTCATGATGTACCTCAGTTGGAAAATGAAAAAAATATATTTCATTCAATATTTTTGGAATAAAAATATAAAATGTGTAAAAATTACATTAAAATTTCATATAGTGACCATAGATAAATTCATTATGTTTATTTTAAAATGAAATAATATGGACAAGGCAGAAATATATTTTTTAAAGGGAAATTGTTTTTAAAAATAATTTTTAAAATAAAGCCCCTTGCTTATAGTCTAATTCAATAGGTATGTAATTTATCATCCAGACTAATAAAATTTATTCAATGTTATAATTTCTTATAAAAATTATGTTCATTATTATTTTATATCACTTATTCTAATTTATTATAAAATTACATAATAAATTAAATGTACATCTATCATTTTGACAATATTCAGTACTTCAGTCCAAAATGTCTTCGATAATTACACTACATTAATAGAGGTAATTATTACACCATCTTCATAATAATAATAATGAAATAAATACTATTTTTATATATTAATTATACTTGTAAATACATCTATAAAATATTGTAATAAAAAATTATCTACGTTACAATAAAGGAGGCAGTAAGACATAGTATACTTGAGTTAGATTTCCATTTTTCAATGATCATTATGAAAAGATGATATGTATTATGTCCTATTTTAAAAAACTATTAATATCAGACATAACATATCTAATCATCCTATATACTTAAATATGTCATACAAGTGATGTGGTGATAAAAAATGAATTACCAAACTTCTTGGTGATAGTAATAAACTTGTACAGACGAATGACATTAACATTTCTCTTTTCATAAGAATGTAACAACAGAGAAGATATATTAAACATTCTAAATTATTAATTTGAAATTGATATCATATATAAACATTAATTTTATCATGATAATCATCATTTAGAGATCATGATCGAAAACAAATTACACTTGTTCTCATAGAAATAGTCTGTCGTAGACACGAATAATGAATTATTTTTCTATTTAATGGAAGTGAAGATGGATACATGTGATGAATCTAACATAATAAAATATCATAATATATATAATACTATATTTTATATTCATATTATGTCGTTTTAAGGGATGTTTAAGGATAAAAAAATAGACGTTACCCGATAAAAACTATACCGCTTCTTTTGAAAACTTTCTTTACTCAAAACCATAAGACCTAAAACATTGGTATTATGCCCAAAAACGATATATATAATAATGGCATGTATTTGAGATAGGTATTCATGAATGAATTGTTTGAACCGTATGATTTTATTTAAGAAAAATGATATAAAGAGGATTCCATTAAAAAAAATGGGGATAAGCAGACATGGAATTTCTAAAAATAATAAATTAATAAGAAATCATTTTAATAAAATATAAATCCTAACATGATAATTTAGAATATAATTTTTTTATGGGTTAGAATAAACTAATAAAATAAAAACTAAATATTTTTTTACTATATTAATACCACTATCTTTCTATTGTAATCCTTATTTAACCGATTTAACTTTTAGTGTGAAAACATTAATTTTTACTCATTATGGGTCATTATAGTTACCATAAAATGAAAAAATATGAAAAAATATAATATGGTTTATATTTTATCAAATATCCCAATTATGTGGATAAATTTATGATTTTTATGATATTTATTTCATCTAATAAATCATGATTTTCAATAAAATGTCGTTAATATTAACTGTAAGAACTATTCATTATGTTGATTTTATTAAGATCAATATAACACATATTATTAAAAAAATTATGATATGGATACCTTGTGAAGGTCATCTTAAAAAAAATTTCACATTATTTATCTGAAATTATATATAATTTTATATTTTATGTTATTTATATTATTCTTCTATTAATTAAATAATTAATTCATCAACAATGTGAAAAAATTTGAGGTAATTATTATTTCAATAAAAATTAAAATCCAAATTAATTGATTAATATAATTTAATTATCTTTAAATAAAATATTTTTAGTGAAAATAATCCTCCACTACCAAAATATTGAAATGTTGCACTTATAAAAAAAAGAGTGTGTCGTGTCTGACATTTACTTAAATAAAATACTATAAAGGTCGTAATCTCATCTAATAGAAAAAATAGTCATATATAAATTTATATTTTAAAAATATATATATTTTTATCAATATAGTTATTTATATTTGTTAAATAGTTTTTTAAACTCAGATAAAAATCATAAAAACACATTTAAGGTGTTATTTTGATTTTGAAGGCCTTGTGCAAGCATTAGATAAGAATTTGGACAATACACATGTTATATGACTATAATTATCTTATATAAAAATAAAAATTTACAATAATACATTATATTTAGTATATATGTCTATAAATGAATTATATAGATCCAATTATTATTTTTAGGTTACAAAATTCCTCTTTTCCAGTGTTGTGCATGCTCTATGTCCGAAGTGATAATGATTTTCATAGTTTTCGTGGAATACATTATAATATATATGTTTTAGATTATTTATGAATTATATTTACAAGGCCCCAGCCTTAAACCTTACTTAATCTTGAGTTATTACAAGATTACACATTGAGGATCTATTTAGATTTAGAGTTTTAGAGAATTAGATCATGAAACTTGCATTACATTCCACATTTAAACAAAGTGGTTACATAAAAGACAATATTCATTCTTCCCATCAATGAAAACATATTTAAATAAAACACTGATTCTTTCTTGACACATCTTTGACACTATCATCACATCATGTACCTTTCCCTTGACCTGTGAAAAACATTTCAAAAACTTGGGATGATCATAAAAAGCTCAGTAAGGGTTATAAAAATATAGAAAGGAAACATGAGTTCATATATACATAAGAATGAAATCATACTTTACCCATAAAACATAGGCACTTTAACATACCTCATAAAACCATGAATAAATCATAGAAATCATAAGACACAAAGGTAACTTGAGGCATTCATAACATTCTTACGTAGGGAGTAAACCTCTTGGTTACGTTTGGAATACCCATCACAGTATATTCCCTAAATCTCTTTGGAGAAACCTTAACGTTTCACTCCTTCGCGTTACCCAATGCATTGGAGAGCTATATCGGGATCACTCGCCCTTAGTTTATCACGGAACCACCCGTCTTCATAATAATGCCCAAGAACCTCAACATAATCGTATCACATAAAACATGCATAAAGGAAACATAACATTTCCATCTTTTAATCACAAGATATCAATACAAACCGTTGATATAAAAACATTATGAAAACCATTTTCAATACCAAAATAAAATAAAAGTAAATCATGGTATTTATTTTTCTTTTAAAAAAACGTATGGCTTGTAGAGGAAGCCTAAACTAAAATAATGGTCACGGCGGCGGAGAAGTCGTTGTCGCTGCATACGTACGACAAAAACATTCCCTTTTTTTGTTTAGTAAAACACTTCATATAAAAAAGATTCCTTTTGGATAAATGTAAAATTCAAAGGGGTTTATACATCTTATAAAAGATGTTTGTGTATAAAACAAAATATGCCTCAATGAAAGGAGATTGAGACGAAGTCCCATACAAAGACGGTATCCTTGGATTAAGGATAAATCAGTTACATAACTATGTGTGACAAAAGAATACACGAAATATAAGTGGGTATTAAGTGTAAAAAAAATCAGAGGACATTCACACATAATCATAGAACGACATATTCAAGGTGTACATGTTTATCCCAAAGAATCGAAATTGGGTTAAGTAGTTCCCTTGCAATAATTAGACAGCCTAACAGCGTCACTTCAAAATTCAGAAAAAGAGTTGATGAGAGATAAAAAGGTTATCTCATCACTTGGAAATAAAATTTACTTAAATAAGGATATATAAGAACATATCCCAAAATAATATTATGTGAAATAAAAGACATAACAAAATAAGTCTTTTAAAAATAGGAGGGTAAAAGGTTCCCTTACAGACATGGGTATCTTTCGAAACATACGCCCCGTGAAAGAAGGACAATACAACATTGATGTAAATACTCATAAATGAAAGAATATTACACAATGAGTAAAATAATTGTCAGTACATATACCACTCAAAGGAAATTGTGGCAAATGTATCATAAATCTCATGGGATTAAAAGTGAGATGAAAAATCCCTTACGAAAACTCGGCAGCCTAATGGCACCACTTAAAACTTCCAAAAATGGATTGATGAGATCAAATAGGGTATCTCATCACATTAAAATAAAATGTACAGAAAGAGGAATATAAAAGAACATTCCCCATCATAACAAAGTGGAGCTTAAAAGAAGTGACATAAAGGAGAGTAATTAAAGAGAAAGAGAGAGGTTAGATCTCTTATGAAAATTCGGTAGCCTAACGACGCCACTCAAAACTTCCAAAATGGATTGATGAGAGGAAATAGGGTCTCTCATCATATTAAGATAATAAGTACAGTAGGAGTAATATAAAAGAACATCCCAATCATAAGAAAGATGAGCTTAAAAGTAATGACATAAAACAGTGTACTTAAAAAGAAAGAGAGGTGTAGGATCCCTTACCTCAAGTCCTACTTGTCTTGTTTGTTTCTTTATATTCCTGAATAATAAACTTTGGTCAATTAATAATTTCTGAATTAGATCCTTTATATATTATTATTCAGTTCATATCACATATTATAATGTTATAATAATTGTTTAATAATGTTAGTTCATATCAGACGTTTTTGCCGATGTTTGGTACATGAGTCAAAAATGAACTTGTTTGAAAAAATATTGCCCATGTAGTAATATGTAAATAATTTCCAGAATAGTATTAATGATTAAAATCTCATATATATCCAGTAAATATTCATTTTATACTATTCCATATCATTTGGAGAAAAAAACTAAAAGCACCATTCATGGAGACGGTATGCCGTACATACGCATGAACGCTACTTTCATTTTTTGTAATATTAATGGAATTAAAACAAAATGAGAGATATATATATATGTTATAATTCCAGAATTATATCCATAATTTAGAAGTAATATATTACATATATATCCATTATATATATGTACTTATAATATTACATAACATTTTGAGATAATAAATGAAATGTACCGTTCATGGAGACGGTAAGCCGTATGTATGCATGAACGCTACATCCATTTATATTTCATATTTAATGAAATTACAACATAATGATACATAATAGTATTGTAATTCCAGTATGTTATCATATATAATATCATTAAATATATCCTTTATACGTACCACATATGGTATTAACGAATCAAATCACTTTGAGGGGGCGGTAGTCCGCACTTCCTTAAATGAGGATATCACATTTACCCATAATGGAAACCATAAAGGTATGCCCAAAATTTAAAATACATAATCTTAAGGAAAACATAAAAATATTATATATCATATATAAATATATTTTCATCTTAATGGCCACCTTTGAAGGTGTTAGAAGAATGTTGAACAATCATCGTTTCGGGAGGCAGAAATTCGCCATCCACAGAAACAATATATTCTTTAACCATTAGATGTAGGTGTGTGAAAGTGTAGCTCGAATACTTCTTATAACAATATCATAGTATATTTATGATATTGGAGTTGTTACAAAAGAAAAAAATAAAATTATTTTAGGGGGTTGGAGAAGCAAAATAAAACAAAAGGACTCAAGTGAAGACATTACCTTAAAATCGGGTAACTCCCGTCGGTTTGAGCTCAATGGCTTCCTTGGGAAGACTTCTACCCAATGTTAGGATTCAAGGAGTAAGAGAGGGAAGTGGAGAGACAAAATGGGCAGAGTTTGGCCGAGACAAAGGCTTTGGGAGTGTGGGTATGGAGGTAGAGGTGGGGGCCTTTTATAAGAGGAGAGGAGGGGAACTCTTGGAAGGTAAAGAAAAGTTACATTATTGTAAAATGCATTTCGGATTAAAAAGGTCCCACATTGATGTATTTGGAGGATAATGTGATAAGGGTTCGAAATCCACCCATAAAATAGGTTTTGGACATGTATAGGGCTTAGATATTACATTATCTTTCTATTTTATTTAAATCGTTAAAAAATGAGGTCATCGCTGCATCATCATGATGTCATAAATAATTTAATTTATTTAATGTCTAAAAATTATAAAAAAATACTAAGATGTATGAAATCTTTTTAGATTTCCAATGAATATTTTTAGTCAAACATCTGATTTGCATAACCCCATGTAAAAATTGTTTTAGTAAAACATTTCTTGTTTGTCTCATTTTTACTTTAACTTTAAATAAAAAGATATTAATATCATTTTCCAACCAAAGTGGCTTCATGGGGTCCCCAAGTTGACCCATGGGTTGTCTTGGTTGGCCATGACACATCCAATGAGGTTAGGACATGTGTCAAGTTCATTTCATATTATTAAAACATTAGTTTTACCTTAAACTACACTAATTACCTCTAATCGTGATTAAAAACTTAATAAGTTACTATTCACCAAAAAATTATTTTTATCCAATTGAACCACATTTTACTTATTAATGACAACCATGTATGTCGTATTTCTGAAATTAAAAACACAAAGATGGCAAAATTTCATTTAAATGGAAAAATCAGTTTTTATAAGTACAACTTAGTGGTTTCACTATTTATCAAAAATTGAAGTTTTTCAGAAAAATCCTGAAAATTCACCCTAAGCTATATTTGATATTCCAAATTCAAAAATGAAGTATATTTTAAAAAATAAAAATCATATAAGTCACATTAATTAATTTAATAATTAATTCCCGTTGTCAGAGCAAATAGCGTGTTTTTATGAAACAATATGTATCAAAAGATTGACACTAGTTTAAGTCTGATTTCAAAGTGAAATTAATTCCAACGACCACTATTGGATTTAATTGTAAAAATATTTTCTAATTTCACTTTAAAACCAATTCAAATGATAATCTAATCATATAAATAAATTATATTAAAAAGTGGTTTTGAATTAAAATACAACATTTGACACTATTCATTATAAAATGAACTTTATCGGAGAGATACCAAAAATTTACACAAAGTAAATTTTGATGTCCCAATTCTTAAGAAGAGTTTTATTTGGTCCAATAGAATGTATAAGAGTGAAAAAAACTATATTTAATGATGGTTCTCCATCATAAGGTGATAAGTGAACCTTTAGTGAAAACTAGGGCAGATACGCCTAAAATTGATTTCTTTCTGTATTTTAAGCCTTTATCTTTTATTGGATAAATGTAAAAACATTTAAAAATATATATAATCATATTTTAGTTATTTCTATCCATTACATCCAATACAACGGATACATGTTAACTACCATTTGAAATAATATTATTTTATTACTAGTGTGCAACGTAAGATTTCAAGGAAACTCTTTGTTGTGTATCGGGTACGCTATCGAACATAGCAACCCTTTAAAGTAATATTAATATTTTATTCACAAATATGGATAAATATAAAAATGTCATATTCTTTATTTACCTGGGGTGTTACATCCTTCCCCCCTTTTGGGAATTGCGTCCTCGCTATTTTTAACATTGAGCTTGGAAACATCCTTGAAAGTCCCACATCGGAACAAGATTCGGTAAAACAATCACCTTAAAATAATGTAAGACAAGTACAGTGGTCACCCGAGTTAACCCATACTAGGATTCCATGTAGGAAAACATGGACATGGAGGAGAAAACATAGGGTCATGTTCTGATGGAGAGTGATAGTAAACATGTCTAGGAGAAAGCTAACCCTAAGAAAATCACAAACTTGTGATGGGATAAACGGTATTCGATTCCCCAGTAGGAAAAGTTAATAGACAACATTTTTGTTTTAAGGTACTTTTTATTGAGTAATTTATTCATAAGGAAACATAATCACTTATCATTTCGACTTTCAACTTTTACTAGATTCCTTAATCAAACTCATATATTTTTTCCAAAAGACGAGTATTTAGGAAGACTTGTTCACATTAAGAGTACTATAATCAACTTCTAGAGAATAAACTAATCCACCAAATATAACTATATACTTCCCATGTCATTAGGCTTTAACCAAACCAAAACCAAAAAGGTTAGTACAAGGTCAGATAATCCAGAAAATGATAACCCTTTAAAAAGAAAATCTATGCTTAATCTCCAAAATTGGTCCAACAAAACCCAAAGTTCAACGAGGACCATCCGATAAACAATTTGTCCATAAAATTATTCAAATTAAACCTATCTAAGATTGAAACCCAAATATTTGAAGGATTTAGTCACATAGTCTTCCAAGTTAAATCGTAACATTTATCTCCAAACTACATCAGTTGCTCCTAAAGTCTCGTATTGAAAAGTAATTAACCTAATCACATATCCTCCATGATAGTTTTATAAATTTCCATATATAACCAAAAATCAACTTACTCATAATTCATAAAATCATCTAACTAAAAAGAATCATTCAAACTAACCAGGTACTTCACGTAGTCCTGTGGTAGGCGATAAATACCAGTTGCGCTTTGGTTGTGGGTTCGATTCCCGCAGCTTTGTCCGACGCGACGGGTTGTCACATGGTCTGCGTGTTGTCCTTTTTCCAAAACTATATAATTCTTAAAACATTCCCCAAAACGAGATAAAATCTTCAAAAATAATCATAACATATTTTAACCACAATTTAATCTCATGCCTTTCATTTTCCATCATATCATATAATAACCCATAATTACCTCAAAAGTAAGGATCATATAAACTATAATGGTTACCTTTATAATTATTACCTGAACTTCCACATTGATTGGTCATCTCATACATGATGAATTACATATCATACCAAGGTTCAAGTGGTTGATCATGACTCCGGGATAGTTGGTTTAGAACAACCATGAAATTCCTCATTGAATCCCCCCATCTCATCAAGTCTCTTAATCAGAGAACCACCACAGTTTCCTTCAAACCCATTGTCACTTTGGTGCCTGTTAGATCCAGCCATTTACTAAAACCAAAAATTTCAGTGTGAGTATATCAATATAACCATCATGTACTAATAAGGAAGATAAACACTAAGATATTCTTACTCGTTCACTTTATCTAAAACTAGGACTCTTTCTGAAATCCTAACCATTATGGTAATGTCACTTGTGCTTAGAGAATACCCTAACCTCTAAAGTTATCTAAACCGACCTATGATACCAACTATAAGGCCCCAACCTTAAACCTTACTTAATCTTGAGTTATTACAAGATTACACATTGAGGATATTTTTAGGTTTAGAGTTTTAGAGAATTAGATCATGAAACTTGCATTACATTCCATATTTAAACAAAGTTGTTACATAAAAGACCATATTCATTCTTCCCATCAACGGAAACATATTTAAAATAAAACACGGTTTCTTTCTTGACACATCTTTGACACTATCATCACATCATGTACCTTTCCCTTGACCTGTGAAAAACATTTCAAAAACTTCGGATTAGCATAAAAAGCTCAGTAAGGGTTATAAAAATATGGAAAGGAAACATGAGTTCATATATACATAAGAATGAAATCATACTTTACCCATAAAACATAGGCACTTTAATATACCTCATCAAACCATGAATAAATCATAGAAATCATAAGACATAAAGGTATCTTGAGGCATTCATAACATTCTTACGTAGGGAGTAACCCTCTTGGTTGCGTTTGGAATACCCATCACAGTATATTCCCTAAATCACGTCGGAGAAATCTTAACGTTTCACTCCTTCGCATTACCCAATGCATTGGAGAGCTATATCGGGCTCACCCGCCCTTAGTTTATCACGGAACCACCTGTCTTCATAATAATTCCCAAGAACCTCAACATAATCGTATCACATAAAACATGCATAAAGGAAACATAACATTTCCACCTTTTATCACAAGATATCAATACAACCCATTGATATAAAAACATTATGAAAACCATTTTCAATACAAAAATAAAAGAAAATTAAAAAATGGTATTTATTTTTCTTTTAAAAAAAGTATGGCTTGTAGAGGAAGCCTAAACTCAAATAATGGTCACGGCGGTAGAAAAGTCGTTGTCGCCGCATACGTACGACAAAAACATTCCCTGTTTTCTTTTAGCAAAACGCTTCGTATAAAAAAGATTCCTTTTGGATAAACATAAAAGTCAAAGGGGTTTATACACCGTATAAAAGAAGTTTGTGTATAAAACAAAATATGCCTCAATGAAAGTAGATTGAGACGAAGTCCCATACAAAGACGGTATCCTTGGATTAAGGATAAATTAGTTACATTACTATGTGTGACAAACGAATACACAAAATATAAGTGGGTATTAAGTGTAAAACAATCAGAGGACATTCACACATAATCATATAATGACATATTCAAGGTGTACAAGTTTATCCCAAAGAATCGAAATTGGGTTACGAAGTTCCCTTGCAATAATTAGACAGCCTAACGGCGTCACTTCAAAATTCAGAAAAAGAGTTGATGAGAGATAAAAAGGGTATCTCAACACTTGGACATAAAATTTACATCAATAAGGATATAGAAGAACATATCCCAAAATAATATTATGTGAATTAAAAGACATAACAAAATAAGTCTTTTAAAAAGAGGAGGGTGAAAGGTTCCATTAGAGACATGGGTATCTTTCGAAACATACGCCCCGTGAAAGAAGGACAATACAACATTGATTTAAATACTCATAAATGAAAGAATATTACACAATGAGTAAAATAATGGTCAGTACATACACCACTCAAAGTAAATTGTGGAAAATATAGCATAAATCTCACGGGAATAAAAGTGAGATGAAAAATCCCTTACGAAAACTCGACAGCCTAACGGAGCCACTTAAAACTTCCAAAAATGGATTGATGAGATCAAATAGGGTATCTCATCACATTACAATAAAATGAACAGAAAGATGAATATAAAATAACATCCCCCATCATAACAAAGTGGAGCTTAAAAGAAGTGACATAAAGGAGAGTACTTAAATAGAAAGAGAGAGGTTAGATCTCTTACGAAAATTCGACAGCCTAACGACGCCACTCAAAACTTCCAAAATGGATTGATGAGAGGAAATAGGGTCTCTCATAATATGAACATAATAATTATAGTAGGATTAATATAAAATAACATCACAATCATAAGAAAGATTATTTTAAAAGGAAGGACATAAAAGAGTGTACTTAAAAAGAAAGAGAGGTGTTGGATCCCTTACCTCAAGTCCAACTTGTCTTGTTCGTTTCGTTATATTCCTGAATAATAAACTTTGGTCAATTAATAATTGCCTAAGTACCTCCTTTAGAGATTATTATTCAGTTAATATCACATATTATAATGTTATAATAATTTTTTAATAATGTTAGTTCATATCAGACGTTTTTGTCGATGTTTGGTACATGAGTCAAAAATGAACTTGTTTGAAAAAAGATTTCCCATGTAGTTATAAGTAAATAATTTCCAGAATAGTATTAATGATTAAAATATCATATATATCCATTAAATATTCATTTTATACTATTCCATATCATTTGGAGATAAAAACAAAAAGCACCGTTCATGGAGACGGTATGTCGTACGTACGCATGAACGCTACTTTCATTTTTTGTCATATTAATGGAATTAAAACAAAACGAGAGAGATATATATATGTTATAATTCCAGAATGATATACATAATTTAGATGTAATATATTACATATATATCCATTATATATATGTACTTATAATATTACATAACATTTTGAGATAAGAAATGAAATGTACCGTTCATGGAGACGGAAAGCCGTACGTACGCATGAACGCTAATTCCATTTCTATTTCATATTTAATGGAATTAAAACATAATGATACATAATAGTTTTTGTAATTCCATTATGGTATCATATATAATATCATTAAATATATCCTTTATACGTACCACATATGGTATTAACAAATCAAATCACTTTGAGGGGGCGGTAGTCCGCACTTCCTTAAATGAAGATATCGCATTTACCCATAATGGAAACAATAAAGTTATGCCCAAAATGTAAAATATAAAAGCTTAAAGAAAACATAAACATATTATATATCATATATAAATATATTTTCATCTTAATGGCCACCTTTGAAGGTGTTAGAAGAATGTTGAACAATCATTGTTTCGGGAGGCAGAAATTCGCCATCCACAGAAATAGTATGTTCTTTAACCATTAGATGTAGGTGTGTGAGAGTGTAGCTAGAATATTTCTTATAACAACATCATAGTATATTTATGATACTGTATTTGTTACAAAATAAATAAATAAAAAGTGTTTAGGGGGTTGGAGAAGAAAAATAAAACAAAAGGACTCAAGTGAAGACATTACCTTAAAATCGGGTAACACCCTTCGGTTTGAGCTCAAAGGCTTCCTTGGGAAGACTTCTGGCCAAAGTGAGGCTTCAAGGAGTAAGAGAGGGAAGTGGAGAGACAAAAGGGGCAGAGTTTGGCCGAGACAAAGGCTTTGGGAGTGTGGTTAAGGAGGTAGAGGTGGGGGCCATTTATAAGAGGAGACGAGGGGCACTCCTGGAAGGTAAAGAAAAGTTACATTATTTTAAAATGCGTTTCGGATTCAAAAGGTCCCACATTGATGTATTTCGAGGATAATGTGATAAGGGTTCGAAATCCACCCATCCAATAGGTTTTTTACATGCATAGGTCTTAGATATTACATTATATTTCCATTTTATTTAAATCATTAAAAAATGAGGTTATCGCTGCATCATCATGATGTCATAAATAATTTAATTTATCTAATGTCTAAAAATTATAAAAAAAATACTATGATGTAGGAAATAGTTTTAGCTTTCCAATTAATATTTATAGAAAAAAAAGGATTTGTATGACCCCATGTAAAAATTGTTTTAGTAAAACATTTCATGTTTGTCTCATTTTTACTTTAACTTTAAATAAAAAGATATTAATGTCATTTTCCAACCAAGTGGATTCATGGGGTCCCCAAGTTGACCCATGGGTTTTCTTGGTCGGCCATGACACATCCAATGAGGTTAGGACATGTTTCAAGTTCATTTCATATTATTAAAACTTTAGTTTTATCTTAAACTACACTAATTACCTCTAATCGTGATTAAAACCTTAATAAGTTACTATTCACCAAAAAATTATTTTTATCCCATTGAACCACATTTTACTTTTTAATGACAACCATGTATGTAGGATTTCTGAAATTCAAAACACAAAGATGGCAAAATTTCATTTAAACGGAAAAATCAGTTTTTATAAGTACCACTTAGTGGTTTCACTATTCATCAAAAATTGAAGTTTTTCAGAAAAATCCCAAAAATTCACCCTAATCTATATTTGATATTCCGAATTCAAAAATGAAGTCTATTTTAAAAAATTCAAATAATATAAGTCACATTAATTAATTTAATAATTAATTCCCACTGTCAGAGCAAATATCGTGTTTTTATGAAACAATATGTATCAAAAGATTGACACTAGTTTAAGTCCGATTTCAAAGTGAAATTAATTCCAACGACCACTATTGGATTTAATGGTAAAAATATTTTCTAATTCCAATTTCAAACCAATTCAAATGATAATCTAATCATATAAATAAATTAGATTAAAAAGAGTTTTTGAATTAAAATACAACATTTTACACTATTCATTAAAAATGAACTTTATCGGAAAGATACCAAAAATTTACACAAAGTAAATTTTTATGTCCCAATTCTTAAGAAGAGTTTTATTTGGTCCAATTGAATGTATAAGAGTGAAAAAAACTATATTTAATGATGGTTCGCCATCATATGGCGATAAGTGAACCTTTAGTGAAAACTAGGGCATATACGCCTAAAATTTAATTCTTTCCGTATTTTAAGCCTTTATATTTTATTGGATAAATGTAAAAACATTTAAAAATATATAAAATCATATTTTAGTTATTTCTATCCATTCCCGCCAATACAACGGCTACATGTTAACTACCATTTAAAATAATATCATTTTATTACTAGTGTGCAACGTAAGATTTCAATGAAACTCTTTGTTGTGTATCGGGTACGCTATCGAACATAGCAACCCTTTAAAGTAATATTAATATTTTATTCACAAATATGGATAAATATAAAAATGTCATATTATTTATTTACCTGGGGTGTTACAATATTTATATTATTTTATCATATATCTATCATTATATTAGTTTGATTAATTTTTATAGTATTTTTCTTTCTTGGTGATATAATCAAAGATAATGCAGTCTATACAAACAGTATCTCTTTACTATTAACTAAATATTTATCTTATTCAAAAAAATGTATAAAACATAATCATATAAAAATTTTGGATTTCTGATTCCCAAAAAGAAATAAATTTATCTACACTCAATTCATACATGTGATAAAAAATATATATTATAATAAGAGAGAAAAACATGATAAGAACAACTTTTTTTATAAAAACTAAAGTTTTTCATTTAAAATGATTCGTTATGAATTAAAAATTTATTATATAACAAATTAAATTAAAAATTAAATTCGAAAAAAAAAATTTATTTATATGTAATATAAAATAATATTTCTATTTTATACCATGTAAATATAAAATAGAAATATTCAAATTATTGGAACAAAAAATATGATTTCAATAAAAACTATATTTTTTACCAATCACATGGAAAATCAATCTATACAAAAAAACATGAAAACTAATCATTGATATAATTTTATAATAATTATCAAAAATGATAATATTTATGGATTTTCAAGAAATATATTATTATATTAACTCATAAAAAATAAGAAAATATATTTTTTATGAAAATGTATTTATTGAAGAATAAAATGACTTTTATAAATATAATGTTATTATTTTATAAGAACATAAAAAATATTCATATTGACTTGGAAGTTTATATTTATTTCATAAATCATTTATTCCTATTCATACCTTCCAATTTAATGGTATGGTTATAATGATCCCTTTTAAATAATATTAAGTTTTCTATTCAAGAATGATATAACTTACCATGTATGCTATCAAACTTACTGTTTTGTTTTAAAAATATAGTGATATTTCACATAGGTTATCATGATCACTTGATATTTCCCTTTTTATTTTTTATGAGGGTTTTGTAGATTCTGATCATAAAAAACATCCAATGTCATGAACATGTTGTCATAATTTCCATACTCATTGCATTTTAATCATTAAAGCATGGGAGGTCTATTTATTGGCATCCTATTCTCCTTTTTTGCATTAACTGGTCAATTCGTTACATTTTTTACATTCATAATCTTTATTTTGAACCCTTTTAAATTTAATGTACGTCATAGTTCCATTATTGCCATTATCATGATGTTTCTCTCTAGATTTGTGGCATATAGATGGCTAGAATTTCATTACATCATGTGATTTATTCATGTTTACATGGTACGTGAAATTCCTTTTCTTATCAAACACGTAGTATAGATTTTAATTTCTAATTTCCATTTCAAAATTCTATACACATCGTAAAATTTCATCATAGCTACTAATGTTTCTTATATATAATGAATTTCATAGATTTTGTTTTAAGCCACCAAGAAATAAATAAATTATTCATTTAGTGATGATGATTAATCAAGAAGGATACCTTTAAATACTTTCCAAAATAAACACACAGGTACCAATAAATGTTTCAAACTTTTTCCTAAGATCAATGTATTCCTTCTCAATATTTTTTTTATTATACTATGAAATTAAAAAAAAGTGAAATATCCTATTAAACACATCTCAATACCTTTTGTCAATCTATTCCTATTTCTTAACATTCTAAATAATGTCCCATAATTCATCATCTTAACCTTTTGAATGTTATATATCTTGGACAGTTTTATTAGTTTTTGGCACTAGAGACCAAATAATATCATATGAATAGTTTTAATCCATTCTTCATCCACATGTTGATCAAAATAACCACTAATTGAAGGTGTCTTTTGTCTCATGAATGATTTTTTATAATTTTTCCCTCACTTGATCATTTGGATAATTAACATGAGTCATGTATTTAGAAACATCTTTGATGAGAAAAATAATGTTACACATCTAATCTACTATAGAATTATATTTCATAGGTGGACAAACATTTAATTCTCCGTCATATTCAGTGTTGTAATATACCTATTGGGTTCAAGAAATTCAATCAAAAGAAAATCAATATGTGAGAAACACAAATCATTGAGGGAAGCTACATAATCATGATAAATCAATTATAGGAAAACTAACTCATGATTTTGTTCAATGCACGAAACCCTAATATTAACATATTCCATCCATGATAAAAAAAATTTATAATCAATAATAATGGTTTGCAATGAAAATGTTGAATAACAAAGGAATATACCCCTAGATTGTTAAACAAGATGTAATTCGAGGTCCATTGTTGTAAACCTAGTGATGATCTAGTCAATGATCAATTCACTGTTTTCTATGTTATTACCCCTATGTAAAAATTAATTTTTTCCTTATCTATTTATATTATTTATAATGGTATATAACTAATTTATAAATAACTTATTCAATTCCATACAAATACTTTATTATGTTCTGTTATATTTAGACTTATCCCTAGTGTTTTACTGACGTATTATAGCCAGAATATTCCAATATTTAATATAAATTTCACAATTTATGAACTATAGATGCGTTGCAACTTCATATATAGAGATTAAATATTTTTAAATGAATATCAATTATGTTACATAGAAACATGCATGTGTACCATAATGTTTATCATCAAAAAATAATAGATAAAGAATATTATTATTTAGTAAAATATCTTTAGAATATACCATAAAATTCATCCCCTTTATAATTTTTCAAAATATCCAACATGGAACCATTCATCAATTCCTAAATAGTTAAAACATTAAAAAGCATGAGATCAGATTCCTATTTAGTGTAAATGTGTAATATATCAATCTATGGTCAATTGAAAGAATACATAATCATAAGGTTATGAGATCAGGACACTAAAATAAAATTTCCATACCTAAATTATAATAAATCATTAACGCGAGTCTCAGAAGAATGAATTATCATTAAAAATGAAAAAATTCATATGATTGTGAAATCAATATAATACATGAACCATAAAAATAATGTGATAATTTGTTTTGCCAACATAAGTGGGAAAACTATTTCATTTTCCATGGATAACTACCATGACTATTGAAAATAGTTGATTAGACCTCATCAATTATTTTCATAGTAGATCTAGCCCCTCAACATTTTTAATTTCATGAATCATGTTTTTCTACTTGTTACCAATCATTATCTCAATTTATTTAAAGAATTACATGATTCTCGAGAAGGAGATATAGGTCCTACATGACACGCAATGAAGTTCATAAATATGGGTTACACAATATCATGAAATATTCATTATATCAAAGCCCATGAAAAGAAATGGGTTTCATGAACATTAAATCATAGAATAAAGTATGGAAATGGAATAAGAGTAAAAAGAATATCATCATTTCATCACTGAATCACTATTTGAAAAAGAAGCTAGTTTTATAAGAATTTCATTATGGTATATCCAACAAATAGATAAATGGGATTCATAAAAATAGTTTCATTATAAAAATAACCCATTTAAATATTTAATAAAAATATCATTGGATAATATCCACAGTAAAGAATAGGTAATGTTAAAGGTTGTCACCATTTATGGAATTTATTATTACAGATAACTTTTATCATTTCATGAAAAAAAATATTCAACCTACATTGTAAACCAATATTTAGGAATAAAATTTAAAATAATGATTGGAAATAAATTTCTTAAAAAATCACCAGATAAACATATTGGTGTATATATAAAATCATTAATCCTTAATACTGGTGAAAAATTATTTCCAAACCATACATGTTAAAATAATGATTCCATTTAAATATTTTATATAAATTCACATCTAACTCATTGAAAAAACAAAAATATGTTTACGTCTAATGAAGTTTTTAAAATTTGTAATAAGGGTAAAAATTAAATGGCATTATC
The DNA here is from genome assembly GCA_963277665.1 of Viscum album. Classification (NCBI taxonomy): domain Eukaryota; kingdom Viridiplantae; phylum Streptophyta; class Magnoliopsida; order Santalales; family Viscaceae; genus Viscum; species Viscum album. The sequence goes on from CAUJRU010000232.1 coordinate 474,931, forward strand.
ATTATATAATAGTTAAAACATCCCTCAATTCATTTTTAGAAAATATTTACATGGAAGAAACGTTTTTCTAGAACAAATAGAGAAATAAAGTTGATTTTACTTAAAATATTGTGTTGTAATCTAGAGGATATAATTAGTGGAAAATTAAATGAAAAATATTTTTAATAAATAAAAAATGGATAAGAAATTTTATAAGAGCCATGAGTAGTAGATCATAACATTAAAAAATTGGAAACTTAATCACACACAATCCTAATAAATTAAGAAAGAGTATCATACAAACATACTAATTTGGAACAATTTGAATCTTATAACCAGGTAAGAACTAACCATTATACCCTCTAATAATAGCATAAGAGACGATCCACCACATAGAAAGTGGGTGTTCCCCATCCCCATGATTTGGTGACTAGAAACCTAGTATCAAACAATAATTGGATGTAATGATTTCCCCAAACCAAAATCAACAACATTGCATATATATACCAAAAATGATAATAAGATAAATAAATATATTCCATAATTGAAATAAATAAGTTGAAAAAAATAAATGATGAGAAGAAATAATATCCATGTATATTTCCAACCATAATATTATTCCCAAATAGGAAAAACAACTAATCCATCTAATAACATGGGTAGACTCTCACCATCTCATCAAGAGCTACCCAACATAGCTGATAGTGTACCTCACCACCTCACTACAAAACCTTCAATTTTCCTAAATTAAATTATATAAAATTTTCTACACACTACTAGAGTATTACATCAGTTGTGATCTAATAGGATCTGGAGTTACTTACAAAAGTGTTCCATATCATGTCCTTGAATAATAATCCTTGTGTATTCAATATTAATGAAAACAAGGCATGATAAAAATTCAACACATTTTTAGTCAAAAGCCATAAAAAAATCTATTTTCCCAATATCTAAATTTTAAATAAAAAATGTGTAAATAAATTTAAAATCATTTCATAACCATATATCCATTTAGTTATGTCATGTAAAATAATTCTTTCATCACATATCATATAAATTGTATACCTGTACAAAAAAGTAGTACATGAAAAATATAGAAGCACAACTAATATCATGAAAAGTATAACAATAGGTTATCTTGAAAACATGTAACTAATAAGGAAAATACCATACACATTAAGAAATGAAACGTATTATTGGATTCAAGTGAGTAGAGTCAAATACCAGAATGCGAATCACCAATAGGTCATACATGTACTAATACCAATAGGAATTTGGAGCAGAGGGAATCACAATGAGAAACCCACCTGATAGTCGATGATAAATATTACTATAACATCCATCTAAGTACCCAAGATATCCAATTTTATGAACATTCCAAAATATTTAAGAAAACCATTTCATTATTTCATTCCTTCAAATAAATTACAAATTTTATTTTTATAATTCTATAAAAAACATTTTAATTTTTCAATCACATGGATAAAATATCATTTATAAAAACTCATTTACATAAAAAACAAAAATAATAATTCATATACCTCCATGTTATTAACTAAAATGATTTATTAAAAGTTTGAGAAATTCAGTTCCCTAAAATAGGCAAGAGATAGAACCACCCACTTCAAAACTTATGTGTAATACACCCTAAAAGGTATCTAATAATATGAAGAAAATAACAAAGAATGAGGATGACAATGAATCAAGCAAATTAACATAATAGTTGTACAATTATACAAAATTTATTGGATAAAAAATTTAGAAAACTCATAAATTAAGAAAAAATACCCACATCACCAAATCTAATAAGGAAATGCATGCTCGAAATTAGATCTCACAACAAAACTATAAGGAAACATGTGGAAACATCAATACAAATCAATAAATATAACAGAATAATGAATTTGTTTCTACCATAATCAATGGAAATGATGAATCAGAAATAAATTATCACATTGAAAGAAGAAAAGCAACCATAATGGTCATCAATGTCTGAAAAACATAATCCAGAATAAGAGTATTCTCTCAAAATTATCGTAGAAGTGATATAGTTCACGATCAAGGATGGATATGGATGAATGAATGAAAAATAAGTAAATTAAGCACCCTAAAATCTAACCTCACAGTAATTACAATATTTTTTAATTCATTTAAACATAATTTACTACATTAAGATCACATATGTTGAATGTAACCCATTGTCTTTTTATTAAAAATTTAACATTAAGCATTATACATCATGAAACCATTAAAAAATTTCTACTCATTTCATGTTGTGTATATAGTTCCCACTTGTGTCTGGAATCTAAGTTCATGTCCTGAAAATCATTTACACTCTGTTTAATCTCACAGCACACACAAAAATTATTATTCTTGCACAAAAAATGAATCCAACACATTTATCCTCTTAATAGGAGAAGAACCAATCCAATCCATTAACCTATTTATACTTGGACACCATTATTTAAATAAAGCATACATCCCCAAACATTTGTAAATTTTTTTTAGAAAATATTCTACATCCTTGGGTGTCACAATATACACAAAATGTAAGTGGAAGACAAGAAAAAAATAATAGAAATACAATAATGATAGTAATGAGATGTTATAAACTCCCCAACATAGAATTTTCCATCTCTGATATTCCTTGTGGATGAATGAAAACTGATTAATAAGTGAGGAAACTACTCCTTCCTAAATGAATAACACTCTTATGTATCATGATAATTATACACCTACCACCATAACACTCTGACTAACATAATAACCTTCCCACTCAATAAATTCACTTATGATTCATTATGATCCACAAGTTTCTCAATAGAATAAACATCTAGATCAAACTAAACCATTTCCCAATTTAAATCATTAATGGGACTGGGAATGTATTTCATGAGTATTGATATTTAGAAATATCACGATTTAATATGAAATAACCAAGAAATAGTAACCAACAAGATACCATCTAAAGCCTCTCAATAATCTCAAATGGTATAACAAATCAGCGAGCCATATTACCCTATTTTCTAAGCCCACGGTGTCCAAAATGAGGCGAAACATTCAAGAAAACTCAATTAAGGGAAAAACCCAAAGGGAGACACTATTGATCCAAAAAATATTTCATCATATTTTTCACTATAATAATACCCTAGTATATATCTTTAATCATCACATACAGCATTTTAATGAATCGTAGTCCCACCAAAGAAGTTACTCCCACAGACACCCAACAAAAAGGTTATCTACATGGGAGAGCATAAAAAGCTTCAAAATGAGGTATTAAGATTAAAAAATGATGAATCCTCTTATAAGAAAACTCAACCAGTCTAGATTTATATCCCAAGATCCACTGAAATCCAATACATAGGCATTGACTGTATTATCTAATATATTTATAGAATGCTACATATGACAGTCTATCTATGGATGATAAGTTATACTCAATCTAACAGGAGTCCTCCCAACCACATTAATACTTATCTATATCCTTAATGTAAACTAAGATCTCTTTATAATAGAATGGAATAAGTAAAACCATATAAAATGAAAATATTTGACACACACACCTAACTCTTATCATTAACATTAGCAGTGTCTTTGATCAGAATGGGATGAGTAGGGTTTTTGAACTGGTCAATCACTACCAATATAACATTACATCATTAGGGAGTACATGGTAATCAAACAACAAAATGCATGGATAAATTTTTCCATTTCCAAAATATAATTTAAATATTTATAATAAATATACCATGTTTTAGATGTTATTCATTAATTTGTTAGAAGGTGTAACATCATGACCCATAATTAGCAAATCAACAATCCATACCAGGTTGTTATAATCTCTACCACATGCTATAGTAAATAATTGTAGTTTTGGATTTAATGTACCATGATAAACTTTGATAATAAAGCAATAATGCACTCCTCATTAACGGTGGGGTGAAAAACCAATCCAGAAAACTGATAACACCATCTCAAGAGGGAGATAATCCAAAAATGGTCCCCCCATCATGTTGGGTTTCTCAATTTCTTCTGCAATTTTCATCATACTATTCAAATTGTAGAACCAACTCAAAGGAAACATGATGAAATAAAACACATATCATAACCAAACCTAAAAACCTTCTCTTGAGTATCAATATGCATCTAATAAAAAATAACCATAAGGTTGACCTCTTCCATTGATTCAAAAACATATTTTGATGGCACATTCCTACCATGAATGTATAATAAAAATTCCCCATATTCATGTTGTAGGTGATATAAAAGTCAAACTTATAATAGTATCCTACCCATAGTCTTAATCTATGATTCAAGTGTTTTTTGAAAAATATATTTCTCAAACATTTATTGTCAAAAAAGTGTGTGAATATTTTCCAAACAATATAATGATTCCAACACCTATGCACATACATAACTATGTAAAAATAAAAAAATAGGAGTGGGGTAATTATTCTAATGTGTTATATGCTAAAATAAACATTAACCCTCACAAGATCATGTAACATGACCAAAAATCCTAATTTATATGTAGAAAAATCACAGAAGACCACAATACACTTCCCATGGTCATATAAGATCAAAATATGAGACATTGTTAGAATATGTTTTAGATCATTGAAAGAAGACTAACATTAGACATACCATATGAATTTAACCCCCTTCTGGTAAGGGTAATCCAAGGTGATACCAAATTTGAAAAATTCATAACAACATGTCATTAGTATCCGTTAAGACAACAAAATTTCATTATCTAAAAATCAGTCTGTGGATATTACCCTCAAAATAAAACCGTTACCTTATTAGTATATACTAATAAAACATTTTTTGAAATAAAGTTTCATAATAAATTAAAAATTTTAACCCACAATGTGAATATTATAAGATTTCCATATAAACAATGACTACTCACGATTTTCATAACCAAAATCAAATGGTGTTCAAGATCATGCTCGAACCATGAGTAAAAAATATCATATTTGAATAATATAAAAAAAGTATCTAGATATTTATGGAATATCTGATTCATCAAATCCATAAATTCTCATGAGTTTTATTCACACCCATAGTCATCCCAGGATATTTGTAATGGAAATACCTACACCTGAAAGATGTATTTAGAATATCAAACTCTCAAAACTCAAGATGATGGTAACCCGACTAATGTTAAATATTTTAGATCCAATTTTACTACGTTATACAATCATGAAAATCATCAATACAATGAAAATAAATCATTTTCTAAACAATTACCCATTTCAACATCAGATAATCTAGAGAAAATCCGAGTCAGAAACTACCATTATGGGAAAGAGAACTAAGGCTTCTGAAGGAGAAACATAATTGGAAAAAATCATACCCAACCAGATCATCCATCTAAATATTGATATATTTCAGATCCAGTATTAACATATGATAAGACGGTATTGATATCTATTATAGACCGGGAACCAGGTCAATCGTAAATTGTACCTCCCTCTATAGATAAATTATACATAAATAATGAGGGAAAATGTCAGGAAATCCCAATACAATAGTGGTAAGATAAAAAAAATAAAATATATTTCATCTGGAAAAAATTCTTATATAGATAACTAAACCTTGAAATATTTGAGGGAAGGTCCAGCATGACCTGAACCTTGATTCCACAATCCCCGAATCAACTAGGAGCTCCAGTCGGCAACAAGAAACAAGACACGCTGTTGATAAAAAATCATCCTTATGATGATGAGAAATAAGAAAATATATCCTGATGATGATGTAAAATACATGTATATTGAGAATCATAAAATCCCATAATAACACCACATTATCTATTAATAGTGAAATATAAGGACACCAAATCCATTTTTCTTTTCTCATCCTAATTGGTTTCACTAAATCCATAACAAAGTACATGACCTCTATTGGATGGTTAGGTATAAAAATGAAACTATGTAATAATGAGTGTAAAGCCCCAGTTTTAAAAAATGTAACTACTATAAATGTTTAGATATTGTTGGTATCTAAGAGTGTTTCTATAAATTTATCTAACTCCTGCGTAAAATCATCTATTTCATGAATGTTATTCATTCATGATGCCTTTTGTTGGAGCCCAATATTCGTTGAATCGTATTAATTCTCTACAATAGTCTTTCGAGCAGACAATACCAGGCCATATCAAGGTGTATAAATAGCATCACAGAAAAACTATATATTACCATAATATCCAAAAATGCAACACACCTTTGTAGCTTAGGGATAAGAATACCCGGTCTGTCCAACAATTTAATAATGATACCGAGTTAGAGGAACAACATTAACTAAAACTAGTGGTTCTTAAGAGGATTGTTATTGCAGAAAAACACCACCACTACTTGAGTGACCTTACAAAATTTTCTTTTCCATGTCATTCAATTGAATCATATCCTTGGTGGTAGAGATGTAGAAGACTACCTTGTCATGCTTTTGATATTCAATTAATCAATCATACCGTTTTTAATCATTTGTGCATTGGTTGAAATCTTTAGCAAAAATAAATATGATATGATATCTAGGCACAACCCCTATAGGTACTTTTGATCCATTATAGAGTAATTCTTCACTACCTCTTATAAAAATTGACCATATCATCAAATTTATTAGTGTACGCTGACAAATCATTATCAGCCTATTTAGAAGAGATGAACTCTAAATTCTTCACCATCATCAGTGATTCTTGAAAAAAAGCTGATGGATGATGATAGTATTGAAATTCATCTTGTCCAGGACAACTAGTCTATCATCTTATATCATAGAATCATACCGGTTCTTGTGGGGAACCTCATGGTTGAATGCTTCAAACTTCACAATGATACACTAAGATGTATCCAAAAACTTGAAGTCATAATAAATCATTTCATTCCAGTCCTCTTTCTTTTGAGGTTACTTTTTTAACATTAAAGGATAGTTTATTATCATATGATAACTCCGTTAACATTTCTATTTATCCTACAACTCTTGGATATGTCCCAAAAAATGAGTTATGAGCATGCGGTCTATTATGATCCACAACAAAAATCACCCATAAGATATTTTCGATAAATTTCTTATCCATTATAGGATTCTATGTGGAGAATCAACTATATTTTCCTAAGTATCATATAGAATACATCTTTAAAGAATAATATTGCACATCAAAAAATGGAACAATTTGAAACATACTAAGATTGTTAATACTAGAAAACAAATAAATAACGATGTGATTGGCATCAACACTTAAAACAAGGACACAAATTCCAATATACCATGGTAAATTGGGACTCATCGCAGTAAGATATAGTCCGGAACTCACCAAAATATATCTCTAATTTCTTTAAAATATTGTATCTATTATACCAGAGATCTCATGACAAGGAGTCTTGAGGGATAACTACCTTGGATACCAATTTTCAATGAACTGAACCAAATACACTCTCATACTAGTACATCACCAGATCCATCACTTACCTGAAGGGAGTTGTTCATCCCTATAGTATATGGGTTATAACCCAGTCATCAAAAATGATTTTGAGGGAATGATTTTTATAAACATGAATCAACAACATGTAACATATATATAGATGAGATAATAGGAAAAAATATAAATATATTCCACAACTAAAATAAAAATGTGGAAACCAAACAACTCAAGAGTAGAAACAATCTCCAAATATAGGAAAAACAACTAAAGACTACCAAAATAGGAAACAATTACTTCATGTGATATCATGTATAGACTCCTGTTATCTCATACCTAGCTACCTAACTCAGCTAACATAAAACCTCACTGACTCATAGTGTAATAATTCACTTCCCTGCATCAAATAACATATAATGCTCTATGCACCACCAAAGAGGTATGCAAGGTTTGAGCTAATATCCTCAGTAGGGTATCACCCAGGTGTTCTATATGAGGTCATAGAATAATAATCTAATAATTAATTATGTTAAATAAAAAAATGCATGATAATAGTTTAATAGTTTTTATATCAAAAGCATATAAAAACATTAATTTCAACATTTTCCACATTTCTAAATGAAATAGGTATAACAATTTATATTAATTTTATAACCATATAACCAAGTAGAAATATCATTTGAAAATATATTATTCATCACATATCATATAAAATTTATATATGTAGAAAAAATAGTACAAGACAAAAGTATAATCACATGTTACATCATGCTCGGAATTAGACTAGGTGAGGATAGATATGACACATAGACCAAACATAGAAAATCACATGCACATCAATCCAATAAAAATATTATTTCACTATAGATGGAAGAGAACAACCTAGAAATTTAACCCCTTAAACGGTCTAACATGTCCCTAGAATAACAGGATAAAGGAGTATAGGAGACCCCCATATGTAAACCCCCTGAAAGTGGATGATACCTTTTACTATACTATCTACATATGTACACAAGTCATATAATGTTCTATATTTTCTAGAAAAATACATAAAAAACTTCACAATTTCCTTCCTTGAACAACACTTCCGAACACCATTTCACAATGCTTTTGAAAACCCATTATCATTTACCCAAAAATAGAGGAAACACATCATTAATTAAACACCATTTCCACACAAACGCCAAAAAAATATCATTCATATCATTAAAATTAATTATATAAAACAATTAATAAAAAATAGAACAAATGAATCCCACCAAAACATCATATAGGATGATCCAACAACCTCAAAAACTGTACAGGCACACCAATAAAAAGGGATCCACCAACAATAATAGTGAAAATGAAAATTGATGCACAAGAATCAATATAATGATATTATAATTGATTCAATTCAATAATAGAGTCTTTTTATAAGAGGAAACAACAAATACAATAATAACAGACACCCACCACACCACAGCGAACATGGAAACGACCCCCAGAAAAAGATTTCACAATAGATCTATATATAAACAACAATAAACCTCACAATTGATCAAAAAATACATTAAAAAATACAACATACCTACCATGATCTGTGTAAACAAATAATAATAAAGGATTACTCACCCATATAAATGCATCCCAACCACAATAGTGTTTAATTGTAAAATAAATATATTTTGGTCAAACAAAAACATCTAAAATCACCGAACGAGGGGTACATGCCTAGAGAAAAGAGGTATGGAGATGAATCAATGAAAATATATTCAATGAAGAACCATAAAATATGACCACTCGATAGTTGAAAAAACTGTAATCCATTTACACACCATATAATCCATAGGGACCACATGGGCTGAAAACTTCATCACTGTTTTATTAAACCAAAATCTCTCAAAATTAAACATTTTTTTACCAATACATCGAGTTTAATAAATTATTTTTGTTTAAAAAGTCACTGAATTTTATCTTGGATCAATTTACATGTCGTGTAACCTCTTTACACACCTTGTAATTTCCCAGAACACCAAAAAAAATCCCAATTCTTACACAACAACATCAAACCAACATGGGAATCCTCTGAACATGAAGAGAACCGCACCTTGGAATCAACACATTTTCCCATGGACTCCATTAATTAAAAAAATCATAGATCCACAAAAATATTGTCATTTTTAATGAAAATTTTATCCATCCTCAAGAGTCCCAAAACTTATCCAACATAAGTGGATAACTAGGAAAGAGAATGTAAATACCTAAAATCTGTTAACATGATGTAAAAATACGTATGAAATAATAACCAAAAAATTAAATATCACCAAAAAAGTATTCACGATATTATATGTAAAAGGGTAATTTTATACAGCACATAAAATAAGATTGGTGCATAACCTAACTTCATTCCCAATGAAGAAAATTTGGGATAAAAATATTAACCCTTTACTTCTTATTACATAAAAATCACACTAGAATCTTGTATAATAAATAAAATTATAATTATATATACTCTTTGAAAATTATTATATATAATATTAAATATATAGTCTAAAAATAATATTAATTACCCATTTATTAAAAACTACATATTAAATTCCATGTTTTTCATAATTACTATACCTTTTTTCTTGTATGTTTTGGTTTAGTAGTTTTAGTTATTAAACATTTAATGTAATTCCATAATCTCCAAAATTTGAAACTAGGTATTAATATAATTTTTTTTTATTATCTACATATTAAAATAGTTAAAAAATATAGAGGTATAAAGAAAAAAGAACTGTTCATGGAGATAGTAAGCCATACCTAAAGATGAATTTTGTTCTTATTTTTAGAATGATAGAACAAATGAAAATTAAGTTAAAATTAATCATTTAGGAATCATTATAATTTCATATATATGACATATAACATTTAAACTTATATTTATTATCTTACATGCATTGTGAATGTAAAAAATTAACCACATCTCTATGCAAGGTAGTAGTTCATTGTACACATTAATGAAAATAACATATCCCCAAATAAATTCGAAAATAAGAAGGAATAGGTGATATGATAATTTCATTTGAATTATTATTTAAAAATATTCTATGAATACTTTAAATATATCATTATAATAATAAATGATAGGTGGTGGGGGATTATTTATGCCAGTCCGTGAGGCAGTAGTTCATGGCACACCTAATCAACAGTTATGATTCAAATTTTAGGGAGGTGGTGGGTATAGGTAATGAAAATAGAATAATATAATACATTTCTATTAATTATAAATAGTTAATTAAATTATAATTTTTTATAACAATTTTTTGGTGTAAGTAGAAATAAAATTGAAATCTAAGGATAAGAATGATACCTTGACTTCGAACAACCACAACAGGTTCGAATCGAAATGCCTTATTTGGAGGTTTAGTAATAAAACTAATCTGTTGAAGTTATTTGTTTTGATGTATCAAATTTACATTGTAAGGGATTGGCTGAACCAAATTGAATTCAATGTTTGAATAGGAGAGGATACGGGTGTCCTTTTATGGGTGATGATGAGTAAACATTTGTAAATTTTGGTATGAATAAATTATACCCTTATTCTTTACATTCAAAAATAATTGAAAATCGATAATTTTATATTGATGGATTACATAATGGTGATATATAAAAAAAATATTAATTGAAAAATATTTTTTCTATTTTTAACAATTATATTTCTAGTTTAAACCATGCAAATCCAATTATTAACTTCATTGTGATAATTAATTTTTACTATTTTACCATTTTTAAAAAAAATTAAGATTGGTTTATTACATAACAATAACTATTCTTATTCTTATTATGCACTAAATTTATATAAAAAATATAGTTATATTAGTGTAATAATATAATACATAATAAAACCCATAATCCCAAAAATATGCTTTTCCATTTAAGATGTTTGAATGAGTTAAGAAATTATTTATATAAAAATTGAACATAAATTTGATTGCAGTGAAAAAAATGATTTATTAATTATATAAATGAAATAATTTACCTTTTAGAATAATATTTATAATAATGTGTATATTTTTAAATATCTTAAACAAAAACACTAATCTTATGGAAAACCATTATTTTACATTAATCATTGAAAATTATGTTTGTTTAGAAAAATTATTACAAATTCACCATAGGATGATTATGAAATGTATAATTAAAAATTAAGAAAAAAAATTAATATATAATTTTAAAAAGTGGGATAAATTTATTTTCTTATTTCCATAAAGATAATAAAATTCATTTTTGGGAATAAATGTATTTTTATAGAACATAAATACATTACTAAAAATAAGTAACTATTTTTCAATATATTTTTATTATGTAAATCATTATAATTAAATTTTTATAAATAATTTATTACTATTCATGCCTACACCGTTAATATCAAGGGTATAAGTTCCATGTTTAAATAATAATATTAATAGTTTATTATGATTACTTAAAACATGGTGTTTCTTATAATATAATCCATTGAGTTATTTAAAATTATTTGAAAAAACTATTTCTTTAAATATCAGTTTTTTACATGTATTAGAGAAAATTATAATATATTCTAGGTCGTGGATTATTCATATCTTGAAAATGAAACACTTTATATACATCATTTAAAGGTGAAGTAGATCAATCATAGTCAATGGTGAAGAATACAAGTGCTAGATATTCGAATGAGGATATAGAATGGGATATATATAAGGAACTATAAATCCAAAAATACATTCTTAATGAATGTAGAGATATGATAGGGAAGAAATTAAAGCAATTGAGGTAGAAGGGTGATGGTTATGTGGTCAATTATAAAGAAACATTCATCTGATTGGAAGGGTATATAACAAACTTTAGTTGGGATCTTGATAGTAACATTAATCATATTTACTTAGTAATAAAGACAACATATATTTGTGAATTATCATCATATGAATTAAAATTTAATGAAAAAATTATTTAATGTTTTGAGTAGGATGAACTGGTTCTTTCTAATGATAATGTATTCATTGAAAAATAATATAATAAAAGTACTAGATTATTGGAAATAGGGGTGTATCCATCAATGTAATGTGAAGGTAAGAAAAACATATTTTTATTTAGTGATTTGTGTTGTAAAAATTTCCCCAATGAAATATTTTATAAAATGTTATATTGTATTATAATGTTTATCTTTTGGGAATATCGATCATTATTGAAAGTAAATTTATCATAATAGTGGTAAGAATAATTTTTTTTATCTAGACATATGGTTTTTTAAATATGGTGAGATGGGTTATTTTGTATATTTATGTTCAAAGAATAGTGTGAAGGATGGAAAGAAAAAAAATAAGAATAAGGGTGTGGTGAAACCCTTTGAAAATACATTGGTAGAAGACGAGAAATTGAATTATATGGTAATAGGTACAGTACATGTTTATTCAGATTATGCTAAGTTACTAATTGATTTAGAATATACACTATAATTCATTTTTAACTTATTTTATTGTAAAATCACAATTTCAATTCTTGAAATATAGCCCACAATTATTGTAAAAACACCCCATGAATTATTTAAGGGAAAATGTATTTAGAAATATCATCTTGTTATCATATGCTGTATCATTTTTAAAACAAACACAGTTTTCAATCCCATTATTTTATTTTATATCATTTTTGATATGGATTGTATTTCGGTTTATAATTGTATAATAGATTACATAAAACAAGATATTATTTTAAAATATCAGTTTCTATTTTAATATTAAAAAAATGAAGTCTTTTTAATCATATCATGAATATGGGAAATTATTAAAACAACAAAATTAAAGTTATCTTTCATATACTGTTGATGATAAGGTCCATGTTCAGATAAATGATGGTCCGATATTAAAATAATGCAGTGATGTTTTCATAATAACATAAATGTTATTTTATATAATTAATAAGTTTAGTTTACTATTGTCTTAGTCCATTATTCTAATTTAATTTCAAAATTCACCTAACAAATTGATGAATTAGAACATCATTAAATGGGAAATAAGATATAGTAATTTATTAATAGTGTTTTGATTCAACATAGAACATCACCATGGGGAGAACCTATTTTATTAAAAAATTATCGTTCCCAAAATTGTGGAAATTATTATAGATAGTTGAATAATATTAAAGTTAAAAATAATTATTTTATCCCTCATATTGATGGAATTATTAGTGAAATTCTTGCATCTCAGTATTTCTTAATGATTGATCTCTACATTGGGTATTGTCTTCTAATAGTTTAGTAGTATAGAACCACTTAAAAAACTTTTTATAATAGTTACAAACATTCTGAGTTATTATATTCACATTGGTTTAAAATTCAAAAACTATGTTCATGTATATTAAGAATAGATCATTCCATGAATATTTGTTTATATTTTTTATTGTTTTTATTAATGATATTCTATCTTATTTCTAGAGTACTAAGGATCATAAAAAATAATCAATGTATTGTTTTGAATAGACTAAATGAAAATATGTTATAAGGAAAATTTACAAAAAAAAATTGGATATAGAGTATTCCAATCCATGGATACATTTTAAATAAAGTTGTAATAACTATTGGTCCCACTAAATTTAAATTTGATGATGCATTTTTAATACCTAAAAATGTTTATGAGAGACATAGTATACACTAATATTTTTATACCTTATTATTTATTTAAATAATTTATTAGTTTTAAATATCACTAACAATGTTAACATGAAAAAGGAATTATATTTATCTAAAAAATTATGTGATGACTGTTTCTATGAATTGAGAAAAAACTTAGTAAATCATTTAGTTTTATCAATAACATCATAAAATAGTTTCATATTTCTTTATATCGATACATCATTGATGATATTGTGTTGTGCTTTAATGTTGAATGATTTGGTAATTGATTGTGCCTCAAATAAACAAAATTCTAATGTGAAAAGTTATCATATACTTGAATACAAACTAGTAGTTGTATTCAATTCAAAAATAATTTTATAAACCAAATTATATGGAGTAAAGTTGGAAATATATATTTATGATATATTTTTAATGAATATATTTCCTCAGAATGTGTTTATCATGATATTGAGAAGATGGATATAAGGGATAATGGAATAAGAATTCACAATTAATTATTGTCCATTTAAAGTGATCATAATATCTAATTTTTGGAGTTGTAATGATAATGACACATTAAATATGAGACATCCATGAAATGATCTAATAGTAAATTATATTATGAGAATTCCCATAGAAATTTTCCATTATTGAACACCCACTATTTTATATCTTGTGTTAGTACAGTCACCCCTTTTAGGAAAAATTAACATTTCACCAAAAAAGATCTTTAGTTATAGGGAAAGGTATACTTGGTAATAAAAGGTAATTTTCCTAAATTAAAATTTGAAAAATAAGTAAATTTATGATTAAAATAATGTTATTTGTTTCATATAACCCACATTTAAAAAATTATCTATCGATTTAGGCTAATAGTTTTCAATTTTCTTTTAATTATTATAAAAATAAATATAGAGAGATGTTCCAGAAGAATTTCAGTGGGATGGACTAATGAATGATGTTGATGATTTAAATATACAATGTTTGACTCTTCAACATTTAAATTTGAACAAAAATTTTCAAAAATGGATTCTTTATTAATTAAAAATTCATGAATGTAAGTGTTAGAATATATCGATTTATTTCATTGTGGGACTAATAAATACATCTCGATGTAATAATGCAATTTTATTAATTGTGGTTCAGTTTGTTAAATCGTCTTATTTTCTTTTAATTAAAGACAATACGAATTTGGATCAAATTTTATGAATTTATTTAAATGGTATAGTTAAATCTCATTTTATACCTCATTATATTTTATGTGATAATAATCCCAGATTCACTGAAAATTTCTTGAAGGGACTTTAAATATCATTTAGAAATGAATAAAATTTTAGTACATCCATTTATCATCAATATGATGGATAGTAACAAGAAAACATTTATAAAATGTTGTATAAAATTTATTTGGATTCAATGGATTGTCAAAATGTTGGGTTCCATAGGTGACATTGGTTGAGTTTTGTTAAAATTTAAAATTTCATTACAATATGAATATACACAATTAAGAAATATTGATAGGGAAGTGGTATTAGACTCATGATTTCTAGGATTATGTAAGTGAAATGATCTTTTTGGGATCAAAATTGGTAAATGAAATGTAGAAGATGGTTATAATGATTTTTTAGCACATGGGGATGGATCTCATTATATCGAAATGTTTTCCAATTTACTGAAGGAATGATATTTCATTCAACATAAGTGATTATGTTTTTATTAAGGTATCCCTCTTGAAAAGTGTTATTCGATTTGGTGAAAATGGAATGTTAGGCAAATTTTCCATTAGACTATATAAAATAGAAGATTAATTTAGGTCAATTTATTGTTGAATATCCTTTCCTACATGTTGATCTTTTGGATTTATTATACTTAATGTTTTCTTGTTATGAAAAATTGTTCTAGATGAATATCAAGTTTTGAGACCTGAGTTATATCAATTGGAAGAGAATATTACATATAAGGAAGATCCCATTTATATTTTTGACTACATATATAAATTATTGTGAAACATGGAGATTTTGTTTGTTACGATTCTTGAAAAACTTGATGATTGAAGAAGAAACATGGAAAATAGGAAATTCATTGAGGGAATTATATCCCCATTTGATTATGAAATGATTAAATTTGTGAGGACTAACTTTACAAAAAATGAAGTTGAATTAAACAACCAAGGTGAATTTAAAATCTTATTTCATCCTTTATTATTATTAATGAATTATATTTCATATAGTTATATTCATTATTAAAATATTGGGTACTTTTTTCATTCAAATGCATAAAATATCCAATTTCTAACATAACTGGGATATTAGAAACAAAATGTGTTTTCCAAAATTAATGATTTAAAAATTAATAAATTTTAATTTAGAATAAGTAACTTCATATTATAAATTTATATTTTAGAATTATCTTCAGTTGAATTATTAGAAATTTTAAAAAAATTAATAATTTTTAATTAACTGTAAATAATAGTGATTTTTATTGAAAACAATATTTTGATTTATATTATCTAAAAATATATATATTTATTAGTTTATTTTAGAAAAGTTTCAGTCCATTTTGATAAATAATAATAAAATTATTTTATTTAGAATGAAATTTATTCATTAATTTATTATAAAAAAATTTATTATAATTAAAATTTGGTTTTATTGAAAAATAATTTTTTTCACATTTTGTGCGGTTAATTTTTTAAAAAAATTTATCTCGTATATGAATTGAATCAGGGAAAATTAATTTCTTGTTTAAAATCCTAAGGAGAAATTTAATTAAATAATTTTAATTTAATTTTTATCATTATAAATATCAACCTTGATAAATATTCATCACCTCGGTAAAGGTAAAATGCATAACACATGATTAAAACATTTTCATAAGCCATTAAAACATACCTAACCCATGATTATATATTATTTCATAGGAATGTTTATGAAACTTTGTTCCATTTTATCATATTTGGACACATTTTTTCATTGGTCTTCAACTTGGACCTTCATAATATTTAAAGTAAAAATAATGTCAAAATTTTAGCTCAGTACATTTTAACATCTATAATATTTTGTGACCTGGATGAACACAACTTAACATTAGTTATAAATTTTTATTTTAAAGATAAATGATTTTTATACCATGTGCATAAATATAGAAAAAATTATTTGAAATAACTTTGTTAAATGCTTACGCAATAATGGATAAATATGTGTGTAAGAAGTAGAAAAATCATTTAAATGATATTGAAAACTCATAATGTAATATTTTTTGTATATTTATTTTTTTCTATTAATTATTATAAAATAACATTATATTAATGATTTTATATTGTTATATATTCTAATTCATTTTTTTCTTGATTTTTTCAGTTTAAAATGAAATTTCTACTTCCAAAAATGAAACTAATGATATTTTATAATAAATAATATTTTATTAAATGATTTAGAATATCTATAAATCCTATTTTCTTCCATGATAACGGTATATTATAAAAAATTATGAACAATTACAAATTTTTGGATTACATTAATTTTTATAATGACCTTTATGTCTCCAATAATGTAAAAAAACATGATATCGTAGTAAATCACTAAAGGGTTAATTGGGTATTACAAAAATTGTTAAAGTAAAAATTATAACATAAAAATTTCAAAAACTTATTTTACAATAGAAAAAAATTTCCATAACCATCATATATTCTAGTTTTATCAAATTGAACCATTTTTTAAATTCAAATAAATTTATATTTTTTAATAGTTTAACTAATTCCAAGAGTTCCCTAATGTCACATATAAAAGAAACTATAATATTCTCTCTTCCCAAAAATGTTTCAAAAATATATCTTAGTTATTCCATACTCTAATCAATCACATACATCCATACTAACATCTTATATCCTATAGGTTTTTCCTAAAAACATCATAATATGAAATTAGGTATAATCTAATAGTGGTTGTCTGGAAAGAGATATTTTTAAATATCAAGAATTTTCATTTTATTTCCTATTAGAGATCTGTAAAATATTTTCCAACCACTATAAAATTATAAAAACATATCTGACATATATTTAAATTTTATAATAGTAAGGTAATAATTTATATGAAACTTCTCATTCCTCAAATGGAAAATGAAACCATCATTATGCATATAGTGGACGAACTCATCCCAATCTGATGTAATTTGTTTTCCATAACCTAAAATGATTCATTTTTATAATGATATATCTCCTAGATATATATTATTTTCATTAAATATTTATCATTTTGAGTATATAATAAGTCATCTACTTGCTTAATTTTTCTTCCACTGATGAATTATTACATCATTTATGTATGCATTTATATAACCACACACACGAAGTGATGTAATATTTTTGGTTAACACATGACATAGATTCTATATATAATTTTTTTCAAAACAATTAACTTGACATGTATAATATTATTACAATTTTTAATGATAAAACAATACTTACATTGATTCCATAATTATTGTTGAAAAATGGAAACTTATTCATGATAACGTATGGCCTACGGTCTCTATGATTGTATCATAGTTCATTTTCCATAACAATTTATCATTGCAGGGTTTAAAAGTATAAACTATGTATATAAGTAATAATTATTTCATGATTATTATTATTTATATTATGAAATGGTGAACTCATATACCATACAAAACATACCATTGTAATTTTGAATATACGAGCCAAATAACATCAAAACATCTGATGTGAACATAATTGAGTATATAATTTTATACAAATTGGTTTTAGAGTAAATGAGTTATAATAAACAAAAAAATATTATCAATAAATTGGGTAATGCTAGAATTAGACCTAATTAACCTATTTTAGATTTGATACCCACATGTACATATATGATAGAACCATGTCCACTTATAATATCTTAAAGTTGATTTATTTCTAGGATAATATATAATATTTACCTTAACAAAACATTAGGATATCACCCATTATTTACAGTTGCTCGAAAATTCCATCATAGTGTTATATTTTCAATTCAATTTGTTTATAAATCCACTTCACAAGGATTTTAGTAAACATTATTTGAAAAACATTTAAGGGACATAATCATAGTATACCAAATATAGTTGTCACGTTATTGTATTAGTACTAGATAAAAGGAAACTTTTCTCAAAGGACAGTAAAATATAGTATTATTGAAATACTAGATACATACATGAATATCATATTATGATTGAAATAATAAAATACAATAGGGTATTTTATTTGGGAACACCACTATACTTTTTTATACCCTAGGATATCAATCATAAAACAAATAATGGAATCATTGGAGTGGTTGCATAAGAAAGGGGTGAGATGAAATTTTCTAAAATGTAATCTTACAACATATGATATAGTTATTAAATATGAAGTAATCAATATGTCAAGGTAATGATCTAATAAAATATAATTTAGTACATAACATCAATAGTGTATAGTATAAACAAACAATGATAAAAATATTCTATAAATACAATCAAAAGGGATTGAAACTTATAAATGGATTTTCTAACTTATGAAATAATCACATGTACATCCTTAGTTAATATCATAATTACGGAATACACCATTTTTTATATCATAACAACACTTCAATTTACTTGTGTTACGACATATTATGTACATGGGAAAGGCCATGAAAAAAAGACCAAAACAAGTTTTTTTCAAGATACCTATCAATTCAATGGGGTGATATTGTGATCCCTGATGACCACTAACAATGTTAAAAAAATTACCCATATGAATGTGGTGAAACGTTATTAACCAAAACATTCATATTAAAAAACTACCATACAAAATGTCAATAATTTCC
This sequence comes from Viscum album, assembly GCA_963277665.1. NCBI lineage: Eukaryota > Viridiplantae > Streptophyta > Magnoliopsida > Santalales > Viscaceae > Viscum > Viscum album. The sequence goes on from CAUJRU010000232.1 coordinate 494,774, forward strand.
ACAATCCACAATCATATTTATATACTATTCAAAGTAATATCTATAATTTTATCAATTTAAAAAATCGATAGTCAAACTGATCATAACCCATACGAAGAAGTAATGAGTATTATATCATTACCACATATCCTAAGTAGAGCATAAGTACAATAATGGTTTTAAAATTGATGAATTCAAATTCTATGGAGATATCACTAAAACACACTTAAGGTAAATTCCTCTTCCTCATTGATTTTTTTAAAAACTAAATGTCCACAACAGATTTTGAAAACCCCTATTCCATGAAAATAACCTTTAATACGTATGAATAGTTATTTAAAGCATTTAGTGTTCATGATGGTGGAAAATTATATTCATATCGATTATCATTAAAAAAATATTCCATCAATATTTTCATTAAAATTAAAAAGTACCTCATTTAGAAAATGATAGGAATATTAAATTCATAACATCTAGTAAAAATTCAATCATAGGTAAAAATTTATTTAATAAATAATTTGGATAATTTTGAAATCATTTATGATAATATTATTTCCAAATGGTTCATGGAAAGAAAATATTTTTCCACCAAAGTGATAAATAAAATTAATTTCTATTAAAAACATTATTTTGGACTCTTGAATACATAATGGGAAAAAATTAAATTAAAAATTTATTATCAAGAAATTTAAAAAGGATAACAAAATTAATTATATTTTTATGTTATGTATCATGTAATTTCAGTAATAGAAATTCGAGGATAAAAATATCGAATCAAATACTTTTGAAAAAAATATATTCACTTTTCTAATATATGAATTATAAACCCCTTTAGAAAAATTAAATTAATTAGAAATTTTTTTATAATTATAATAATATAATTCATGATATAAAATTTCAATGGTGTAGTGTATACCCCACCAAACTAAATGAGTGGTAAATATGGAAGATGTCTAATAGAAAACAATAACACTATAAACCCTATATAAAGAACAATATAATGACTTTTGTATTAATAAATATGGTAATTATTTTTAAAAAATGTAAATCCCCATAATTTATGTGGAAGTAAAAGATAAATCATCCAAAGGAAATATTACACATAATCATGGTATTACTTAATCAATGATGTAGTGTTATAACACAATGAATTGAAATTGGGTTATTAAAAACCTTTCCTCATATTTCCCATTAGTCAATCACTATTAAAACTAATTTATAGAGGTTTTAAAAATGTTATTAACATATACAAAAACCATATTAATATTTACAGTATCATATATGATCATTTAAAACATCATATCACATGTTCATTCATAGTAATTCATTATCACTATTGTTTTGTGTTTTAATTAAATTATCTCCTAAAGCATCTTTTTAGTGAAAGATAGATATTATTAACATAGGATATAGTAACATAATTCAAAAATTTATATTAATGAGATAAATATCATTTTTTATTAGATAAATATTTAGGAAGTTTTTTAAAATTTGAACATTTAGAATTAATCACATCGCTTTTTGGATATCATAGGCCATATATATACATGAGTAATGTTATAATTTAATAAATGGGGGATAAGATAAAAAATAATAAGCTATTTAATTTTATATAAAAAATATAATCTTATATATATCATATATTTTCATTTTATATAACCATTATTACCATAAATTAAACTATTATTGGGAATTTAATCACAACTCGTCACGATGCAGTACACCGACATAAATTAGAGGGAAATTATCATATACTAACAGAAAGGTAATAAATAATATATATGATATATTATATTTATAAATATAAAGACACTAAAATTTCATGGAAAAAAAATGGTTAAATAATTTGGAATTTTATGAGTCCGTAATTTTTTGCGACACCTGATTCCATGACCAGTTTTTCGAGGAATCAATTTCTGAAGTTTTTTTGGGTATGTTCAGTAAACGTACATGCGGGTTTTTCTAACTTTTGAACGGGTTCTTGGAACAGAAATTTGAGGGCACAATTGAACTCACAGCGCCAATTTTTGCTTAATAAGCCTTTCACCTCGATGACAGATGATCAGTTACGAGAGTTGTTTTTTTGGGTATCACGTGGATTAATAAAATAAAATAATTAACAACCTATTTTAATTTATTTTACCTCATTCCATGTGGTAATGTTTGTTAAAAGATCCACATGGGGCTTAGCCCCCCATTTAATGGGAAGGGAGAGGAAACCTCACAACCCTCTCATTTAATGTTGTGTGTCAACATAAATTTAATTGCTATCAATTAATTTTATGTGTCAACGTTAAATTAAATGTAATGTGTCAACATAAAATTAAATCTATCAATTAATTTTATGTGTCAAAATAAAATTAATTACTACCAATTAATTTTATGTGCCAATGCTTTTAATTCACTTGACCCCCTTTCTTTTTTTAACCGCATCATTGGAATTTAGGATGGTTCCTATTAAATGGATTGTCATAAATTCCATGATTGTTACAATCCTCTCCTTCTCTCTTATTTATAGAGAGATTGGGAGGAGAAATTGGTACAACATCACCAAGAGACGAAGCGCTCGTAAAATGACGTGACTCCCAACACCTGGAGGATTACGCTTCCTCTAACGAAGAATGCGAAGGTGTCGGTGATGAAAAATTCTTCCTCAGGTTCTTCCTTGGAACTCCCCTTCCGACGTGGGATCTCTTCGACGACCCTTCTTCATTCCTCTTCACCTTCAATGGACCAACGCACGAGCTCGGAAGTGGAAGCGTACAGAGAACGACAACAACATCATCTCCCCCCACGACGAACCAACCCCCATCGACATAAATGGTAGGGGTTTGTATATTCATTGGATTAATAAATTATAACCCCATTCTTTATTAATCTTCTCAATTTACATTGGATGATTATTACCGCCTAATACGGAGGGTGCGGGCCGAACAAACACAGCCTGATGACCATCCGTCTTTCTTTTTTGGATTTTCAATTGGGAAGCGGCGACGATCAAAGGTGGAGGCCGCACGCCGGTTGAGTGCGGAGGAATCGCGGCCAGAAACCACGTGCCACTCATCTGAAGGAGAACCGAGTGGCTAAATCTGGCTGGGCCGAAGGTGGACAGCGGTGCCACAAGGGGCACCGCTCTGCGGAAGACCGCGGGCCGCGTTCCGCGGGTTGCTTGGCGAGCGAACCGGCCGGCAGGCGGCTAGCCGGCCAGCCGAGCTAAGAAGAACCGCGGTACCAGGAGGGCGACTTGCTGGAGTAACTGCAGTCTACCGAAGTGGGTCGCTTGCGCTGTGAAGGCCGGCCAGTTTTCGAAAGCGCCCCCCCCCCCCCCAGACCGCTCGACCCTCTGGCCCGAGTCCCAACCTACTAGGCCGGGCTGCGCCACACTATGCCGGGTCGGGCCACACCTCACAAGGCTGCGCCCCCTCAGGGCGGGCCACATGATTCATCAGGCCGGTCCGACCCTCTGCCGGGTCGGACCCGCCAAGACCGAGTCGACCCGACCCGTCAGCCCACTGGGCTAAACAGGGCAAGCTCGTTTCCACTTAAAGGTGAATATCTTGAAGACCGCGCGTCCGATCAATGCGCCATCTGTGGAACAAGGACCCTCGTTACGTGGTGGTCCTTTTGAGATACTCTATGTGAGTTTTGGATGAATTTGGAAAATGGCCAGGTTTGGAACGAGTGTAATTCCAACCGGGACCCTAGAACGAAAAAGCAAATAACTCTTAGACCGGGAGTCTGATTGATGCGCTGTCTGTCGTGTTGGGTTTCTTTTGACGAGATAGAACTTTGGGATACATCAACACTGGACTTCATGAAATTTTATGTGTTGACCCCTTTGCTCACGGAGTGGACCCTCCTGGAATCGAGCGTGTTGTGTGCGAGAACCCTAGAGCTGGTTGCGACCGCTTCGACTACCATATTGGGATCTTTCGTGGGTTTGACGATGACATATACCATACTAGGATCCTACGTGGGTTCGACGAATATGACTTCCGTACTAGGATCCTCCTTGGGTCGACGATGATGACTTCCGTACGAGGATCCTCCGCGGGTTCGACGATAATGACTTTTGTACTGGGATCCTCCATGGGTTCGACAACGATGACTACTGTTCTTGTATCATACATGGGTCCGGTAGTTGGACCTCTGTACTTGTATCCTAAGTGGGTCCGACAGAGTAGCTAGTCTGTTATCCTCTGTGGGTCTGACAGGTTAGCTGGTCTTGTATCCTATGTGGGTCCGATAGCTTAGACGAATCAGTGACTAAATATGATCATCCCTATCACTCTACAAAATTTTTATACCTGTGTGAGCTGAGTCTTGAATTTCAATTATTACCATCGGTGTGATTGACTTCTTTCTTGTGTGGATGGTGTTATTCTTGGGCTCGAGTGTTGGAGCCGAACTGGAATTGACAACTTAGGTATATGTATAGGAATATACCTAAGTAGAGTTGGTTTATACTTCTTGATTGTATCTTTTCTTTGTGGTTTATCATTCATGGATTATGGGAGACCTTCGGGGGTCTCGGGATCCCTACTAAGTATTGTTATACTCACCCCTGCATGGGAAATGCCTGCACTATGTTATGTTGGATACAGACGTTGGACAACACTGATCATGGTAGAGGCTTGTAGAGCTGGATGGTACCTGGAGGTGGAACACTTGGTGTGACGTACATGCAGCAGACAAATGATCCTATTGTGATGGGAGAGACTATCTATACCCACCCTTCGGGTGGGATCCCCGGAGGATGACTCTGTGGTTGCTGCTTTAATTTACTGTTGTTGTTCTAGACTTTAATTTGTACAGTACTTCCATTGGGGTTAGTATTCTAGCCCATTTAACTTTCAACACTTACTTTTATATTTAGTATCACTTTGTGTTTACATCTGTTGCATACTCTGTTGTTCTGTTTACTATTATAAAGGCAATGCCTTCCCGTTTATTGGGATTTACACCTTCGGTGCTAGTCGCCATCCCCAGGCCTATGGAAGGTGGGCTTGGAGTAGTCACTGCACAGGCCCCGAGGACGTGACGTGACAATAAATGTATAATAATCACTGTAACATAATATTTTTAGACTTATTCCATCATTCCATTGAATGGTGAAAAGTGTTGATGTAATGATCTATATCAGTTCACAAGGCTTTAGTCCTCTGTACACAAGATTAATGGATTAGTGTTATGTTTGGTAACATATCATTATTTTGAATATAATTTTTTTATATAATTACATATATAAAATATTTTATATACAGGAAAGAGTATAAAAAGTCTTGTTTTGGAACATTACCTCTTCTTAATATGACCTCTTCGAGTTCACACATAAATCATTACTAGGATGTATTTATAAAGAAACCATTGGTTCAATGTACTGGGGAGTGATTTTTGGAAGGAATTTAGCATGTTATATGAAGAATAAAAAGGATTTTTAAGTGTTAAGATTAAAGGATATGGGTTTTCTATTATTAAATGGGATATAAAATACACAGAATTATTTAAAATAATTAGTTACACCAATGATTTTCTCATTCAATGAGGATTAAAAATTTACACTTATCAATAATTTGATGTGGTTAGGATTAAATGTGGAAATTAAATGATAATTTTACATGTTTGAGATTATTTTTAAATTTTATCATTTTAGTTTAATCTATTAAAAACCCATTTTTAATTAAATATGTGTATTTAATTAATTTTTTTCACAATTAATTGTGTTTAGAAATTAATTTGAACTTAATATATAATATTAATTGAATTTATTTCAAAGATGGAATCAATTTTAACGAATTTATTTGACATAATTGGTAGAATTTAATTAAAAACTAAACCCACAGATGAGGATAATAATTATATTTGAATGGAAATGTTTTCAATAGTTCAAATTACTTTTATTTCGAAATTTCACATAAAGTGTTTTCAAATTGTAGAAACTTGTGTTATAGTGTAATTGTTTAGTAGGGTTTTTCAGTTTTTCCCCTATTACTTATCATTTAATTATTAAATTGTGTTTCAAATATTTATTTCAAGAGTTGGAAAACTATGATGTGTCCTTTTGATGAAATTTAGATTAATTAAATTAAATGCTGAAAATAAAATTAGATAAATGAGATTAAGAGGAAGATAAAAAATAATAATTAAATTTTTAATGATAATAATATTATTATTAATGATGATGGTGATGGTGATTATTATTATTACTATTTTACATTTTAGAAAAACTAAGGGAGGCCCTCTCCTCCCCCTTGCTAGTTTGAGCGACGCACGTGGCCCCCTTCCCTCCCAGCTGTGCATGATGATCCACCAAAGATCCCTATGATATTCATTTTTCAACTAGTTTTATTGTGGAATCTCTTCCGGATCATCAAGGTATGAGTTTATCACCCTGTTTCTAGACGATTTTAGGGCTATTCGTCACTACGTGGAATTCGTTCAAACACCCAAGGCTTAGGGATAACCATATTTCTGGTTTTCTCTTGATTTAGGGTCGTGCGAAGGATTTATCTGCACCCAATGGTCCGTGTTCTGAAAAATTCAACCAAAGGTGAGGCTGTTCGGGTAGGTTCATTCCACCATCGTCGATTTTAGTTATGTATTTATACCGCTTAATTGTTTCTCAACATTTATTTTGGGTGTAGCGGTGTTTATGAGACCCGGGGGAATTTTTCTAGGGTGATATGATCGAGAATGGCATTACTATGCCTTAGGTTTTATATTATAAGAACAACATATGATGGTCGAAATGAATTTAGTGAACATGACACATCTGGGGTTGTTTAGTCCAGACATCTACATTATGATCTAAAATCACCCTATGTCAGTTGAAATGTTTAATGGAAGTTAGAAATGGAATGTGATATGCATGAGAGGCCTTGAAACATGTTTGAACCAAATATGTGACTGTGCCAATGTAATGTGAATTGGGAATCCATGAGATGTTTCCTTCTGTTAAAATTGTGATATTTCTGATATATATATATATGTGTGTGTGTTTATGGTTGATAAATGGGTTGTGAGAAATGGACTAATTCTCCAAATACTAATGGGGTTCTATACATGACATTATACACCCCCGATATATATATACATGATTGATAAATGGGTAGTGAGACAGGGACTCATGCTCCAAATACACACAGGGCGATATACATGTCATTCTACACCCATGATATATTTATATGTATGTATTATTGATAAATATATTGTGACATAGGAACTTATTCTTAAAATACTCATGTGATTTGAGACATGAAGTTCTACACCCATGATATATATATATATATCTATGTGTGTGTGAGAGAGAGAGAGAGAGAGAGATTGACAAACAGGCTGTGAGATATGGAATGATTCTCAAAATACTCATGGGGTTCTAGACATAACATTATACACACATGATATATATATATATATATGATTGATTAATAAGTTGTGAGATATGGACAGATTCTTCAAATACTCACTGGTGGCTTGACATGACAATCTAAACCCATTTATTGACATTGGACTATAGGTACCATTGGACTTATATGAATTGAATTAAAAGAAAAAGGAATTTTTATGTGATATTGTTTATAAAATATTAGAAATGGTTTATACTTCAGTGTCAACTGAGGAAGGTATTGAGATATATGTGTCCATGAGAACCTGAGGATATATGCAACTAAATACAGGATAATTGAGTAAATGTAAAACTGTTTACTTTATTTCTTAGGTCTTATTATTTATAAAACAACATACACTATTACAATGTATATATATACATAATTGAAATAATAATAATCTCATTCTGAAAATGTGCCAATGTCTGTATCATCTTCAAGTTTCCCTTTGGAACCAAGGTGGGTTGTTTTTCATTTATTTAATTCTATTATTACATCGCTATAATTGTACACATTTTAATTATTATTCATAGCTGAGATTGGGATAGACACTGGTTGGTGCTAGCCTAGTATTATTTTAATTCACACCTAGCCTAGGTATCCTTGATACCTTAGTAGACCTTGTATTTATGGGACGCATGTCGATTGATGTGTTTCTTGTACCTAGAGTTAGCATCAATGGACTAAGATAGAGCTTAGAATGCTCCTAGAGATCACCTGTAGGGATATGATATATTTTTCTAATTTGTTTACTATATTGTGAAGCATGTTGAATGGTTTACTACTTTCAATTATGTATCATCATAATGTCTTGCATTAATTTAATGTATAACCTGGCATTGGACATTTTTATTAAATTCAACAGACTATTCTTCTGTTCCTCTATTATCTGTTTAATACTTCCACTATCAAAATCTATTTATATACTTTTATACAACCATTGAAACTATTGTATGATGGTAATATCTACCCAATGTGACCTCCAGATACCCTCGTAGTAGGTTTTTAGCTTCTCGCATATTTGGATATGCGCTTCAGGCCATGTGGAGACCGATCCATCCTATAGTGTGATGAAAAGATGGTTCAGGATGTAACAAATTGGCATTAGAGGAAATTTTTTCATGTTTATTACTATTTTGGTTTGGTATACATGAGACTACAATTGTATTCATGGTTGGTTAATATTCATTATTATGACCGATCACCCCACGTACGAGAAATGACCATGTGGATAGGGATGGGAATTGATGTTCATGATTTTAGATATTACAATTGATATGATTTCACCTCGATTGATTGTTACAATTCTTCTTTTTTATGGATTTATGGAGTTTATGATATTTTACCCTCGGTCTGTTTGGAAATGGATGAAACATATCATGCATCATAATAGGAACAAAGGGATTCACATGTCATGTATATGCCTTTCCATGTAGCTACATTCTTTGGTTTCCCATTGATATGATTGAGCACCTTGAATGCCATTCCATGTGTCTATGTTTATTTACATGCCTTTTTAGATACCATATTTTAGTGATATATTTAGCATTCTATAATGATACTATTCTACCTATTTAATGTCATGTTTTTATTGTATAATGTTTTTTGTGCATATTATCTTGTCTCTATGATTAAAATGGCATGCTTCAGTGATTAAATCATGTTTTCATTGTGAGTTTCTTGTAGTGACATGCTATATTTTTTGATATATATTTGTTTTCTTATGCTATATTATATGGGTTGAAATTAAATTGGATCCAAATGCCACCAGTAAAGTGTATGGTCTTTTTATAGATTGGTAGATGGTCGCCCATAAGAATGCGTTGCAAAACATCTGCATACTGTATTATGGAATGGTTTGAAATGTAAAGGACTTGTAAATGGATCCCAAAGAGGTGTACATATCTTGAACCCACATGGTAAGTTTTGTTTTAAATGTTTTATATGTTTTCCTTGAATGGATATGTGAGTGATCATCCATAGGCTATTTATTTTTTAACATTTATTTAAATGAAAAGGGGCACTTGAGCATAGTGAATCTATTTTTTGTGACCAAGGGATAGATTCAACATATATTATTTTTAAGGGGATATACTATGGTAGGTATCACCCTTATCGACTGATACGCCTTGCTTCTACTACGATCCCTTTGATGTTGGTGTTGTTTGAGTTACATTGTCACTAGTACGAATTTTGGGTTTTAAAAAGAAACCCTTGTTGTGATGGGATGTTTTAGTATCTTGACCCATAATACAGCAACATTCGTTAAGGAATTCTTGGTTAAATTGGTTAGACATGCCTTAAGAATGTTCAGCTGCATAGGAGGTTGTGTGAACCACTCTTTATTATGGATGGATGACTTTGTATGTCTTTATCTGAGTTAAAGGTTGTATGAGTTGATGTGCCATTGGACTTTGTGAACTTTGGGTTTATGTGTTAACAAACGTGGTAACCATAGAGAGTTTAATGATAAAATGAACAAGTTTATATCAATTTGATTATGTATCCTTATGAGGTTGTGGATGTTGTTGGGTTATCTTGGGAGTAGAGTGAATGGGGAGTTAAGGTAGGATTGTCCCCCTATTTGGGAGTAAGTTTTGGGATTTTGGAATTTTGACACACTGGTCGGTGTACTTTTTGGGTTTCATGCAAGATGTTTTTACATGGTAATCATGGTTTGTTGAACGTCACACGTGTTTCTAAGTTGTTTCTTATAATGAGGTTTTTTTTAAATTACTATGCGTGCCATTATTAAAACTGAGTTTCAAATCCTTATTGTAAGATCTGGAACACTATGATGTGTCCTATTAATGAAATTGAAATTAATTAAAGTAAAAGATAAAAAGAAACTTAGATAAATGATATTAAGGGGAAGATATGAAATAATAATGAAATGTTAAATGATATTAATTATAATAATAAGGATTATTATTATTATTATTTTAGTTTTTTAAAATACTTAGGGAGGCCCTCTCCTTCAACTTTCTTGGTCACACGATGAAAAATACCCTTCCCTCCCGGCCGCACTAACGCTCCCCCATGGCCCCCTCTAATCATCATATTTTTGGCCATCTTCTTATGGGATCTCCTCCGAATCATCAAAGTATGAGTTTTTATCGATAATTACTATCGATTTTGGGCTATTTTTTACCCGCTGGAGTTTGGCCGAATATTATACGGTTATGGATAACCCATTTACCGTCATTATTTTGATTTAGGGTTTTGGTGAGGGAGTCTCGAGACCCATTGGTCCACGTTCCAGCAACCACCAATGAAGTAGTGGTGGTTCGGGTGGGTTCATTCCACCTTCATTTATTTGAAGTATGTTTTTATACCACAAAATTTTTTCTTAGCATTTATATGGGGTTTAGTTGTGTTTATGAGACCCGATGGAATTGTTGTAGGGTGTAGTGGCCAGTTCTAAGGGAGTGCATTCTTGTTTCAAGGTATGAATATATATATATATATTTATTTATATTTAAATAACTTCTCTGTATGTGTCCTCTCATGGGGGAGGTAAAACATGCATCACTTTAAGGATATATATATATATATATATATAAGTGTGTACTTATGAGAAGTATGTTTCATGAGTTATAAAGCGCTGAATTCTATGTGTTTTCTTTGTCTTCATGAAGCAGGTTCTTAAATAATACCATTAATATAAAAACAAAGTATTTGTTTATTTACAGACTTTTATAAATTGGATTGCAATTCTTGACTAAACTGCCTATTTGTGAAAAATGATTTATTAGAGAAACAAATCATGTTTTTGTAATAAAACCCCTCCATCAGAGGTGTGTTGGATTCAATCTAAAAATATAGTGATTAGAGTGCTTATTGTTTCTTAGCTTGATGATATGTGGTATTCCAATTCTTTTATAGTTAAAGTAATCTTGATTAATTAAAAGAATATGGTTTGAGTAGCTAGGATTCGTCCCGCCTCCTTTAAAAGTTGACATGCTTAAATTAAATGGTTCTAATAAAGTTGAATTGGATTCATTGGTAGGTAAATGGTCTATCTTGTCATTGATTGAAGTTATATGCGTTCTAAATTAATTACCCATTCTTAGAACTTTAGTATAGCATAATTGCGGGGTCGATCCACAGGGAACTGTGGCGTGCATGAATTAAATTGAGTTAATACTTAATTAGGTGAAGTATGCAGAATTTAGAATCGATTGGGTTGATTTTAGGTTTTGATTGAAAATAAATTGATTTACTTTGAAGAAATGGATACAGTTTGAAATAAAAAAATGGGTAAATTTAAAGAGTTTTTAAAATGGAAAGAAAATACGTGTCGGGGCTGTGGTGACTAAGAAGTTCTTATGCAGATTGTTTAAATGGTTGTGTTGTTCATAATAATTCAATAATTCTGGATTTCATTTTGTTACAAGATTTCCTTGGTCCGATTCCTCTTGTTTGTAATTAGAGCAGATGACTCCTTGGTCCGGTAGTCAGTGTTCTTAATTCTTTATTACATTCAATCCATTATTAGAATCGGTTAAATCCTTCCAATGGTCATGGATTTTTTCACAGTTACTTCTCTTTTGTATCGCTGAGAATCCTTCCCTTGGTCTGGCTAAGAATTCTCAATTATATTAGACAATGGTTTAAGAAGAGTAAGATGAATTACAACGATTCAAACACAATTATATAAAACAACATACAAATTATGATCCCATCATCCACAGCCCCAACACGAGGGGTTTAGTTACACATAGAAAGTGGGAGAGAAACGACACATGTGATACCTGACAGATTCATCGTGTAGGCGTTGAGGTAGACTGTCGGAAGGTGGAATGGCGGAGTGACGGCACCTTGGTAGCTTCGAGAATGGTGATAGAAGAGCTTTTCATTCCTCTCAATTGTTCTTTCGTCAAAACCATAGGCCAATGCCTCTTTTTATAGAAACATAAAGTACACTTCATCTATAGAAAGTACACACCGTGTACTTTTTGTCAATGCGCTTTGGCGCCAATTTCTCCATGGGTAGGCGGCCTAACACACCGTATTTGACTTTTAAACACGGCGCCACCTGGTGGTTGGGTGTACATTGCGTGTAGCGCCGCCATACACGATGTGTAGTGTCATAAGTTTGGCCTCCAGCCCCTTCTAGAATAGCGGACACAGTGTGTAAAAGTTCAAACACGTTGTGCCTCCATCAACGACCACATGGGCGTGTGGACTTTTCTTCGCCAACTACCCCTTCTAGAAAGTAGTACATGGCGTGTAGCACCTCCACACAAGGCGTGTATCTTTTGCCTGGTTATATAGGTGTGTACTCCCTCCTTCGGTATGTGTCCCTGCCTGGATGTACACGGCGTTTATAAAAGTGAACTCCGTGTAGTTTCAAAATTTTCACAGACTTCCCTTGATCCGTGTATTTAGCCAGAAAGCTCCTCAAAGTAAACAGATTCACCAAAATCAAATAATATGTTCATAAAACAACATATATTTTCAGAAAACATGTTTTTATTTTCAATTATATATATGGAAATGTATACACAAATCGGGTGCATCAAATTCCCCCACACTTAGTCATTTTCTTTCCCTCAATCAAAATATCAACATCTAATTAAGAGAACATATAATTTAAAAGGAAGGCTTTTAATTAATCAAAAGTATAACTAATAATGTTAATGAGGCAAAATTCTGAAAGAAAAAAACAAATTCAATTCATAAGATATTAAAATAATGCCTCATATATAATGCAATTAACTACTCTCATCCTCTTTCAACACATTTTTTAACCTTCCAAAAATAGGCATTCCATTTGATGATTTACTTTACCAGTCAAAATCACACTCCACACTCAAGAAATTTTTATTCAGAGTTATGCTCAATCCAAGGTATATACACTCTATGCATAGGTTTTCAAGATATCTTGTTCTATACTTTAGAAAAATTGAAATACAAAAATCATGAGGGCTTTATCGATAAGGTTCATATGTTTCTGTGGCTAAGGGTTGGTAGGTTCAGATGTGAAAATAAATTCTGAGGCTTGAAAAAGGAAGGCTACTTCTTTTAAACAACATTGCATGATATTCAATGTTAAGCTCATGGAAGATACATCCTTTAAAAGCTCGGCCAAATTATTTTGTAATCATTTCCATCTTCCTTAGGCAAGTAGGGTTCATGGGAAAATAAGCATAAGGTCCCCTTGTTGTTTGTTTGTTGTTTTTTTAAACAACAAAACACAAGGGAAACCCTTATGTATAAAATGAGTAGATGTTTGGAACCCATTCTACCCCAAATAATCAAGTGGCACTCCCCCACACTTTATTTCATGACTATACACAAAAATATTCCATTTATTGCCAACTCCCTCTTTAAAGCCTAAATGAATAATCATGCAAAGTTCAAAAATAAATATGGTAGGAAGGGAAATAGGCTTGTAATGTGGCTTCCTATAAAGGTTGTTCATGGATTCTATGGGCTTAACGAAGATTAAATGTAGGGTAAGTCTCAAGATAAAGGGGTTGAAAAAATCTAATTCCTCAATCATGTTAAAGTAATTCGAAAATTTCTTCATGTTTAGAAAAGAAAAACTTGAAAATTCTGGTAGTTATGTATATCCTAAGAATATCTCAAGAAAGAGGGTATTAGAAAAGAAATACGAAAAAGGGTTTAGAATACCTCTCAGGAGTGAAAAAATAATAAAGGGAAAATCAGGTCATGAAATGCATATAAATGCGTAGCTTAATCACAGTAATTTAGTCAAGGACGAAAATTTGCAATTGAAACTATATCAGCAATCATTTTAAAATAATTAAAAACTAAAATAAGCATATAACCTTTCATAACGTTTCTACTGATAACTCTAGCATTTATAATAATGAATAAGCTAAATTTATTTAAATTGAAATTTAGAATCTAATAATGATGTCTCCTAGATTAGTTTAAGGGAAAAGACTAAGGTGAAAGAGATAGATGCACCCCCACACTGAATATGGAACATGGCCCACCAAGTGCAATACTAAGGTAAAGGGTGGGAAAGGGGGTGATATGAGGGACAAAACGAGGGAACGTAGTGGAAGAAGTAAATCCAAAAAGAAAGGGAAAAAAAATACTCCCCTCGTGAAAAAGTGATGCCCAAGGTGCTCCATGATACCTGTGACTGGCGAGGAAAAATAAAACTGCAAACATGCACTTCATCACAGCACAGAAAATGATAGAAGAGATATATAAGATAAAGAGAAAGTCATTATCATGGGTTCGCCTCAGGGGAGGCATCATCCTGTACAGAATCATCCGGTAAAGACGGCCCATGAGTTGTGGAAGTGGGAGGCTCTGACTCTGCATCAGGAAGGGAAGTTGAAGATGTAAGAGGTGAAGGTGCTAGACTTAGGATCGGAAGCTCAGCAGCAGGCCCTGGCCCAGCAGAAGTGGCAGTATCAAAGCTCACTGAAGTCATCAGAACGGAATTTGTTGCCGGCACAGGAGATGGTGGTGGAGCAGCAACAGAAGGGCCAAGAACGGAGCCAGAGGCTAGCCGCTTCCCGCGGGAAGGATCATGATCTTCCATATCCTGAAATAGAAAGAAAAAAAGAAAAAAAAACAAAATAAATGGAAAATGAAGAAAATAAAACAATGAAAATCTGAGAAAACTGGAAAATAAAAGTACACGGCGTGTACTACAGAGTACACGGCGTGTATTCAGAAGATAGAGTATCCCGTGTTCTCTGGAAAAACATGCCGAGGGTGTTAATAGACTATGGAATAGTACACGCAGTGTACCAAACAAACATGCCATGTTTACTCAAAGTACTGGTGGTCGTGTACTATAAATGACACAGCCATGTTTTTATAAGTTCAAAGAAAACAATACACGCCGTGTAGGTATAGGCCACGGCGTGTATTTCACATGAAGTACATGGCCGTGTAGAGTGTGAGACACGGGCCGACTAAACATCTAACAGACACGACGTGTACCAAAAAAACACGCCGTGTCTAGGAACATGGGGTGAGAGGCCGTGTGGAGGGGAAACACGGGCCGTCTAGAGATATAAAGGACACGGCGTGTACCGAACATACACATCGCGTTTTGGAACATGGGGTGACAGGCCGTGTTATGTACCACACATGAAGGGGCTAAGGGAAATGGTCTACACGGTGTGTACCGAACATTCACGCCGTGTATGAAAACATGGTGTGTGAGGCTGTGTGCAAAGGGGTACTCGGTTTCATCGAAAAAAAAGAACACGGTGTGTTCCGAACATACACAATGTGTATATGAAAATTTCGAAATATTTTCTGTGTGGCCATGTTACAGAAGTACACGACATGTGTTCTTCATTTCGTGGCCGTGTACAAGTGGAATCCAAATGGTCGGCCGATCCGATAAACACCCTAAACGATAATAAAAAACTTAAATAGAGGGTGCAGAACGGTGTACGTGGATTGAGTATCACAATGTGAGAAGAATCAGAACTTGAAATGCCCCAGATCGACGGATCTGGAAAAAGGGGGTTCGGGGGCATTCGGGAGAAGAAACGGGAAGAAAGGGGAAAAATGGGGCGGCTGTGCGACACAGCCTCAATCTGGGTGGACCGCGGAATATATAGCTGAGGTACACGACATGTATGTATGGTACACACCGTGTATCCATTTTTTTTAAGATATATGAATAACGATATTTATTATAGTAAACTATATAATAATTAATAAAATAAATATATATATACAAATTATATTATAAATAAACCTATACACGACTTATATCCGGAAATACACACCATGTATTTTAAAATGAGAAAAAGAGTAGTACAACCTTTGGTCTAGTGCTTGGGGCGGGATTTGAACCGGCGATCGGCCGATTCGAAGGGACTCCCTCGCCCACTGGAGAAAAGGTTGTTTTTCTGTCCATATTTCTTTTATATAAATATTTATTCTATATGGCCAATACACATGGAAACAAAGAAAAGAACGGAATGTGGTTTTTATTTAGGAAATGATGGGGGTGAGGCGGGGAGATTAGCGCGATTTGAAACCGGGTCTTGTGATCCCAGTGCCAAGACTTTTCCAATCTGCCAACTTCACCCGCATGTAATTTCTTATTTTTAAAACGTTTTTAATTTATATTTGAAAAATCATGGCGCACACGGTGTATATCGGAGTACACGTAGTGTGGTTTTATTAAAAGTACAAATGATGGAAATGGGACGGTTGTCTGGATTCGAACCCGGGTCTTTTGAAACCGAATTACGATTCTAGCCAACCGGTCCATCCCCACCATGGGTTTTATTAAACACATTTATATATATATAGATAGTTGGAAAATAACACACACATTGTGTAATTAAAAGGAGGAACCCCGTGCCAAAGGTTGGTCAGGAGGATTCGAACCGAGGACGGCTTGAATAAACTCTAGTGACTTTCCAATCGGCACCGGCATCATCCCTGGTTATTTATTTGTTATTCTATAGATATATACTATTAAGTTTATAAATTAAAAAGGATTATTACATTCTATGTATATAAGTGGGACACGGAGTGTAACCTCTGGGTTGCCTCCCAGGATGCGCCTTTTTTTAGGTCGTTGGATCGACCTACTTACCTTCCTTACCTGATGTGTATGGTGAACAAAGTTCCCCCCATGTTGTCTGTAGGATGGTAAGCATTCAAGCACTGCCCGTTTACCATGAATGGTTGACCATCTTCTCCAGAAATATCTACCGCTCCATGATGGAATACTCGGATAACGTGGAATGGTCCCAACCAGCGTGACTTTAAATTCCCTGTAACTAAGTGAAGATGAGAATTAAAGATAAGTAACTGATCACTGGGTTGGAAAGATTATTGTGAAATCATCCGATCGTGAATGGCTCTTGTCTTCTCCTTGTACAACTTGGCATTCTCGTATGCCTCTAATTGGATCTCATCTAGTTTCGAAAGTTGGAACTTCCATTTTTCTTTAGCTTCCTTCAGATAATAATTTAGGGCTTTGACGGACCAGTAGGGTTTGTGTTCCAATTCTACTGGTAGATGAAAGGGCTTTCCATAGACGAGGCGGAACTGGGAAATTACCAGTGGTGTTTTGTAAGAACTCTGATAGGCCCACAAGGCATCATCTAACTTCTTGGACCAGTCCTTCCATGAAGTGTTCACTGTTTTCTTCAGGATGTTCTTGAGCTCGTGATTGGAGAGCTCTACCTGTCCACTGGACTGGGGATGATATGGTGTCCCCATATGATGCTTTACTCCGTAATTCGACAGTATTCCTCTCATTAGTGTGTTGTCAAATTGGGTCCCTATATCGCTGATCAGTACTATTGGAACTCTAAACCTGCTAAAAATATTTTTCTTTAAGAAATTTATGACTACCTTAGCTGTGTCGTGAGCTGTAGCAGTAGCTTCCACCCATTTGGAGACGTAGTCGACGCAGACTAGGATGTAAATGTTCCCAAAAGCTGGGGGAAATGGACCCATGAAATCTATGCCCTAGATGTAGAAAATATCGACCTCTAGGATGGGGTGCTGGGGCATCTCAGCTCTACGCCCCATATTACCGGTCCTCTAGAACCGATCGCAATAGGAAACAAAGGCCCATGCATCTCTATGCATGGTGGGACAGAAAAATTCAGACTTAATGATCTTTGCTATGGTATGGTCTGGCCCATGATGTCCCCCTACTGGTGAGGCATGACAGAACCCCAGGACACCGTGAACTTCATTCTCCGGGATGCAATGGCAGATCACTCCAATTGCACAGGATCAGAATAGCAGTGGATCCTCCCAGAAGTACCTGTTAACATTAGAAAAAAATCTTTTTCTTTGCTGGAAGGAGAGGTCAGGGGGAACGACACCTGTAACCAAAAAATTAGCGATATCAGCATACCATGGACTATTTGTTTTGTTGATCGAAAAGAGGTGCTTATCATGGAAATCCTCCCTAATCTCCTGATCTTCTTCCTTCTCCAAATGAGGCAGCTCGAGTCAGGAGAGATGGTCAGCAATGATGTTCTCACTCCCTTTCTTATCTCAGATATCAATGTCGAATTGTTGTAAGAGGAGTACCCAGTGGATCAATCTGGGCTTCGCGTCTTTCTTGTTGAGTAGGTACTTTACTACTGCGTGGCCAGTATAAACAATAACTTTAGACAACACTATGTAAGAATGAAACCTGTCAAATGCAAAAACCACTGCAAGCATCTCCTTTTCTGTGGTGGTGTAGTTGATCTGTGCCTCAGTGAGCATTATTCTGTCATAATAGATAGGTCGGAAAATCCGGTCAAGCTGTTGTCCCAAGACTGCTCCCACGACGTAGTCGCTCGCATCGCACATCACCTCAAATTGTGCCTCCCAGTTGGGAGAAATCATAATTGGAGCTTCCACTAGGCACTGCTTTAGATGCTCAAAAGATCTGACACATGTCTCATCAAACTCAAATATGGAATCCTTGGTTAGAATATTGGTGAGGGGATGGGCTATTTTAGAGAAATCGTAGATAAAACGCCTATAAAAACCTACATGCTTGAGGAAACTGCGGATGGCTTAGATGGAAGTCGGTGTAGGTAGTCGTGAAATGACTTCTATCTTCTTCGGGTCCACCTCTATGCCCTTTATTGAAATTCTGTGGCCAAGGAATATGCCACTTTGCACAATGAAATGACACTTTTCCCAGTTCAAGACTAGGATAGTGTGCTCACATCTTTCCAAAACAAGCTCTAGGTGTCATAAACAAATGGTAAATGATTTTCCTTAAACGGAAAAATCATCCATGAATACCTCCAGGATTCATTCCACTATGTCATGGAAGATAGCCATCATACAACACTAGAATGTGCCATGGGCATTACATATTCCAAAAGACATCCTTTGATAATAAAATGTGTCGTAGGGGCAAGTTAATGTCCCCTTTTCTTGATCCTCTGGAGCAATGGAGATTTGGTTATAGCCGAAAAAACCGTCAAGGAGGCAATAGAAGTTGTTCCCTGGTAGCCTTTCTAGAATTTTATCCATGAATGGCAGGGGGAAGTGATCCTTTCCTGTTGCATCGTTTAATTTCCGGTAATCCACACAAACTCGCCAGCCCGTTATAGTGCGTGTAGGGATGAGCTCGTTATTTTCATTTGAAATCACAGTGATACCCACATTTTTGGGTACCACTTGGAGAGGACTCACCCACGGACTATCTGATATGGGATAAATGATGCATGCGTCTAATAATTTGATCACCTCCTTTTTGAAAAATTCCTTCATTGGAGGATTCAATCACCGTTGTGGTTGCTGAGATTGGTTGGCGTCTTCTTCAAGTAGCACCTTGTGAGTGCAAATGGTAGGGCTGATGCCCTTCAGATTAGCGACTGTCCACCCAATAGCATGCTTCCGCTGTTTGAGAACCTGCAGAAGTGCATCTTCCTACTCCTGTGATAGTTCTGCATTAAGTATAACAGGAAAAGTTTGATTGGGTCCTAAATACCCATAATTGAGAGAAGATGGAAGAGGATTCAGTTTGAGTTCAGGCACCTTTAAAATCAAAGGCACAAGTGGCTGCACCTTGTCCCGTTCCAAACTATCAGTAACAACTACAAGCTGCCAATAGCGGCTGCCCTGGCCTTCTATGAATTGCAAGTCTTCTGGCGCTTCTTATAATAGAATATCTGGAACAGTTAAATTATTTGAAATAAAAGAACACCCCAGATCATCCCCATTTTCGCTAAAATGAATAACCATGGTGGAAACTGCATAACAGTCCTCATGCTCTGATAAGTAAGCATATTTGACGGCTTTGAGGACGTTATAGGAAACTCTTTCATCACCTACCCAGAAAATAAGCTCCCCTTGGTGCACATCGATCAGTACATTCCCAGTTGCCAAGAAAGGTCTTCCAAGTATAAGAGGTGCTTCCTGGTCATCCCCCATGTCAAGGATGATGAAATCAGTAGGAAGAATCATCCTACCCACATTGACTAGTATGTCCTCTAGTAGTCCCTTCGGGTGTTTGATGGATCGATTAGCATGTTGAAGGGCTACGCGGGTAGGCTTGAGCTCGTTGAGTCCCAGATTCTTGAAAACTCTGAGGGGCATGAGGTTCACGTAGACCCCTACGTCGTAGAGGGCCTTCCCAAACTCGTAGGATCCAATCATAAAAGGAATTGTGAAACTACCTGGATCTTGGAGTTTGGGAGGAATGGAATGTTGAACCACCGCAGAGCACTCCTTCATTAGTGAAATAACGCCCAAATCCTCCATCTTCCTCTTATTTGAGAGGATTTCATTCATGAATTTGGCGTAGGTGGGCATTTGAGTTAGGGCCTCTGCAAATGGGATGTTGATATGTAACTTCTTGAACACATCCATTAATTTGTTGAACTTGTGGTCCAGCTTCCTTTGCTTCAATCTTTCTGGAAAAGGTAAATCAGGCTTGAATGGTTGGATTAATTCCTTTTCTTTATTCTACAAATCCTCCTTCTGTGGGATTTTGGATGAGGAGGGATCGGTATTGGTGCCTTTTTCTTCAATAGTGGGTGTGGATGCACCTTGCTGTGCTAATTGGTTTTATTGGAGCTCTTTTACGCTCCGGAGCATGATAGCATTGGCCTCCTTCCTTGGGATCTTTTCGGTGTTCCCCGGTAGTGTACCAGGCTGTCTCCCTGAAAGTTGGTTTTCCAGCAGGCCAATCTGATTCTCCAAGCCTCGAAACAAAGCTTCCTGATTTTGGAATCGAGTATCAACAGTAGATATGAATATAGTCATCCGATCCTCTAACCTTGAGGTGTTCTCCTACTGAGGTGGTTGTTGAGCCGGTGGAGGAGGTAGCTACTGTGGCTACTGTGGACGAGGGTTTTGATACCCTTATTGCTGATAAGGACCCTTCTGGGGTTGTTGCGGCCTTTGGTATTGGTTCTCATATGGAGGCTGGTTGTAGATGGGCAGTCACTGGGGAGGAGGATTTTGCTGTTGTTGGCCCCAGCCTGTGTTCTGTTGATCTCGCCATGCCAGGATCTGGTACTATTGGTACTGGTTAGGCCCTCGATTTTGGGCAACATAAATCACCTCACTCGTCGAAGGGCCTCCAGTCGAACCCAGGCATTCTCCCATGATGTGGTTATCACCACAGTCGCCACATGTTGGATGGTTCGCCGCATGAATTTGAGATGTTCCTTTGATGTTCAATGCATCGATTTTCTTAGATACAACGTCCAACTGAGCAGCTAACATAGTGGTAGTGTCAATATTGTGCACACCTCGGTTTTGAGTCCCCCACTTGGAGTGCCACTGGAAGCTGTTGGCTGACATGTCTTCCAGTTGTTCGAATAGTTCTTCAGGGGATTTTCGTATAACCGTGCCTCCAGTAGCAGCATCCACCATGGATTTGGTATTCGTGGTAATTCCTTCGGAGAAGGTCCAGAATTGCATCCAGAGTGGGAGTCCGTGGTGGGGGAATTTTCATAACATCTCCTTGAAGTGTTCCCAAGACTCGTACAATGACTTGGAGTCGTGCTGCTGTAAGTTATGGATCTCATTCCGGAGTGTCACCATCTTGGATGGTGGAAAGTACTTGGATAGGAACGCCTGGGATAGCTCCTCCCAGGTGAGGATAGATCATTTTGGAAGCCCCTCGATCCAGTCCTTCACCTTATCCAGTAGAGAAAAGGGGAATAGAAAAAGACGGACGGCGTCCTCGGACACGCCATGGTACCGAATGGTGTCAAAGATCTCCAGAAAGTTGGAGAGATGGGCGTTCGGGTCCTCGCTATCCAGGCCTCAAAATTGGACTATGTTCTGGATCAGCTGCATGATAGCAGGCTTGATCTCGAAGTGTTGGGCCTGGACCGGAGGACGAACAATTCCCGTATCAGCTCTGTGAATCGATGGAAGTCCGTACTCCATAAGGGTACATCTTGGAGGTTGTTGTTGATGGGGTGGAGCATGCATGAACTACTCCTAATAGGCGATGTATGGTCGTGGGAAGAGTTGTTGCGGCGGCCGTTGGTAATCCCTTGGGAGAAATTCCATGAAGGCTCTAGGAGGTTGCTCTGGTAGACCAGCAACAGGAGGCTGCTGATCCTGGTATTGTTGCTCAGTCGCAGCATCTACTGCTGGTGCTCCCTCTTCTTTGTTCACCATGGGTTGTGGTTGATGGTTTTCAATTTCTATCTATGTACGCCGATGATGAAGCAAGGTCCGTTCGATTTCCGGGTCAAGCGTAACTAATTCTGAATACTTGGCACTTTTGGATCGTGTAAAACGTCTAAACATACACTTTAATCTCTGCACAACACAAAAATGAAAATCAAGCATAAAAGGGAAAAATAAAAGAGAAAATTTTAAATGGGTTTAGAAAAGATATTTTTTATAAAAAAAATTTGATTTTTATTTTCACTTCAATCAATTATTAAAAAAATTTATATCTTAGCACTAAAACTAGATGTAGTCCCCGGTAGTGGTGCCAAAATTTGGTCTCGCTTGTCATTGATTGAAGTTATATGCGTCCCAAATTAATTACTTGTTCTTAGAACTTTAGTATAGCATATGTTCGGGGTCTGTCCATAGAGAACCGTGGTGTGCGTGAATTCAATTGAGTTAATACTTAATTAGGTGAAGTATGAAGAATTTAGAATCGATTGGGTTGATTTTGGGTTTTGATTGAAACTAAATTTATTTACTTTGAAGAAATGGATACAGTTTGAGAGAAAACATCAAGTAAATTTAAAGAGTTTTTAGAATGGAAAGAAAAGACGTGTCAGGGACGTGGTGAATATAGAGTTCTTATGCAGATTGTTTAAATGGTTGTGTTGTTCATAATAATTCAATTATTCTGGATTTCATTTTGTTACAAGATTTCCTTGGTCCGGTTCCTCTTGTTTGGAATTAGAGCAGCTGACTCCTTGGTCTGGTAGTAAGTGTTCTTAATTATTTATTACGTTCAGTCCATTATTTGAAGCGGTGAAATCCTTCCAATGGTCATGTATGTTTTCACCATTACTTCTCTTTTGTATCGCTGAGAATCATTCCCTTGGTTCGGCTAGGAATTAACAGTTATATTAGATAGTGGTTTAAGAAGAGTAAGATGAATTACAACGATTCAAACACAACTATATAAAAAAATTCAAATTATGATCCATTCATCCACAGCCCTAACACGAGGGGTTTAGTTACACATGGAAAGTGGAAGAGAAGCGACACATGTGATACCTGACAGATTCATCGTATAGGTGTTGAGGTAGAGTGTCAAAAGGTGGAATGGCAGAGTGACGACACCTTGGTAGCTTCGGTAATGGTGATAGCAGAGCTTCGATTTCCTCTCAATGGTTCTTTCATCAAATCCATAGGCCAAGGCCTATTTTTATAGAAAAATAAAGTACACGGCGTGTATAGAAATTACATGTCATGTACTTTTCGTCAACGTGCTTTGGCACCAATTTCTCCATGGGTAGGCGGCCTAACACGCCATCTTTGACTATTGAACATGGCATCGCCTGGTGGCTTGGTGTACACGGCGTGTAGCGCCACTATACACGGCGTGTAGTGTCATAAGTTGGGCCGCCAGCCCCTTCTAGAATAGCAGACACGATGTGTAAAAGTTTAAGCACGCCGTGTCTCCATCAACGGCCACATGGGCGTGTGGAATTTTATTCGGGAACTACCGATTCTAGAAAGTAGTACACGACATGTAGCACCGCCACACATGGCGTGTATCTTTACCTTGGTGACATGGGCATGTTCTCCCTCCTTCAGTCTATGTCCCTACCAGGATGTACACGGTGTGTATAAAAGTATAGGCCATGTAGTTTCAAAATTTTCACAGACTTCCCTTGATCCGTTTATTTAGCCAGAAATCTCTTGAAAGTAAATAGATTCACCAAAATCAAAGAATATTTTCATAAAACAATAGATATTTTCTGAAAATATGTTTTTATTTTCAATTATAAATATGGAAATGTATACACAAATCGGGTGCTTCAGTAAAGCCATGTGAAATGAATAAGAGTTATTGGAAAAAATGGATGAGTATGCCCATGTGATCGGAATGAATGAAAGCTGTCACAATGAGTGATAATACTCTTTGGTAGCATGGGTTCTAAATGGGGATTCATGAATGGGTAAAATAATTATAAGTTCTGATTGCATTTTTATGCATGTGATGGATAATGAGTGGGTATAATTGTTATATGCCTTAAATGAAAAATGGGTAAATGGGTGGGTAGACCCATGGGTTTTATTCAAATATGAAATTTCAACATGAGAAGGTATACTCATATAGAAAGGAATGGTTTATATGAGTGGGCATATTCATGTGGTCTGTTTTGTTAAATTTTTTAAATGAAATGTTTAAACATTAAATGGAACCGATTAGAATGGTATGGCTACATCGTGGGTTAATGTAATAAGCATGGATTTTGATATTTGAAATGATTTTAGTGAACTAGAAACATATTTGATGGTTTTTTTGATATGTCTTATTTATGATCATAAATCCCCTTATTTCAATTAGAATGTCTAATAGAAATTGGAAAGTGAATGTGATATTCATGAGAGGCCTTTCCTCATCCTTTGAGAAAAATATGTGACGATTATGATGTGATGTGAATTGGGAATCCATGAGATGTTTCCTTGTGTTAAACTTGTGATACATGCGATATATGTTTGTGTGGGTGTGTATTATTAATAAATGGGTTATGAGACTATGTTGATGTTCCAAACACTCGAAATGACTTAGATATGACGTTCTACACCCATGATATATATGTGTGTGTGTGTGTGTGTGTGATTGATAAATGGTTTGTGAGAAAGGGAATGATTCTGCAAATACTCATGAGGTGATAGACACCACGTTCTACACCTGTGATATGTGTGTGTGTGTGTGTGTGATAGATAAATAGGTTGTGAGACAGGGTCTAATTTTTCTAATACTCACGGCGTGCAAGACATGAACTTCTATAGCCATGATGTATATATATATATAAATCTATGTGTGTGTGTGTGTCTGTATATGTATATGTATGTATGTATTTATGATTTATAAACAGGTTGTTAGATAGGGAATGATGCTCCAAATACTCACAATGTCCTTGACATGATGTTGGAGAGCCATGATATGTGTGTGTGTGTGAGCGTGCATGATTGATCAATGGGTTGTGAGATAGGGACTGGGGCTCCAAATACTCATGGGATGATAGACATGATGTTCTACATCCATTTATTGGAAATAGAATATGGATCTAATGGGTTCTATATTAATTTAATTTAAAGGATAATGAAATATGATGTGATATAACGATTGTGAATTTAAAATGAGAAATTGCTCACACTCCAATAGGAGCCGGGGTAGGTATTGAGATACAGGTGTCTATAGGAACCCAGGGTATATATGGTTAAATAAAGAACAACTAAATGTAAAGTTTTTTACTTTACTACCTTTGTTTTATTCATTATACAACCACATACACGAGTGCTATTTATATATATATATATATATTAAATAATCATACCCTTATTATGGAAATGATCTTATTCTAGTATCATCGTCAAGTATCCCTTAAGAACATAAATGGGTTGTTGTTAATTTATTCAATCATATTATTATGTCATTATACCTATACATAGTTTAATTATTATTCACTTCCTAGTTTGGTCTAGACATTGTTGGGTTCTAGAGGACTGGGATTTTATCTCACATCCCTGATGGGAACCCTAGGTACTCGAGTAGACCATATAATTAGAGGAAATAGGTTTATTATTGTGTTTATTATACCTGGATTTAGGATAAAAGGACCAAGATGTATCTTGAGATTCTTGAGGAGATTCCCTGTGGGACATTATTGTGTTTTCCCTATTTTTTAGTTTCATGTGTTAGCTAATGGATGCATTAGGGAGGAAGGATTTGTGGTTATGTTCGTGATGTGTTGACCATCTACGTCATGCTTCTTTGTTGATGTTTAGCCTGTAGTTTCTTGGATTGTTCCCTTTTTCGTATTGTATATGTCCAGTGGTGGATTCATTTTAAATGCATTTTTCTAGTTTAAGGGATAGTGTGGTTTATGAATAAATGAAGTCTTTCTAGGAAATCATGGGCGAACAGATGTTCTTGGATGATTGATATTCAACCATTTTTTCAATGAGGTCCATGTTATGGCCACCGATGTAATCATATTTATAAGTTAAATGAGTCATGTGAGAAGCACTTCTATGATGCTTCTAACATTCCCACATTATAAATTATAATAAATTATGAATTTCAGTTTGAAATTAGTTTTTAAAAGCTAATACCCATGGTGAAATAACTAATGGGTGGATGGTTAATGATATGATGACGGGATCATGTATCTTGATAGGTGGGCTCGGTTCAACGCAACTTCGATGTTTGGGTTGCTTTTTTATCTCTGGATATGGTTTTAAATGCTTAAGCACTTGGGTTTGTGAAATTTTGAAGGGTATCGTTGGTCTTTATAAATGAAACACAATCATTCAAATGAGACTTCATCACCTTGGTAGGTTGGGTGATGTTTGGTAGCTTCCAAAGGCTTGTTAGGGATGAGAAATTTTAAGGTGGGCTGATTGTATAAAGCCATATTTTGGAAAAAAAATTGTAGGGGGTTTTTATTTTTTGGAAATTACTGGGTGGGCTATTATTGAAACCGATTTTTATATCATTATTTCTAGATATGGAACACTGAAATGTTTCCTTCTAATGAAATTAAAATCAAATAAATAAAAATATAAAAATATAGTTAGAAAATGAGATTAAGGGGAAGATAAGAAATTGTTTTTTTAGAAAACATGAGGTTGGTCATCTCCTCCCCCTTACGGGGTCACATGATGCACAACACACCTCTCCCTCAATGACACATGCAACGCTCCACCTCATCTCCCTTTGATCATCATTTATCCAGATGATTTATTTTTGGATCTTCTCTAGATCATCATGTTTTAACTTTCTCACCATATTTTTAGTTGATATTCAGGCTATTCACTACCCCATGGAGTTCTTCTGAACTCTCTAGGGTTAGAGATAATCATGTTTCCAGTTTTCGTTTGATTTAGAGTTTTTTGTAGGGTGTCTCGTGACCCATTGGTATGTGGTCTGGAAACCACCACTAAAGGTGAGGTAGTTTGGGTTGGTTTGGTCCGTTTTTATCGATTTCAAGTAAGTTTTTATAGTGCTAAATGGTTTTTCACGCATTATTTAGGTTTTAGTGTTGTTTATGAGACCATAGGGAATTTTTGTAGGGTGTTTCAATCAATTCCATGGGTGAAAACACATATTCTCATGTATGAATATATATGTATATATATATATATATTCTATGTTCAGGTCCCCTCATGGAGAAGGAAATACATGCATTAGTTTAAAGTTGTATATATATATAAATATATGTGCATCCATGAGGGAAGGCTATTGATTGATTTAGAAATCACTGAGTGCCCAGCTTTGCATTGGTCTTCATGAGGTAGGTTCCACAAACTTTCAATTAATATAAAATTATAGTAGTTGTTTAATTATTATATTTCAAAATTTGGACTTCAATTCTGGACTGAACTACCTACTTTTTCTAAATTATTTGTTAGATTACAAAATAAAATTTTTGTAAAGAAACCCCTCCATCATAGGTGCACTGCCTTCAAGATAATAACATAGCGAGTGGACTTTTTATATTTTCATGGAATGATGATGTCTAGTTTTTCTATTCTTTCAAAGGTAGAGGAAGCTTTATTTATTGAAGGAATACAATTTGATTATATTGGAGATAAAATACCTCCTTTTCATGTTCAATCACTTGAATTAAATGGTTGTAATGAATAAAAAATGTATTCATGGATGAGTAAACCCGTGAGAAATAAATAAGAATGAGTGGAATTAAATGGGAGAGTATCCCTATGTGATAGGAATGAATGTGAAATATAACAGAGTGGGTATACTTTTTGGTAGCATTGGTTGTGAATGGGGATTAATGAATAAATAAATTCATTTTAAGAGTTGAATACATTTTGATACAGGTGATGGATAATGAGTGGGTACACTCATTATATGCCTTGAATGAAAAATGAGTAAACATGTTGGTACACTCATGGAATATATTTAAATAAGAAATGTATACCTGAGAGGGTATAATCATATAGAATGAAATGGTTTATATGAGTAGTTATATTCATATGATTTGTTTTGTTAAATGGTTTAGATGAAATATCTAAACATTAATGGGAACAGATAAGGATGGTATGAATACTCCATGAGTTAATTTAATATGCACAACTTAGGATTGTGGAAATGAATTTATTGAACATGACAAATCTAGGATAGTTTATACCATCAGTATTATTTATGACCATACATTACCTTATGTCAATGGAAACATTTAATGGAAATTGGAAATGGTATGTGATATGCATGAGAGGCCTTGCCTCATGTTTCGAACTGAATATGTGTCCTTGTAGATGTAATGTGAATCGTGAATCAATGAGATGTTGCCTTATGTTAAAATTGGGATATTTGATATATATATATATATCTATGTGATTGATAAACTAGTAGTGAGACAGGGACTATTGATTCAAATACTATTGGGGTTCAAGACGTGACATTATACACCCATGATATTAATATATGTATGATTGATAAACAAGTTGTGATATAAGGAATGATGCTCTAAATAATCAGAGGGTGCTAAACATGATGTTATACACCCATGATATATATATTTGTAACTGAGAATGGTTTAAAATTTGTTTTTTAGATAGTGACTAATTCTATAAATAATCATAGGGTTCTATACATGACGTTCTACTCCCATAATATATATAAATATGATAAATAAACGGGTTGTGAGATAATGACTGATACTCCCAACGCTCAGGGGGTGATGCAAATGACATTCTACACACAAGATATATATATAATATGAATGATGAATATAGTTGTGAGATAAGGAATACTGCTCTAAATACTCATGGGGTGATAGATATGTGTCCCACACCCATTAATTGACATTGGACTAAGGGTCTAATTGTTCGTATATAATTTTAATTAAAATAATAATAAAAGAAGATGTGATTGTCAATTAAATCTGTGAAATGTTTCATAACCTAGCATGGGTTAAGGTAACTATTGAGATACAGGTGTCCATGGGAACTAGGGGGTATATGCAGTTAAATAAATGATAAGTGAATAAATGTAAAACTATTTGCTGTATTAAATGGGGTTTATTCTTTAAATAACTTCATACAATGTTACTAAATATATATATACATATCTTAAATAATCAGACACTTATCCTGACAATGCGCTAATGTTAGTCCCGCCATCAGGTGTCCCTTAGAATCATAGATGATTTGTTTTTAATTTATTCAATTATTTTATTACTTTTCTATACCTTTACACTATTTAATTATTATTTAATTCCTAATTTGGGATACTCACTGTTCGGTTTGAGCCTACTAAAAACTTTTCTCACACCCAACTTAGTAACCCTTCATACCTGAGCACACATTATCTTTACTGGACATAGGATGATTTTTTTGTTTCTTATACCTTGAGTTAGGAAAAAAGGACCAAGTTGAATCCCAGGATGCCTAAGGAGATCGTTCAGGTTGATTTTCTATATTTTTCCAACTTTTGTACTGTATTGCGAATTATGTAAAATTTTTTACTTTAAATTATTTATCATCTACATGTTATGAATTCATTCATTCAATAAACTAGTGTTAGCCAATTTAAATAAATTGCAGATTTTATTCTCCTACTACTCTATTATCTTTTTTCTGCTTCCAATATTTTAATATATTTATGTACTATTATACTACTATGAAAGATCTGATATTAGGGTATTGTCTCCCCACTATCACCTTCTTATACCCTTACACTACTTGGTAGCCTTTGGCGTATGGGGAGATGCACAAGAGGCCATGTGGCGACTGGTTCGACTACCGGTTTGATGGTAATCTAGGTCAGGATGTTACAAGGTTGTATTAGAGGAAATTTTTTCCTTTTTATTACTATGTTTGGTTGGTAGACAAGAGACTAGGAATGTGTTGGTACCTTGTTAATATTTGTATATGGGACTGATCACCCCACGTACGAGAAATTTCCAAGTAGCCATTGTTGGAAATTGATGTTCATGATTTTCAGAATTACGATTGATATGATTTCTCCTTGAGTGAGTTGTATTATTTCAATTATTTATGGATTTATGGGGTTTATTGTATGTTATCCTTGTCCTGATAAAGGATGGATGAAACATAAAATGCATCATAATATGAACATAGAGATTCATATTTCATGCATCTTTTATTCCATGTAGCTGAATTAATAGGTTTCATGGTAATATGATTGACTACCTAGAATGACATGCCATGTTGTTAATTTTATTAGAAAGCCTATTTAGATACTATGTTTTTGTGATTTATTTAGTAGGTTATCTTGTTCTTATGAAACCTATTTACTGAAATGTTTTCCTTGTATCATGTTTCTTTTCTTATTAACATGTCTTTGTGATTAAAATTTCATGATTTTGTGATTATTACATGTTTCTCTCTATTAGATGCTAGCAATGAAATTATTTCTTGTTTGATATGTAATTGGTTTCTAATGCTATAATTTATTTTTTGTAATTACATGAGAGCCAAATTCCACCTATAAAGTTTATAGGTGGTTTATGGATTGGTAGATCGACGCCCATATGATTTCACTATAGAACATATGTGTTTTTGTATTATGAAATGGTTTTAAATGTAAATAGATTATAAATGGAACCTAAAGTGGTGTCCTTTTTTTGAACCATTGTGGAAGGGTAGTTTTAAATGTTTCATATTGTATGCCTTCGAACGAAGATGTGTGCGATCATCTGTAGCCTTTTTATTTTTTAGAAATGAGATAAATGAATTGGGGCTCTTGATCCTAGTTAATCTGTTGTGTGTGGCTATGGGATAAGGTCAATTTTGATTTTTCATAAGGGGATAGTCGTCGAAGGTAGCACCAGAAAAGCATGAGACACATTGCTTCCTTTATTATCTTTTTGATGTTGGAGCCATTTTGTAGTTCTTGTCCCTAGTATGACTTTTCGGTTTAAAAAAGGCATTGTTGTTTTGAATGGTGGTCATAATATGTTGACCCTTGATATGGGAACAAGTATTGATGAATGCTTGGTTCAACAAGTTATACATGCCTCAAACATGGTTGGGTTAATAGGATGTCATGTGGAACTCTCTTTTCTTTAGGGATGGATGACTTAGTATGTCGTCATTCGAGTTAATGGGTATGTCTGATGATCTATCATTGGATTTTGTGATCAGTTGGATGTATGTGTTGATATATGCGGTAACAATTGAGTGTTTAGTGATGTCATGGATGGATTGATCTTTTTGTGATCATGGAGCCTTTTGTGGTTGATGATGTTCATGAGTTTACTCTTGTGTAGAGTGACTAGGGTGTTAAAGAAAGTTCGCCACACTAATTTGGAGGTCTCTTTGAAATAGAGTGTTTTGACATGCCGGTAAGTTTAATTTTCATCCTTCATGCCAAATGTTTTAACAGGGTGATCATGGTTCATGGAATGACCCACATGCTTTTAATGTGTTTCTGAACAAGCGATCTTGTGTGGTGATGGACCTTTCATATGATGACACATACACTCCAAAGGTGGCTAGCGTCACATTAGTTCCGGTGTACATGTCAGTGCATGATTGGAAACATGACATTGGTGATGATGACAGTTTTATCAATGCCTTAGAAACTCGATTGGTTTTTGAATATTTTCAGTGGTATGTTTGGAATTAACCCGAATGACGTGGGTGGTATAAGAATAACGGTTTGGTTGATGATGTGCTGACATTTGAAGTCAGAAAATTGTAAAGATTCAACTAGTAGGGGTTCAACTAATTTTCATGGTTATCTGGGATTAATCTTATTGTTTTCTTCTAATTGAGATGAGCATGTCCCCTTTCTTGACCTCATTGTGTAGAAACTAAGATAGTGTTAGTCTTATGAAACACTAATTTTCTAATATTCATTCGTTTTTATAAGTTGTTGTTATCGGTGTTGTACACGGGATGTGTGGCTCTTTAGGTTATTCCTTTATTCCTGCCTAGAAAATATGGTTTCAAAATAAACTAGTGATGTCTTGTTATGAGAATTTCAAAGGAATTTAGGTAAGGACATAGGTGTATGTTCTTGTATTAGCTAATGAGTCCCTAGGGGAGGAAGGATTTGTGGTTCGGTTCAGGATGCATTAGTCGGAAAAGTCGGGCATCGTTGTTGACGGTTATCCAGACATGTCTTGGTCCATTCCGTTTTTTCTTGTGGTATATGGATGGTGATGGAATTGTTTTAATGGAACGTCTCTGTTTTAAGGGAGAGTGTGGATTATGGATCAATTATGTCTTTTGAGGAAAGCTTGTACAATAAAATGTTTTTGGATGATTGAAATTTTTCATTTCTTTTAATGAGGTCCTAGATATTCCCACATATGTAATTGAGTTTTCTAGTTAATGAAGGCATTTATGAAGGGCCTCTAGGACACTTATAACATTCCATCTTTGGATATTTCAATGGTGGAAGAATCAGGGTTCAGAATTTTCCATTAAAATACAACACCCTTACTGGAATGCACCAATGGAAGGACGGTTAAGGAGATGATGATGGGATGATGTCACTAGTTTCTTGGTCTCAATTAAAATAAACTTTGATGGTTGGGATGGATTTTGAGCTTTGGATTAGTGTTTAGAGTCTTAATCCCCTAGGCTAGTTAAATGGTGAAGGCTGTGGTTGGGGTTTTGAAATGCAATGTGATCATTCAAATAAGACATTTTGGCCTTCGTAGGTGGCATGAGGTTTTGTTCATTTTTTAAGGCTTCTTAAGGAATGATAAATTTTAAGGTGGGAAAATTTTAGAAGCACATGTTATGGACCACATGTGTTTTATTAGGGGTTTTTAATTTTATTTAGAAATTACTTGGTAGGTCTTTATTAAAATGGATATTTGGGTCATTATTGCATGATCTAGAACATTGTGACAAATCCTTTAACGAAATTTAAATTTATTAAATAAAAATTAAACATAAAATTAGATAAATGAGATTGAGTTGTATATAAGAAATAAAAGATAACTTTTTAGCGGGAATAAAAAAACAAATGATTATTATTGTTTTTTTTGTTTTTTTATTAACCTATTGGAGGCCCTCTCCTCCCCCTTACTATGCCGCACAATTCACAATGCCCCCTCCCACCAAGCCACGCACGACGCTCCACCCCGGATCCCTCTGATATCCATTTTTTCAGCCAATTTCGTATATAATATCCTCTGAATCATCATGGTTTGAGTTTCTCTCCCTATTTTCATCCAATTTTTAGTATATTCATTTATCGTTTGTGTTTGTATGAATGCTCTGGTGTTAGGGATAACAATGTCTCCAATCTTCTTTTTAATTAGGGTTGTGATGGGGGTGTCCTAAGACCCATTGCTCCCAGTTATGGCAACCACTGCTGAAGATGAGGTGGTTCGGGTTGGTTTGTTCCTCTATCGTTGATTTGAGGTAATGTTTTACACCACTATATTGTTTTTCACCCATTATTTATAGTCAAGTGGTGTTTATGAGACCCGAAGGAATTGTTGTATGGTGTTGCAATATATTCCAATGTTGGACAAGCATATTCCTATATATGAATATATATATATATATTCCCCATGGGGTTTGCCTCATGGAGTGGGTGACACGTGCTTCTGCTGAAGGATATATATATGTATATATGTAAGTGAGTGTGTGAGAGTAGGATGTTGCTAGAGTTGGATAGTGTTGAATGCCAAACACTGGATTTGACTTCTTGAGGTAGGGTCATAATCCTTGAATTTAATTTTAAAATGAAATTGTTGTTTATTGACTGATTTGTATAAATTGGACTGAAAATTTATATTGAACGTCCAATTTGTGATAAATGATTTTTTAGAGTACAAAATAATGATTTAGTAGTAAAACCCCACCATCGGATGTGTGATCCCTTCAAGATAATAACTTAGTGAGTATACTATTTATGTTTTCTTAGTTTAATAATATGTGGTTTTCCGACGCTTTCATTGTTATAGGATGCTTGAATAATTAAAAGAATATGTTTTTAATAGCATGAATACATTCCACCTCCATTGTGTGTTAAAAAACATGACTTTAATGGTTCTAATGAACTAGAATCGGATTCATGGGTGGGTAAACCCATGAGAAATGAATAAAAGCGATTAGAAACAAATAGGTGTGTATACCCATGTGTTAGAAATGAATGTGAAATGAAACTAAGAGTGGGTATAATCTTCGGAAACATGGGTTGTGAAGGGGGATTAATGAATGGTTAAGTTCATTCTAAGAGTTTAATTCATTTCAATTCAAGTGATGGATAATGAGTGGGTATAATAAGTATATGCCTCAAATGAAATGTGGGTAAACGAGTGGGTAAAATTGTGTGACATATTTAAATATGAAATATCAAAATGATCGGGTATACTAATATGGAATATAATGGATTATATGAAGGGGTATATTCATATGGTTTGTTTTGTTAAATGGTTTATATGAAATGCTTAAACATGAAATTTGACTGATTAGGATGGTATGATGATTCCTTGAGTTAATTTAATAAGCATATCTTATGATAGTCTAAATGAATTTAGGGAACTTGAAACATATAGGATGGTTTTTTCAACACCTCTTATTTGTGACCAATAATTACCTTTTGCTAATTAAAAAATTAAATTTAATTTAGAAATGGAAGGTGATATGCATCAGAGGCCTTAATTCATGAATTGAACTGAATATTTTACTATGCTGATTTAATGTGAATTGGGAATCCATTATATGTTTCCTTAAATTAAAATTGTGTTATTTTATATATATATATGTTTGATTGATAAACAGGTTTTGATATAGGGACTGATGCTCCAAATACTCATAGAATGTTAGGCTGGACATTCTACACCCATGATATTTATATGACTAATAAAGAGGTTGTGAGATGGGGACTGATGATCCAAATACTCATGAGGTTCTATACATGATTCTCTAAACCCATGAAATATATATATATATATATATATGATTGATAAACGGGATTTGAGATGGAAACAGATGCCCCAAATACTCTTTTGTTTATAGACACGACATTCTACAACCATGATATATATATATATCTGTGTGTGTGTGTCTGTATGTACGTACGTATGGATGTATGTATGTATCATTTATAAATAGGTTATGAGATAGGGGCTGATGCTCCAAATACTCACGGGGTGTTAGACATAATGTTCTACACCAAGGTCATATATATATATATATATCATTGATAAATGTGTTCTGAGATAGGGGTTGATTCTCCAAATACTCAAGAGGCGCTAGATACGACTTTATACACCCATTTGTTGACATTGGACTGTGGGTCCTATTGGTTGTACATGAATTGAATTAAAAGTATGATGAAAAATGTTGTGAGATAATGATATAATATGAATATGAGAAATGGTTCTGTCTCCAGCAAAGGCCTAGGATGGTATTTAGATATGGGTGTCCCTGGGAACCTGTGGGAATATGTTGTTAAACAAGAGATAATTGAATAATTGTAAACCTATGTATATGATTACTAGTGTTTTACAATTTATAAAAATCCATACATTATTACTATATATAAAATTCAAATAATATGACACTTATTCCCGAAACGAGCCTAAGATGGTACTTCCATTTGGTGTCCCTTAGAAACCAAAACATGTTGTTTTTTTAAAGTAATTATGTTATTACATCGCTATATCTATAAAATGTTTAATTTTTATTTACCACGTTGTTTGGATAGACCCTAGAGGGTAACGACCTTCTAAGATATTATCTCACACCCTGGTCAGAGGCCCTTGGTACCCGATTAGACGTAATATTTTAATGACTTGGGTCAATTTCTCTATTTCATGTACCAAGAGTTTGGAGAAAACTACCGAGCTAGAGCTCAAGACGCTCAAGGAGATATCCTGTGGGGATATTTTTCCTTTTTCATATTTTTTAATTTATTGTCAAGCATGTTTAATTTTTTACTTCATTCAATTATGTATCATCACTATTTCATGCATTCATAAGTTGTATAAAATAGAAATGTCTATTTTTTATTTAATTGAACATAAAATTCTTCAACTTATATGTTATATATTTACTACTTCCGATATTGGAATATATTTATGTACTCTTATACTATTAGGGAAACTCTGATATGAGGTTATAGGCTCACGAATATATCCTCAAGAGACCCTTTCTGCTAGTCGAGAGCCTATGGCATATGGGAAGATACGCTTGAGGCCTTGTGGCGACCAGTCCGACAACCTGTTCGATGGTAAGCTAGGTTGGGATGTTACACTAATAATCTTAATTAGATTATGTATATAATAATTTAATTAAATTTTCTTTAAAAAAATTAATAACAAAATGTAACATTTTAAATTCTATAAATGACATGGTAGTTATAAATAAAATATGTATTTTTCAATAATCATCCAAAAAGTAGTGAATTTATGAAATTACCAAATATTCATTATAAGATAATTTTTAATTAATTATTTAAAAAGATATCATCATTTTATAAATTTAATTTTAAAATTTTGGTTAAATTTATTTTTATAATAAGTACATAAATGTCAGAACCCTCTTTTTAGAAAAATCATTTTAACTAGAAACCATTGTGTATTTTTATCCCATACATATATAAGATTTTAGATTCATGATAAAAAAAATTAATTTAATATATAATCTATAAAATTTATTAAAATCATTCACTAATAGTTATTAATTAAATTTACAATTATAAAATAAATTTGTGCACATAAAAATTATTCTTCCATAAATCGTATCTTTTATATTTAAATGATATTATTTTTTTATGATGAATTGATAATAAATTATATTTTTTATAAACTTCTTAACCAAATAACTTTTTTAATTTACCATTCCTTATTATAACACATCATATTAATAGATAGCTTATAATAGTCATGTTTGACTAATAGCATTTATCTAGTATTGCATTTCATTTAAATTTAGTGTTCCGTTTATCTCAAGATACTGATGTATTTAAATTTAATTAAACAATAATATTTTCTAAAATATTATGGTGTTTCTATAACATATCTTGTTTCCCAAAGATGTTAATTTGAGATCAAGATCCCTTACCTTAAGTTAGTATTTCTTTGAATGTGCACTAAAATCTTTTATAATTATTAAAAATTTAGTATATGTTTATAATAGTAACATAAATATATTTATCATACCATGTATGATGCACTTATACCCTTTTATAACACCTTTATTAATAATTCATTATTAAAAATAATGTTTTAGGAGATATTGGATTCGTTTTTCCTATGTGTTTTCATTCGGTAGTTTATATCCCGGCATTGTGATATTCATTCAATCATATTTAAAATGTTAATATGATATTAATATTATATATTTTCATTATATTATTATTTAAAACAATTCATAAAATTTAGATTTTGAAAGAAATAGTTCACCACTCATGGAAACGGTAGGCCATACGTATACATGAATGTTGTATCCATTTTATGATGGATAGAATAAATGAATAAAAAATGATTCAAAATATTAAGAATAATTATGATTTCATTTATATCACAAATATTTATTACTTATATCCTTATTACATTCAATTCGAAGTGACTATGAAAAACCAATCACATTGCTTCATGAGGAAACATTTTTTTGTACACATGAACTACATTATCGTATCCCTCATGGAAATGTAATGTAACAATATATATGTTGTATCATATTTTCAAAAGTATAATTATGTTAAAAATATCAAATATATACATGAAATACATCATTATACTATTTTTTGTGGGGTAGTATGGAAAAATAATTACATCTGTTTGCAAGGCATTAAATCATCAAACACACGATTGGTGGTTTTATTTCCCGTTTGGGGTATGAAGAGATTGATATTGGTAATGAATATAAATAGTAACAAATAATTATATTTAATATAAAATATTCATTATAATATCATAGTATAGTATTATTTTAGTGAGGAGATAAAATAAATAAAACATATAAACTTGGTTAAGAATTGTACCTCTTTTTTAGATAACCTCTTGGGATAGAACCAAAAATCATTACTAAGAGGGGTTACAGATAAGACTATGATAAAAATGGATTTTTATGATTTATTGATTTTATTTACTGAATAAAAGGAAATTTTATGTGTTATGTGTAGAGGATTTCAGTGTCCTTTTATAAGTGGGAGAGAGGACTTGCTTGGAATATCTTGAAATAAAAAATTATACCCACATTTTCAATAAGCCACATGACTCCAAAATGGTTATTTATAAAAATTTTATTAGATATTGTCGAAATATATCCCCCCAATAATAATTTAACAAGTTTTAGTTTATTTTTAAACATTCTCCTTTTAGATTAACCACCAGAAAACCTATTTTATCCTTAACCATAGAAATTAATTTTCAATATTTTTCGATTCATTGTGGTCGAAAATATAATATTACTATATTAGATAATATTAATTATTCGGATTCCTAAAATGGAATATATTTAATCAAATTAAACAGATATAAACGTCTAAATTAAATTTTAAATCAAGCCTGGAGGCATGATGAAAATACAGTTTTACAAAGAATCATGCATTACTATGAAGAGTTGTAATATCAATATTGTATATAAAATTAATTAAAATTTCATATTTTTTATTGATCAGACAATTTAAATTATTTTATGTCTATATACAAATTTAATCAAATTTTGCCTTATTTAAATGAATTAAATCAAAAGGAAATTCTTAATAAAAAAGTACTTTCTCAATATTCATTGAAAAATTCATATTTTGGAAGAATTATAAAAAATTAGATCTTTAATGACTTTATTATGTGGATTTAAAAAATTATGTTTTTTCTTCAAAAGAAGTTTTTTAAATTTTTAATAAAATTTATTTTTTTTCATTTATTGAAAAAAATATTAATAATTTATTTTTAGGGAAAATGATATTTTGTTTCATGTAAAAACATTCCTAAAATTATGTACATATTTGTCAATATATTTTATTTATCTAAAACAAATATTTATAAATTCTAAATTTTTTTTATTCTTATTATTATATTCATATTTTTTGGCCATGTTATAACTATCATGTTTAAATAATAATTTTTATTTTGTACTATAGTTCGGTAAATAATTCAATATCCTCTAACACATTATATTGAGGGATTTAAATTTAATTAAAATATTATATTTCATAAAATCATGGGGTGTTTTATTATAACCCCAATAAAAATTATTTCACCGTAAAAAATCTCTCAAATTTAAAAAAATATGAGCATACTTTTACCTCATTATATCTTCAGGTTTCTATGTAGCATCCTCAAATTAGTGATTTCACCACAAAACATAAACCAATCTAGTGGACGGGTTCCATTATACATTCTCCCTAAAATCTAAAATTTCGATTGGGTTTTCCTCATTAGAGATATAAATCCAAAGTGGTATGACCTCTGGGTTCAGTAAAAGATAATGATCATATATGTACTTCCTTAGGAAAGATACATAGAACACATCGTGGTCTTGAGAGATGTTATTTGGAAGCCCCAAGAGATAAGATAAAATCTGTAATAATTAAATATTCCCAAAAGGGAATATATATCTAGGAATAAAATTCCACTAATTTCCACTTATCATAACCATATTCCATGGGAGAATTAATAGAAACACATTACCACCAGATTAAAATTATAGATCATGCCAACAATTTTCAGAAAAATGTTTCGGTCAAATGTCCTCTCCCATGATGTACTTTTTAAAGTATTTAACCCTAATTTTTATTTCATTAGCCTAATTTTGATGCATTGTATTTATCTTTCCATCTTCATTTCAAAAAATTTGTTCTGGACATATCATTCAATAGGGGTCATCATAAGGAGCCATCTGAATTTTCAAGTGAATCCT
Source organism: Viscum album (assembly GCA_963277665.1). Classification (NCBI taxonomy): domain Eukaryota; kingdom Viridiplantae; phylum Streptophyta; class Magnoliopsida; order Santalales; family Viscaceae; genus Viscum; species Viscum album. The sequence continues at coordinate 535,069 of CAUJRU010000232.1, forward strand.
ATTATTTTATGAAAAATTGTGTAAATGAAGATAGTGATCTCAAAAACCATTGAAATACCTGGAAAATGTTATTTACATAAATTCTACAAATTTAATTTTTCTCGAAGAAATACCATATGTTTGAGTATGATACAATGTTAAAAAATTCAACTATTTATCAAGGGATAGTTGATTACTTTCCCATAATATATAGGTAACCATCAGATCCCAATTATACACAACCAACTATAGTACGCAATGAAAACTTAAAACTTACATAATTTTTATATAGGAATGTTGATCAAGTGAGAAGTATTACATGATGGAAATTAATTTTGGGGTATTTTAAGGGGAAACAATACACCCCAAATATCAATATGGTCATTAAATGTTTTCAGGGTAATAGCAAAAAAATCAATGGTTATGTATTCTCATTTCTATTCTCATGTGGGAAATGGTTGAAACATGACCTTAAATATTTGTCTCTTATTCTTGACATGATGATATACAATAAACCATGATAAAACCCTTATATTATCTAGGTTGTGGCCATCCAACATGAAATAATCATTCAAATCCATATAAATTATTATACTTCCAGGATAAATAGAGAACAGATAACTTTGATCATAATCAAATAAATCCTTATTCTAATCTGGTATGGATGGAACATAGACATAGTTCAAGAATTTTATCATTCCATTATAACCTAAGTTAAACATTGAAACATATCTTACAATATTCAATATAATTGCATCATCCTTATACATATCTTTAATATTCAAATAGATAGATTATTGAACACTCATTTGTAAAAGATAAGATTTATCCCCTTCGATCATGATTTATAGATTAATCCATATAAAATTGGGAAATATTGAATTCTTTGGGATATTCATCATAGATAAGAGAGTATGATCCTTTTTACTGAACAAATCAGACACCTAGTTCACCTTCCCATGGTGGAAATTCATTGAGCATTAATAATATTTAATCAGCTCTAACCATCTTCTATTATGCATATTCAACTCCGTCTATGTGAATATATACATTGAATATTTTGGTCATTATATATCTCACATATATCACCATAACTATAAATCCTCTATATATTTAATGAAAAATTACATCAATTTACTTTAAATAATGTGTAGGGTAATTTTTATTATTTTCATTTTATTTTATTGAGGCATAATATTTCATAAAATCATTCTAGATGATGTCACATTCTATTCCATTATTTGATTCTTTACTATAGACAACAAAACCTTATCTACTACAAAGAAGTTCTAGGAAGTGTTATCTGACTAATATTCCCTTATACTCCATGGAACTCTCCTTACATTCATTTATATAAAGTAACATAGCTCATTTTAGAGTTAACATTGATTTTTGATTATACAACCCTAAACCATTGCACCAAAATCATCGATAATATCTAGAAAACCCATGAAAACTATAGATTTTAGTAAATACAATTGGTCTATTCCATAGTTCAATAACATATTTATTTTATGGGTCCATAAAAATTTCATAACAATATATTATATTTCATAAGAATTAATCTTTTTGAAGTCATTTTTCACACTTCATAATTTTCTCATATATATTTTTTGTTCGTAGGATACATAAATATATCCATAAATAGTATTCACGATCACACATTCTCAATGAGTAAGTAATAAAATCAACTTTAAAGATAACCAAAAATTAATAAAGGTAATATCTAAATATTTTATTTATTGGATCAATGAATTTAGCTTTGGATTTTTTAAGACCTACTAGAATCATAATAAAACCATACTGTTCAAACCTCATTCGAAAGTCTATCACAGGTATTCCTTTAATTTTGACCCTGAAATATAGTACCCTAATCAAAGAAAAGTCATTAAAATGTATTTATATACTTTTAATTGTTCCAAAAAAAACATCAATATGGGGTAGAAGAAACTTTTTCTAGATTTTGGTCATGTTATGTTCTCGATAACCAACTAAAAGGTGCATTGATGAAACATTGTTCTTAATAAATAGAATATGTAGAACCAATGGTGTAAGACAAGATTTTATAAATACCATTTCATTATTTTCCATGAATTTATTCTTTAATTAATAAAATTTAATTGGATCCATTATAGGCAGTGAAATTCAAGGAGGATTAAAACCATGTATGAATTCTATTGAGAACTCAACTTAATGATGTAGAGGAAGGATAAGAAATTCCTCTAGAAAAACATCCCTAAACTCCTTGAAAATAATCATTTCATTGATTTTGAATTTATCCCCATCAATTTTATAAAAATTTCATTCATGTGTTGTAATTAAGATAATAATGAAATAATTAATTTCAGTTGGTTGTTTGTATTCATCCTTGAACTGGTAAATGAAAAGGGGTTCATTCAGGATAAAAATATAAATTACATTCCATATTAAGTTGTTTAATATTCATATAATAAAAGTCAGTACATTCCTAGATTAACATTCAATAAAACTAATGGAATATTAAATGACTGGCTAGAATCATATTCCCATATACTTCTTGTAGAGAGGTTCTAAATACATATTAGGAAATCGTTTTACCATGATAAGTTCCCAATACAAACTTAATATCTAATCATGTAGATTGTAATTCAAAAAAAATTTCATATTCCATAGATATAAAAGATTGGGTTGAGCCTATGTCAAGTAAAACATCATCCTATCACATTTGGATGATATGTGTACCATTAATCATGTCATTCCAATGACCCACACCATCTAAGGAACCAAAATTAAGCATTAAATATTACTATGTTTTTTAACCGAAATTCAATTTATTAAAATAAGGAAGATATTTTCAGCTCATAGTTATAGATAGTTTTGAAAAAACTCATACATATATAATCCATACATTATATGTTTTCAATTATACACATTATTTAGTTTTCACTCCAAAAAATACTTTTTAAATAAAACATGGATTATTTTCACGAAAAATATTAATAATTTTCATTTCAACCACACCCTTTCCCATACTCTTCTTTAAAAAATGAAAAACATTTTAAACATGTAAGATGATGATAATAATGGAAGGGGACGCAAATTAATAAAACTACCACTTCAATGAAAAAACCTGAATACCATTTCAAAACCATTGCATTAAAATACTATTTTTATCTGAAAAGTTAATCAATTTTTCCATTAAAAATAATTATTATTATTTTTAGAATCAAATTAATTTAAAGAAAAATAAATAGAGAGAATATAAAAGTCATGTATGTTCCTTGGGACATAATAATAATATATCCCTTATAATAACACTTACAAATTTGATTAATCCTATGTCCGAATGTTAATATAATTCACTAGAGAATAAAATTATTAGCTAATGAATTGGAGAACTATCTAGAAAAACTCATTTAATAAGATATAATTGGCTCAACCATGATTTATTATATTTATTAACCCATAATAAATAATTTCTATATAGCATATCATGTATTAAATAAAAAAAAATACATTATACCCATGTGAAATACACTTTGTGATATTAAAATTCGTATTTTTATAAAAATAACATTTAAAATATGAAATATAGTCCATCAATAAATGAAGATATATTATTGAGAGAAAAAAATGAAAACTTATATATAATAATTCAATGAATTATGGTTTCATTATGGATGAAAAAAATCTCTCATTACATTTAATTTAAAAAAATATGTATGTATATGTGTTCAAAATGTCACAAAATACCTTGTTTGGAAAAAAGGGAAAAATAGTTTTTTAAATAATTATATAAAAACATTAAAACATGTAACGATGAAATTAATATATCATCAAAGAACATGAAACACATATTTAAATAACATTTCGAAAATATTCATTTATTCATGTAAGGAAAATAGAGTTTTAAGTGATTTTTTCAAAAATTTAGTTTTTTAAAAGTCATTTATGTTGAGTCGTATTCATCATTTATGTCCTTTATCCTTGGTAATAATGAATAATTGTAAATTTTATACTTTATTATAATCCTTTATTGTGTTAAATTTATCTTAAATCACATATTACCACGATATATACAATTACATTATCATTTAAATTCACACAGGGTGTTTTGAAAATATTTTCTTCTTAAGTCTAAAATATCATCGGTAATTTGGATATGGTTATAACGCATATTATTTAACCATTAATATAATAATAATAATAATTAAATAATTACTATTTTTATATAATAATTAACATTTTAAATTCTCCTATGAAATATGGTAATGAAAAATAAAATAATTTACAATCAAAGAGACGTTAGGTCGTACGTATGCAAGAGTGAAATTTAGATTTTTCAATTATAATTATGAAAATAATATATGTATTATTTTATCATTCAAGAATTATAATAATATCATAAATATCATATTAATTCCACATATAAAATTATTTATATCATCCATTTCATGTAGTGATAAAAAATTAATCACATCACTTCATAGAGGAGGAAATCCAAACATACACCCAAAGGGTGTTTTAATTTTTCTGTGCATGAAAATGTAAGAACATAAAAGATATATTATGTTTTTAGAATTTAAAATATGTAATTAATTTAATAATTATTAATTATTTTCATCATTATTAATAGTCTTGTGAAACAGTGATGAAAAATAAACTACATCAGTTTTCAAGGTGGTAGTCCTCCATACAAACAAATGATGATTTATGTTACCATTTGATGGATGTGGAGATAGAAATTGGTCATTCCTCTAACATAATAGCATATAATTTAATTTTTGATACAATATTTAATATTTTTGATTTTTTTTATAATTTTTATGGATATGTAAAAATAAAAAATATAAAAATATACAGAAAAAACATTACCCCCTCTTTGGAAAACCTCCGTTGATTAAAACTTTATGAACTATACGATTCATATTATACCTAAATAAAGTACTATATAATGAGGTTATCAATTATATTATTGTATTTTGATATGTACTTGTTGAACCAAAGTGGTTTTGTGGTGTGAATTAATTAAAATAATCATTTCCCTTGAATAAGAGAGGGGAAGAGGTCTGTATAAATTTTCCAAAATAATAAATTACCATATAATAATATTTAATACCAAATGAATCAAAACATTTTGATTTCAAAAAAATGTGATTATTATTAAAAATAAAAACATTAAAAACATTAAAATTATTTGCCTATATTTATACCCATATATTTTGTTTTTAACCCTTATTTAACCCCTTTTTACTCTTACAAATACAATTTGGTTTTTTACACTTTGATGGTTAAAAATATTACATTAAATTGAAAAAGACCCATATATGGATTGTGGTCTATATTATAATCCTTATCCTAATTAATTTAAATATTTAAATATTTTTAAAAATATTATATCATTTATTAAATGTTTTTTACTATAAAATATCTATATTATAAAATTTTAAAAATACTCATGACATTAACTTTATTAATACTAGGAAGACACTTATAATTTGACACAAATATTTTATTATATCTCAAACAATTGAAGGCAATATAAATATTAATTTATTGAATTATTGATCTAAAATAACATTATTCTAATATTTTTAATATAATTTATTTAATTTTTCAATTAATTAAATAATTACTGCATTATCAATGTACAGGTAAGGAATGTTACTTTTCCTTCTCTAAAAAATAAAAAATATATTAAATTTAAAAATATAACTATATTTTTATATATAATAACATTTATATTATAACATATACTCTTCATAACATTGTATGAAAATTTTACTTTTATTATTAAAAATAGTGGGACATATTAGGCATTTCTTTAAAAAAATACAATAAAAGTCTTAATCTCATAAAAGTTACCCCAAAATGACAAAAATAATTTTTAAGATTTAAAATAAGTTTATTATGATAAAAAGTTTTACTAATAATAATTAAATATGTATTTAAATTCATGGTAATATCATGACATCAAATTTAATGTGATATTATGACATTATTGACATTGCACTAGCAATTCACAAGAATTTGGATAATCCAATTTTTATATAAATAAATCTTTAATTTATAACTAAAAAATTAATCAACAACACTTAATATTTAATAAAACTTTATATAGTGGACTTATATCATCCATATTATTATTTTTAAGATAAAAAATTTACTTTTCCTGTGCTCTATAGGCTCTACTTTATCACTAAAAATGAGTTTCATATTTACTATGGAATAAATAACAGTATCTATGTTTTAAATGATTTTAAAAGATATTTATATTATTTTATAATTATTTATTTTTTCCATATGATGCATAAATGTTTAGGATGACCATTTCATAGATATAACAAAAATTGAAATTTATATCATAAAAATAATACTTTCTACTATTAACTATAAATTTAATTTCCTCAGAAAAATATATAAAAAATATACTATTATAAATTTTGATTGATTAATCCAAAAATAAATTTCATTTCAAGAAATTATATATCATTATTTTATATAAAATAATTTTATTATAAGATTTCAATTCACAATAAAAAATGATTCTTAGATAAATACAGTTCAAAAAGTTATTTATTTATGTTTTAAAAAATTATACCGAATTCAATTATAACATTCATTCCAATGAACCTAATTTAATTATTAATAATATAATATTACTAATATTTATTTAACAAATATATTAAAATAAAATGAATCATTTTTAATGGTAGAAACAAATATACATTTTTCAAAAAACATTAGTATTTCTCACTATTCATGTGGAAAATCAATCTTCTCACAAAACCAAAAAATACATCAACAACATAATTTTTTAATTATGATTAAAAATTTATAAAATATAAAAAAAAATTATAATTTCAAAAAAAATTATAATAGTCACTCATAAAAAGTATCAAAATACAAATTTAAAAGAGAAATTATATTTTGAACAATAAAATGAATTTACAAAAAATTGAGCGATTATTTTCTTTGAACCTACCAAAAAAAATTATATTTAGTTTGAAATAAAAATTTATTTCATAAATTAGTTATTCCAATTCATACCCACTAATTTATTGTCTTGGTTATAATGATCAAATTTAAATAATATTTAGTTATTCATTTAAGCTCAATGTTATTTATCTTAAATTCTATCGAACATAGTGTTTCCATTTCAAATTTCAAGCTGTTACATTCTGCCCAATTTTTGACATTGTGTTGTCATAATATTGAACTCTTGATCAATAAAAATGGTTCAAATTTTCAAAATACCTTGGATTAAATCCCATATCGTAAAAAGGATGAACAAAACGTCTTCTTGAAATGATAGAAAGGAATGTTAGATGGTCACCAAAGATGACACATACTAGGTTCCCAGGTATGAGAACATATTTTGGAAATGAATACCTAGATATAAATTATAAAAATATCCCATACGGATTTATATATATTAGTAGGGAATATATTTATGAGAATATTAAACACCACAAAACTATAAATATGTGATGGGTTAGAAGTCCACTGATAACTCATTTGGAAAAGTTAAAAAATTTTGTTTTTCTTTCGTAATCCTATTGATTTTTTTGAATTAATTTACTAAATAGACTAAGATTTTAAGTAAATATACTTACTTAACATGTATAATATCTTCCTTTAATCAATTCCAACAACATTGTCATCTTTTTCTACAAGTGATGTATTCTATTGATTAATTTTTCTTATCTGGTGAACTATAATCAATATTTAAGAAATGAAAAATTCCATAAAATATTTAAAATATATTCTTATTTTCTTTAAAAAATTACAAAAACAAAATCATTTTGGACTATATAAGATATTACCCATAATTAATAAACCATAAATTGAAGAAAAATTAACTTAATCTCAAAAATTAAATATAAATACACAATGTTAATCATATAATAATTCATAAATAATTATCCTTATAATATCTCCAAAAATATTCTATATTATTATTTAAAACCAAAAAAACAAGTATTTGATCATGTATTCTTCCGAGATTAATTTTACATTTATCTTCCTAAATAACATCAATCAATGTTATTGTATCATTCCGAAATTATAATTTCCTAAATCGCATAATCTCCATGATATATTAATAATTTTTATAAATAACATGATTCATAATAAAGACACAATAAAATCATGTGTTCATAAAAATTTAATTTTAACATTATTCAAGAAATAAAATCATGGGATATTCTATTTAACATAATCCTTTATTCTCTCATAATTAATGTGTTAATATTCAGAAATAAAATTAATCACTAAACCAACAAATTTATCTCATGTCCAATGGTTATATCTACAATAAATCATTTTCCCCTCAAGTTAAGTTATCCTTTATCAGCCATATTTTTTAAATACTTTAATAAAATTACATACCAACTAGGATAATATATTGGGTAGATTCAAGTGACGCAACCTTATCGCCCTTCGGTTGTCTGTTTGAACCACACAGTTTTGTCAGGTGTGATGGGTTTTTTCGAATCCAATATATCATAATTTTTATAAACATATATTTATTTTAACATTATTTGATTCCTTAAATTTTTGAAACATCATAAAAATTAACTGTTATATGTTCATCATGAAATAAATTTTGTAACCTCAAAGGTTATCTCTTTTTTTTTATTTTGAATCATAAAATTACAGAACCCATAAATAGCTCAAAATAAATCATATTATAAACATTAATTACTACCAATACCAATAAATATATTAACACAAATATTTAATGTTATTATGAAAAAAATTCTTCACATTAAACCTAAGGGTTATATATACCTAAAATTAATAAAATTTTCTACAAACAATAATTAATCACATCAAAATATCATGTCATAAATCCTTAAGTGGGGGTGTTTATTCCATTAAAATTATTATCATCATTAATCATTGAAACCCATGTTGGAATCCATAACGGTTATGATAATCTCAATTGAAATCATCCTTATATATAAAGTTATCTAAAACATCATAAAATACCTACAATAAGGACCCAGACTTAAGCATTCTTGATTCTTCTATTCTAGAACTAAATATCTATTTCATAAAGTTTTTTTGCACTTTTATTTTCAGAGTTCTTTATAATTTTTATAAACTCTTACAATGATAACTCATACATTACAAGTGAAAATTTATATTAATTATCCATTTTTATGACCAAAAAATTATTTTATAGTAGAAAATTGTTGATTCTAATGATAAATCTTTACAATTCTGAACATGACCTCATCATTGTACCTACATATAACACCCTTATATAATATAATATTTATTTTATTTATTTTATTTATATAATATGTTTACATGAAATTGAAGGGGATTTATGTAGAGACCCAAAGCTTAACGTACATGAACATTATATTACTTTTGCGGAATACTTAGTACATAATAATAACACACACACACAAGGACCATAATAGTTTAGTGTCTTTGGAAACTCTGAGTATAAACTTCTTATCATGTTGAAAGATCTTCAACATCTCTCATAACAATTCTCCCCTTTTTGTTTCCTTACCTAAAACCTTTCTTTATATCCTGGGGAAAAGAGAACATAAAAGGGTGATCTCAAATGCTCATTAAGGGTAACCAAAAGAAATATCAATCACATCATACACATAAGAACATAGCTTTTGGAAATCTTAACCTGAAAAAGAGCTCATAATATCATAACATGTGATAAATCATAGAAGTTAAATGTAATCCCAATAATCACAAATTAAAACATGAAAGTTTTTGGAATACACACATAATCATAGAGAATCATTTCTGGTTATTCAAGACTCATTGCCAAGACTATCTTAGTGGACAAAGTCCCTTTCTGAATCGAGTAACCCTCGTTTCAGTCCTGTTTCACTGAACCGGTATAACCTACCATTTCAGCCATGTCTATCTCATGAGATATAAAATCTTTACCCAATGCATTGGAGGGAGATATAGGTCCCACCCATCTCATAATTAATCCTTTCTTATGTGTTCCACACAGTCATAAATCATACATCATCGCATAACACATGTAACAAAAATGGGATGACATCATAAAACAAATCATATAAGGTAAATTAATTCATAAAAATAATTCCCTCACAACATAATCAAATCAATGTAATAATAGGGATAAAAACATAACCCTTTTTATTATCTTAGATGTAAAATAATTTTGATAAAACACTTGAACTCCATTCTTGAGGCAAATATCCTTACTTCTTCAAAAAAAACTTTTCTTTTCTTAACATGTCATACAATTATAAACTAAAAGAAATTGATTAAAAATAAACTTTAAAACTTGTAAAGGAAGATTCTTGGAAATAATGTTTTAAAAATCCATTCATGCCGTATAAGTTAAAAAAACATTCTTCGTACTTTTGTCGGAAAAGTCAAAAAAGTACCTTGTATGAAAAAACGACAAAAGATTCCTTTCATATTCTTTACTAAAAACTCACCGAAGGGTAAAATTGGATTTAAACAATTTTATGTGGATGTAATTAATATTACATATTGAGTAAACATGGATGTGGATGATAAAATACACCCCAGTAAATACCAAAGTATAAACAATCTCGGATAAAAATGAGATTGTGATATTTCCCTTACCTTAGGTCCGACTTGCTTTGTACGTGTCAGAACCTCCTGTATAATGATTTAAATCATGTTGTTGACTTATTGAAAAATCATATTAATTGTTATTATATCATATATGGTCCACTTATGACTTTATATTACCCGTTCTTTTGTAAAATCATGTTAAAGTAGCGTTTTGGGTAAAATCGTCTCATTTGTTGTTCGTGTTTTTAACTTGTAATTATTAATATGATTACTTGGATCATGATTACTTATATCCAAAATGTAAAACATGATTTATATATAATATATATTCAGAATATACATATATATAATATATTTATAAATGGAATGAAATACACCTTTCATGGAGACGGTAGTCCGTACGTACGCATGAACGCTATTATCGTTTCCTTATTAAATTGAATGGAATTAAGTAGATGACATACATATAAATATACATAAATACAGTATCATTATTATGTCATATATTTCATTAGTACTTATTATATATACTTTATAATCATTCATGAATGGTTAATGTGGAGAATGAATCTCATCGCGTCGTGGAGACGGTAGTCCGTACGTACGCACGAGTGATGATATCATTCCCATGGTCATGGAATTCTGTTAAATTGTATTTATACTATTTCAGTATCAATATAAATTTATAATAATCATATATAGTTACTCATTACACCATTATACCCATCCTTGTAAGGTGATGGTGGAAAATAGATTACACCACAGCATGGAGACGGTATTCCGTACGTACGCACGCGCGGTGATTTCATTTTTCCGTAGGATCGATAGAAGGTGAATTAGGGTTGTTTCATATTTATAATAACATATCAGTATGTAATTAATACTGATGTTATTACTTTATCATGAAACAACTAAAGAAGAATAAGTTGAAGAAGAAAGAAATTGAAAAGATCGGTAATGGATATTACCTCTTCTTTGAAACGCCTCTTTGAATCCTCCACTTAGGGAACTATGATTGGTCTTTGAAGAAGACCAGGACCTCTAGGATTATTCTAGGGAAGTGGAGAAGGGATTTTGGCAGTGTTTGGCCGATCTTGAGTGCTCAAATTGGTGTGAGGAGGAGGGGGAGGAGGTTCCCTTTTATAAGGGAGGAGAGGGGCACCTTAGGAATATCTCAAAATATTATTTTATATTAAAGTAAAAATCGGTTTATAATGGTTCCAAAGGGTATTATTTCGAAGATAAAGTGGGTATGGGTCGAAATCCTATCAACCAATAGGATTTAGACAAGTTTAGGGTGTTATTTTAACCTTATCAATTAGATTTAACTCTAAGTTAAATAATTTAACTTTTACCGTGTCTTTTTTGTTTTCTTTCACTATATGGTTAATACACTTACTATAACATGCCAAACGAACCCCAAATTGTGTATTATTAATATATATATCCTTATCTAAGTCATTTTCCAGAACCTTAGATTTTTTGGAATAAAATAACAATTAGTAATATAATATTTGATTTAAAAACTATTTTGTGTCAATTTTGACAATATTTGATATATGATTTTTGTGAAAGTCATTACAGAATTATATGTTCCAACCAAGTTGATTACATCAACACTAATATATCATAGTAACCTATAAAATTAGTTTAATTCATAAAAAGTCTCAAATTACATTTATTTTGATGTTTATAACATCAATTATGTCAATATTTCATTAATAAGATAATTACGGTATCATCTTTGTGTCATAAATAAATTAAATTATATGATGTCTAAAAATTACAAATAAAATACCATTATGTAGGAAATAATTTTATCTTTCTAAGTAATATTTATAGTCGAATTTATCTTATGTATAACCCCATATTAAAAATGTTTTATTAAATAAACTTTGATTTTAGCTCTTTTAACTCTTCTTTGAATTAAATAATAATAAATGTCCTAATCTAGTCCAAGTGGGCCTAAATGATAATATTTTACACTTAAGGTTGTTTTTGGTCGAGATACACTTGTCCAATAGAATTAAGACATTTGTTAGGGTAATATTAATAACATTCTTACCCTTAATTACCGTATTTACTTTTAACCGTGGTAAATAAAAGTAAAAAGTTACTGTTCACCAAAAATTATTTTCATCTCATTGAACCACATTTTACTTACTGACATCAACCGTGTCTCTCGGATTTTTGAAATTCCATTCACAAAAGCGGTAAAATTATGTTTTATGAAAAATTCAGTTTTTTTAACTACCACTTAGTAGTTTCACTATTCATCAAAAATTGATGTTTTTCAGAACAATGCCAAAATTTCATCCAAAGCTATATTTCATATTCCGAATTCAAAAATGAAGCCTATTTTACCAAATTCATAACATAGAAGTTGCATTAATTAATTTTATAATTAAATCCCGATGTTAAAACAAATAGCGTGTTTTTAAGAAATAATATCTATCAAAAGATTGACAGTTGTTTTGTTTGGTTTAAATGTGAAATTACATCAAATGACCAACATTGTATTAAATTGTAAAAATATATTCTAAATATACTTTAAAACCACTCAAATTAATAATTTATCACTATTAATTATTTCGAATGAAAAAGTTGTTTTTAACTAAAATTTAGTAATTTTCAGTATTCATCAAAATATGAAAGTTATCCGAAAATTACCAAAATTTCACCCTAAGATAATTTCGATATTCCGAATCCCAAAATGAAGTCCATTTTGAAAAATAAATTTACAAAATTTCAAAAAGTGGTTATTACTATTCATAACGGCTAGTTTTAATAATATTTTAATAGCATATCGTTGTTTAGTGAAACTCAGTATTGCGTACTACACACGCTATCGAGGAAAGTTGTGATTACGTGTAATGCAAGGCAAGTCAAGGATGTGTGTTGTGCAAGCTCCTTTTGGTGTAGCGTACAACACAAGACATTAATAAAATTAAAAAGAATATTTTTCTTAAAATCTCAGGTTGTAACATTCTACCCCCCTTAAAATGAATTTCGCCCTCGAAATTCGTCGGGGTTATAAATGGTTTACTATTAGAAAGATTATTTAATAGAAACCCACACTGTAAAAAGGAATACCAAAACCAATCTTTAAAAAAACAAAAGTATGAAATGTAACGGTTACCCAAATTAACTCATCAGTGGGTTTCCATGCAGGAGAAAATAGGTGAAAATATGGATATGGAAGAAAAATCTAACCATCATGTTCTGATGGAGAGTGGTAGAGAACGTGGCTATGAAATAGCCAACAATCATAAATCCATAGATTTGTGACGATCTAAGGTACCATCTGATTAATAAGATATAAGATCACTAGGACAACATTTTTGGTTTTCAAGATCATTTCCCTAAAGTTGATGGAATTGGAATTAGAAGAAATACTTTCGTGATTTTGGTATAGTCTCACCGTTTTTCGTTCTTTGGACAATTTCCACTTCATCTCTTAAATAAATGAAGTTGAATTTTTCATTCGTAATGTGTTAGAAGATCATGTGATAGAATGATGGGTCATTCCATCTGTCTCAAACAAAAGGTTAGAAAAGTTATAAAAAAATACATAAGTCCATCTATAGTGAGATTAATCATATATGGTTCTTAAAATGGACTTATACTTCATATATCATACTGCTTAATAAAATAAAACTAGTTTCTACTAAACAGGGACTTCCTGTAGGCCAGTGGTAGGCGATAAAGGCCAGTCGCACTTCGGTTGTGGGTTCGATTCCCACAGCCTTGTCCGACGCGATGGGCTGTCACCCGTCCAGCAGGTTGTCCTTTTTCTAAAATTACATTACTATAACATCCCATCAATAATACCAAAAATCTTCTATCCTTAAACAATACTAACTTATGTCCAACATAATCCATTCTAATCTTTAGGCTTATCCATAATACTGCAGTCCACTCTCATAATATAGTGAAAACGATTACCAGAGATTTAATACTGTCGTTGATCCCCATATATCTTAAGATATGTCTTGTTGGTCACATTCCAAACATTCAAAGGCCTTAATCATGTATTCTCTTGAATACCCATTGAACCTTAGTGAAAACATGAATGCAGTTAAAAGTTAACACTTTCCACATACCAAAATCCTCAAAATTCTATATACTCTAACCATGATATCACTTAGTCCTTATATCAATCATGAGATCATGAATACAATCAAACATCTCATTATCCTCTTATCCTTTCATTATGCACATATCATCTACTTTCCAAAAGTATCTGAATATCCTTTCATGGTTACTGGTACCATTCATCATACACTTTCAAAACATAAGGAAAGACAACAGTGTAACAATCCTTAGATGTATCTTTATTCCATGAGATTACTTATACAACATTACACATGATAAACATGTAATCATTCCACTACATTCTTAAACCATTGACCGAGATTCAACAATTCTTTCATCTCACATATCATTTGTAGTCTCTTCATCATCATCAACATAAATACTTCCCATACGACCATACTTATTCTCTTCATGAGACTTTCCCTTAGGGAATTGGTTTGCATAATGCCTGTACATTTCACATTTAAAGCATTTAACCATTGTTGATGTCGTAGCAATACCATTATCCTCATCCCTGGTGTTAACTGAACCTTTTCCTTTGCACTTACTGGCTTTGTGTCCTTCTTTTCCACACCCAAAGCATCTTCCAGTCCCTTTGAAACATTCTCCTTGATGACTCTTCCCACATGATTTACATAGGGGAAATTGAACTTTCTTTCCTCTATGATTATCATGAAACTCCATCTTTCTCTTATTAGCCGAGTATGGAAACTTACCAAATTTTACTTTATTGATCTTATTATGAGATTGCTGATTCGGCATAATAATGATGTTTGGACTTCCAAATCCAATTTCATTTCGTTGCTCATGAAGAATATCATTCCATTGTCCATCATATCCTCCATTATTGTGAATCATCTTGTTTCCAGCTATTTTCTAAAACCCAAAAAAGAATAGTGTGAGAGGCAAAAATCATAATAATGGGGGAGTAAATTCAATATCTAACATCTTTGGTTTAATCTAATATAGTTACTATACTTCTAGGACTATATCCTATACGTATACTTATCCTTAGGGACATCCCTAGACATACCTTAGAAATATCTCTAGGATCTCACTAACGTTCTCACGTCCTAGTTTCCAAAGGTTGACTAAACCTTTCCTCTGATACCAACTGTAGAGACCCAAAGCGTAACGTACCTGAACATTACATTACTTTTGTAGAATACTTATTACATAACAATAACACACACACACAAGGACCGTAATAGTTTAGTGTCTTTGGAAACTCGGAGTATAAACTTCTTATCATGTTGAAAGATCATCAACATCTCTCATAACGATTCTCCCCTTTTTGTTTCCTTACCTAAAAACTTTCTTTATATCCTGGGGAAAAGAGAACATAAAAGGGTGAGCTCAAATGCTCAGTAAGGGTAACCAAAAGAAATATCAATCACATCATACACATAAGAACATAGCTTTTGGAAATCTTAACCTGCAAAAGAGCTCATAATATCATAACATGGGATAAATCATATAAGTGAAATGTAATCCCAATAATCACAAATTAAAACATGAATCTTTGTGGAATACACACATAATCATATAGAATCATTTCTTGTTAGTCAAGACTCATTTCCAAGACTATCTTAGTGGACAAAGTCCCTTTCTGAATCGAGTAACCCTCGTTTCAGTCCTGTTTCACTGAACCAGTATAACCTACCATTTCAGCCATGTCTATCTCAAGAGATATAAAATCTTTACCCAATGCATTTGAGGGAGATATAGGTCCCACCCATCTCATAATGAATCCTTTCTTATGTGTGCGACATAGTCATAAATCATACATCATCGCATAACACGTGTAACAAAAATGGGATGACATCATAAAACAAATCATATAAGGTAAATGAATTCATAAAAATAATTCCCTCACAACATAATCAAATCAATGTAATAATATGGATAAAAACATAACCCTTTTATTATCTTAGATGTAAAATAATTTTGATAAAACACTTGAACTCCATTCTTGAGGAAAATATCCTTACTTCTTCAAAAACACTTTTCTTTTCTTAACATGTCATACAATTATAAACTAAAAGAAATTGATTAAAAATAAACTTGAAAACTTGTAAAGGAAGATATTTGGAAATAATGTTTTAAAAATCCATTCATGCCGTATAAGTTAAAAAACATTCTTCGTACTTTTGTCGGAAAAGTCAAAAAAGTACCTCGTACGAAAAAACGACAAAAGATTCCTTTCATATTCTTTACTAAAAAATCACCGAAGGGTAAAATTGTATTTAAACAATTGTAGGTGGATGTAAATAATATTACATATTGATTAAACATGGATGTGTATGATAAAATACACCCTAGTAAATACCAAAGTATAAACAATCTCGAATAAAAATGAGATTGTGATATTTCCCTTACCTTAGGTCCGACTTGCTTTGTACGTGTCCGAACCTCCTGTATAATGATTTAAATCATGTTATTGACTTATTCCAGAATCATATTCATTGTCATTATATCATATATGGTCCACTTATGACTTTATATTACCCGTTCTTTTGTAAATTCATGTTAAAGTAGCGTTTTGGGTAAAATCGTCTCATTTGTTGTTCGTGTTTTTAACTTGTAATTATTAATATGATTAATTGTATCATGATTACTTATATCCAGAATGTAAAACATGATTTATATATAATATATATTCAGAATATACATATATATAATATATTTATAAATGGAATGAAATACACCTTTCATGGAGACGGTAGTCCGTACGTACCCATGAACGCTATTTTCGTTTCCTTATTGAATTGAATGGAATTAAGTAGATGACATACATATAAATATACATAAATACAGTATCATTATTATGTCATATATTTTATTAGTACTTATTATATATACTTTATAATCATTCATGAATGGTTAATGTGGAGAATGATTCTCATCGCGTCGTGGAGACGGTAGTCCGTACGTACGCACGAGCGATGATATCGTTCCCATGGTCGTGGAATTGTGTTAAAGTGTATGTATACTATTTCAGTATCAATATAAATTTATAATAATCATATATAGTTACTCATTACACCATTATACCCATCCTTGTAAGGTGATGGTGGAAAATAGATTACACCACAGCGTGGAGACGGTATTCTGTACGTACGCACGCGCGGTGATTTCATTTTTCCGTAGGATGGATAGAAGGTGAATTAGGGTTGTTTCATATTTATAATAACATATCAGTATGTAAGTAATAATGATGTTATTACTTTATCATGAAACAACTAAAGAAGATTAAGTTTAAGAAGAATGAAATTGAAAAGATCGGTAATGGATATTACCTCTTCTTTGAAACGCCTCTTTGAATCCTCCAATTAGGGAACTATGATTGGTCTTTGAAGAAGACCAGGACCTCTAGGATTATTCTAGGGAAGTTTATAAGGGATTTTGGCAGGGGTTGGCCGAGCTTGAGTGCTCAAATTGTTGTGAGGAGGAGGGGGGGAGGTGCCCTTTTATAAGGGAGGAGAGGGGCACCTTAGGAATATCTCAAAATATTATTTTATATTAAAGTCAAAATCAGTTTATAATGGCTCCAAAGGGTCTTTCTTAGAAGCAAAAGTGGGGATGGGTCGAAATCCTATCAACCAATATAATTTAGACAAGTTTAGGGTATTATTTTAACCATATCAATTAGATTTAACTCTAAGTTAAATAATTTAACTTTTACCGTGTCTTTTTTGTTTTCTTTCACTATATGGTTAATACACTTACTATAACATTCCAAAAGAACCCCAAATTGTTTATTATTAATATATATATCCTTATATAAGTCATTTGGCAGAACCTTATATTTTTAGGAATAAAATAACAATTAGTAATATAATATTTGATTTAAAAACTATTTTGTGTCAATTTTGATACTATTTGATATATGATTTTTGTGAAAGTCATAACAGAATTATATGTTCGAACCAAGTTTATTAAATCAACACTAATATATCATAGTAACCTATAAAATTAGTTTAATTCATAAAAAGTCTCAAATTACATTTATTTTGATGTTTATAACATGAATTATGTCAATATTTCATTAATAAGATAATTACTGCATCATCTTTGTGTCATAAATAAATTAAATTATTTGATGTCTAAAAATTACAAATAAAATACCATTATGTAGGAAATCGTTTTAGCTTTCTAATTAATATTTATAGTCGAATTTATCGTATGCATAACCCCATATTAAAAATGTTTTATTAAATAAACTTTGATTTTAGCTCTTTTAACTCTTCTTTGAATTAAATAATAATAAATGTCCTAATCTTATCCAAGTGGGACTAAATGATAATATTTTACACTTAACGTGGTTTTTGGTCGAGATACACTAGTCCAATAGAATTAGGACATGTGTTAGGGTAATATTAATAACATTCTTACCCTTAATTACCGTATTTACTTTTAACCGTGGTAAATAAAAGTAAAAAGTTACTATTCACCAAAAATTATTTCCATCTCATTGAACCACATTTTACTTACTGACATCAACCGTGTCTCTCGGATTTTTGAAATTCCATTCACAAAAGCGGTAAAATTAAGTTTTATGAAAAATTCAGTTTTTTTAACTACCACTTAGTAGTTTCACTATTCATCAAAAATTGATGTTTTTCAGAACAATGCCAAAATTTAATCCTAAGATATATTTCATATTCCGAATTCAAAAATGAAGTCTATTTTACCAAATTCATAACATATAAGTTTCATTAATTAATTTTATAATTAAATCCCGCTGTTAAAACAAATAGAGTGTTTTTAAGAAACAATATCTATCAAAAGATGGACACTTGTTTATGTCTGGTTTAAATGTGAAATTATATCCAATGACCAACATTGTATTAAATTGTAAAATATATTCTAAATATACTTTAAAACCACTCAAATTAATAATTTATCACTATTAATTATTTCGATTGAAAAATTTGTTTTTAACTAAAATTTAGTAATTTTCACTATTCATCAAAATATGAAAGTTATCCGAAAATTACCAAAATTTCACCCTAAGATAATTTCGATATTCCGAATCAAAAAATGAAGTCCATTTTGAAAAATAAATTTACAAAATTTCAAAAAGTGGTTATTACTATTCATAACGGCTAGTTTTAATAATATTTTAATAGCATATCGTTGTTTAGTGAAACTCAGTATTGCGTACTACACACGCTATCGGGGAAGGTTGTGATTGTGTGTAATGCAAGGCAAGTCAAGGATGTGTGTTGTGAAAGCTCCCATTGGTGTAGCGTACAACACAAGACATTAATAAAATTAAAAAGAATATTTTTCTTAAAATCTCGGGCTGTTACAATTTAGAGACCTTTATAAGTATTTTTGGGTATTTTATAAGGGGAAAAAGTTGGTGAATGGTTTGAGAAAACCATGTAACACCTACAAAAAATTGTACTTCATGTCACATAGTATAAATAGAAGGCTCACAATCTGGTGCATAGTTTTTTCAAACCTTTCAGTCTCCAAGGAGAAACTATGAATGTTGATATAGTAGGTGTGGCACCGTTTTTTCATTGTTTGGAAACTATGCGAGACAACCCTTTGAGGTCCCCCTTGAGAAAGAAGTTGGTGCATTGTAAGAACAAATTTTTCCTAACATTATGACTAACTATGAATGTGTCAAACATTAGATCCTTAAATTTTGGTTCTAATAATTTTCACCCTTAAATCTATTGTTTTTTCCCAAAATTTCCATAAATTTATATTCTATCCTCCAAATGGGTGTAATGGTTTCTACTATTATTCCAGAGGAGATATAAAGTCTTCTTTGGGTGCTTTAAATCCAAATTATCATGTTAATCCATTGTTCTATATGGTTTTAGTTCGTTTTCCCCTGACCTAATTCCCCCCCTTCTCTCTATAGGTTTCCATTATATTCAACTATTGTGGATAGATATATGTTTTTTTTGACAAATATTATTTTATTCGGATTTATTGATGTTAGGGGAAGAATTCTAAGGTGGAGTTTTTATCTTTCAACCTAAATTCAGGGATATTTTCATGCCATTTTCCATTTTCCCTAAATCATTCATGGTAGTTTGTTTCACTCTTGACTCATATATTTTGAATATGAAGGATTGATTTCATTTTGGTTATTTTACATAATGATTATTGTAAAAATATTGTGAAATTATTATGGTAAACCTTCTTTTGTTATTATTTATGGAATTGTAAAAATTTCGGGTTTTGGTGGAATGATAAAACCATAACATTATTTTAAAATGTTTATTTTAAAATGGGGATTTGGTTTTGATTCATGGAAAATGGGTTTTTAATAAAATATGGTTTTATTTAAATGATATGGTAAAAATGGTGTTGTTATGTGGTTGTTTTAATGGATTAAGTGTGTGTAGAATGGGATGGATAATGGTAATGAAGTACCAACCTAAATGTTATGGGATATGGATCTGAATTTCCACCTTCAAAGGTAACTCCATTCTTATCTAAGTGGGTGTGTGGGGTTGTGAAATTGAATGGGTTATGCCAAAAAGAAATTTTGAAAAATTATTAATGACTTGTTTGGGTGATTCCCTTGGAACAAAGGATTGTTTTGAGAAAAATTGATTATATATAGAACATTTTTATATTTAGTTATAATCTATTTTTAGAAAGTTATTTATATAAACTCATTCATATAAATTTAATAATATGATCCATCCTAGTGCATTGAAAAGGGAATTCATTTTCAGGAAATATACAAAGTTTCATTACCCATCCCTTCTTGGGAGCATTGGTGCTTTTTAGATGTTTTTTATTAGGAAATGATGAATGCTAAAGTATCCAACTTCATTTGTTGTTATTTGGGTCACACAAGATGGAGTTTGAGTTGGAGCTTCAATTAGTGTCTATTTATTCTTTGAGTGTTATTAGTTTTTCTTTTGCTATGTGCGTGGGTGTTTTTGAGTCTTCCTATGTGGTACTCTTGCATAGTTTCAATTTGATATTAATGGTATATTATGAGTTTTCTTTCATTATTATCATGCATCGTGTAGTGATTTAATTGGTTCTGTGTTTTTGGTTAGTTTATTTATTTTTAATGGAAAAAATTGCCCCCAATTTTAAATGAAGCCCGTGGAATTTATTTATATCCTTTGGCTTCTTTGGGATTTCTATTAAGGCCTTGTGATGTTCTACCACCTGTTAAAGTGACTAAGGAGGGGTGGGATATTACAAGTGGTATTAAAGGATTGTTTTTACAGATATCTTTTTGGATCAACTGTTTATTGTCATGGAATATGTTTTTGTTCATGGATTTGACTATTCATTTAGGTATATTCTTTGAGTCGGGTTGGTATAAAGTAGTCGGAATGTCAGGAAACAAAAAGTTGATCATAAAAAGATGTTTCTAACATTTTTACGTTGAAAATAAAGTTACTAGGTGTTTTGGTACATAATTATTATAGAGACACTTATTGGATCTAAAATCCCATTTTCATGGGTTTAGCCAATGAGAAGAGAATGAAAAGCATTATAGAAATTACATCCCACTATAATTTTATATTCCATTTTTGTTGATGACTTATGATTTGGTACAAAACTGTTGATTTTTAAAAATTGTTAATGTTTTTTTCAAATGTGATATTTCAAAAATGAATGGAACAAATATTTTGAAAATGGATTGATTTTTTAAAATAAGTTCATAATTTTCTAATGTTATTGAACATCTAAAATATTGAATTATATAATACATTATTGGGTTCTTGTAATGTTGTATAATTTGAAATTCTAAGCCTCAAGTCAATATTGGGTGAGACATATGGTGATTTTTGTGTTTATAGAAAATGCAATGTAGTAGGTGTCATAGAAACCACCAGAATGGAGTTTCTGAGAATGTGGTTTAACCTGAGCCATAGGTGAACAAAACACTAGTTCTGAGTATATTCTAATCCATTTATGTTGTGGATACGGGTAATTGGAGGGATAAGCAATGAAATGTGGATCATTCCATCCAATTACAGAAGTATAATCTATCCATCCTTCATGGTGATTCGTAAGTAGAAATGTATGAGCTATGGCTAAACATAATGAATTAAATCTACGAGTTCAGTGGCACTCCACCAGAGTTTAATGTAAAGCTATAAGAAAATAATATGGAAGATCTTGCATGATAATGGTGTGATTTAATTGTTTTGGCTAAATTAGACAATGACGTTACGTGGGATGATTTTGAGGAGTTTTTTAACAAAAGATTATATCCTCATACATTCAGAACCTAAATAAATATGTATTTATTAATCTTGAAAAAGTAAAATATTTCTTTCATATATTTTATAGAAAAATTCATGAATTTAGTGGTTTTTGTACTCGATGATGTTACTAGTGCAACATTGATGTAAAAAATTTCATAATCGGGGCTAATACAAAAGGATCACTTGAAGAATGTTTTTCTCTACATTATATATTATACAGATATTTTAAATTGAGAAAAGATAGTTAAATGGGATATATCTAGAGTTATGGGATGGGATGTTAGTTGATACCCACAGAAAATATTATAAAGAGGAAGAGTGAAAACTATTTTCATAGTGGGAGAATGGCTCAAAATTTGATGGTAGAATAAGTAAATATTCCACCAAGACTAAATATAAAATTATGATATTTCCAATATGGTAAATTACACCACATGAATAGAGAGTGTGTGACACATCCTAGAGCATTCCACAATTTAAATTAAATTGAGCATCTATAGTGATATTATCACAGTTCTCTGAGATCAGCTAGTTATGAACATTCTAAGGATTCGTAGGCATCATATCATTTGAAAATATAAGGGAACTAGAATAAATCTTGTTAGTAGAAGAGATCTATTTGTGTTTATTCTAGAAATGTCATTACTCCTCATGTAGTGAGATCTCAATAGGGAAATTAAGAGAAAAGTTCTCCAAGCATGTAATTAAATGGAGCTGATCATTTGTTTGTAGATGATCAGTCTAATCAGTTAATATTGAGAGGTAAAATTTATATTAATTCTACACTTATGATATCTTTGTTTGATATGAGTTCATTATATTCCAATATTTCTCCTTGTGCTGCGAAATTTTGGAGTTTAAAAGTTGAGATTAATTTTTATTTATTAATAGATCAAACACCTCATGGATAAAGAGAATATAGAACCTTTAAGTGTAAATCTTATTCTATAATTATAGATGGATCTGATCTGATATGGTGTTTCTCTATGATGGAAATGGTTTTAAATTAAATTATTCTTGGTATTAATTGGTTAATGAGGTTTATGGATCACATTAAATGTGATTCCAGAAAATACCTTTTTACAACTGAAGATGGACTCATGCATATCATTTGAGGAGACATGAGTGTAAAGAAAGATTAAGTGAGCTATTTTCACCCTAATATAAAATAATATCATACCAATTTGTAACATTTACTTTTTTATTGATGGTAGAGGTTGAGAAAAATAGTCTTCTAGAAGTGGTAGATATGTTAATAGATGTATTTTTTGATAATTTATCTGAGTTTCCACCTATATAAGAAGTTTAGTTTATAATTAATCTACTGCTTAGGACCATTGAAAATCCCCTTTTGTAATACAGGATGGAATTTATAGATATATGGGATTGAAAAGTGATATTTCTGGGGCTATAAAGCAAAGGATTCATTCTGGTAAGCACATCTCTGGGAAGCCCCAGTTTTGTTTGTCAAGATGGCGGATGGTACTATTCATAAATATAGAGATTATAATGAAAAAAACCAAGTTATGATAAATAAAATCAATCCACATTCATATATTTAGGATCTATTTGATCAATTGAGGGGTGTTCGGTGGTTCTCCAAAATTGAATTACGCTCATGATATCACCAATTGCGAGTTCAGAATGAGGATATCACAAAGATAGATTTCAAAAGTAGATATAGACATTATGAATATTTGGTAATGCCTTTTGGTATAATAAATTAACCTAATGTCTTTATGGAATTGATGAATAAATTTTTTTAGATATATCTATATAGTTTTTTTTGTTGTGTTTGTGGATGGCATATTGGAATAAAGGACAAGGGTTGTGTATGAGAAACACATGGAGATAGTGTTTGGAATAATTAAGGATCATTATATTTATTCGAAATTATCATAGTGTGATTTTTTGATTCAATATGAAAGTTTTTGTATCCATTTAACTCTAAATAAATAATTTCTGTGGAACCATAAAAAGTAGAAGTTGTTGCCTCTTTGCAACCGCCAAAGTTAGTCTTCGAGATATGTAGTTTCTTAGTATTTGTTGGTTATTATTGAATTTTTTATTATGATTTCACATGACTAGATTCACCTATTATAACATTGAAAAAGAGTATTGTTCCATTCAAATGGTATAATTAATTCCATATTCTTTTTCAAAATCATTAACATCACCTTACATTCAAACAAATCCTGAATTTTATAGAATCAAGATAAGGGTTATAGTGTATTATGATGCCTCCAGATAAAATTTGGGAAGTATTCTGATGTAGGGAAATATTACATGTTATTATGGCTCAAGAAAATTATGGTTTAATTAGAATAACTACCCAAAAAACTATTTTTTTTCTTTCATAGACTATTCTTTGAAAACATGTCACAATTACCTCTTTGGTGATAAATTTACTATGTTTGAATGATTATAAGAGGTTGAAGCTGATTTCTTCATATAGGGATTTGAATATGAGAAAAATAATATAGATAGAGTATATCAAAATATTAGATATTGAATTTCTATATACACTTTGTAATGGAAATATGGAGGTAGGTGTATTAAGTGAAAGTAATATGCTCAGTTAGCAAAATAGGATTTTGATGAGTGGAATGTGATTCCAGTCCTAGCCTACATGGACATAGAATGTGATGAAAAATTTGAAGTTGCGATATTATTTCAATTTTCATTGGTTCTAGATTTAGTAATGATAGTTAAATAAGTACATACTTCTGATGTATAATTCATGGGTACGAGGTCAAAGATCAATGGTGGTCAGGTCAATAAGGGGAGTTGGCTGGATAAGTGTTCAGTGTTGTGGTTCATAAATTAGATGGTCATACCAATGAATTTTCATGAATAAAATTTTCACACTTACCACAATTTGAGATAGTATGTTCAATATGGAATATAGAAAATGTGTAAAGATTTGAAATTATATTTTTGGTGGATATGTATTAAAAGTAAGGTTTCTGAATTTTTTGGAGATTCTTGACATGCTAGAACGTTAAGGAATTTCATCAGTTACTGAAAACTATGATGTAGCCTTTCCAATTTCTATATGGAGATGATAGTAGATATCAATAAGTTTTGTAAAAGGTCCCCTGAAATGGTTTGGAAACATGATTCGATATGGGTGATAGTAGATATGTAACACCCCAGGTAAATAAAGAATATGACATTTTCATATTTATCCATATTTGTGAATAAAATATTAATATGACTTTAAAGGGGACGCTATGCTCGATAGCGTACCCAACACGTAACAACGAGTTTCTTGGGAATATTACGTTGCACTCTAATAATAAAATAATATTATTTTAAATGGTATTTAACATGTAGCCGTTGTAATGGAGGGAATGGATAGAAATAACTAAAATATGATTAAATATGTTTTTAAATGTTTTTACATTTATCCAATAAAGTATAGAGGATTAAAATATGGAAAGAATTCAATTTTAGGCGTATATGCCCTAGTTTTCACTAAAGGTTCACTTATCACCTTTTGATGTTGAACCATCATTAAATATAGTTTTGTTCACTCTTAAACATTTTTTTGGACCAAATAAAACTCTTATTAAGAATCGGGACATCAAAATTTACTTTGTGTAAATTTTTTGTATCTTTCCGATAAAGTTCATTTTTTTTAATGAATAGTGTAAAATGTTGTATTTTAATTCAAAACCACTTTTTAATCTAATTTATTTATATGATTATATTATCTTTTTAATTGGTTTTAAAGTGAAATTAGAAAATATTTTTACCATTAAATCCAATAGTGGTCGTTGGAATTAATTTCACTTTGAAATCGGACTTAAACTAGTGTCAATATTTTGATAATTATTGTTTCATAAAAACACGCTATTTGTCATGACAATGGGAATTAATTATTAAATTAATTAATGTGACTTATATGTTTTTAATTTTATAAAACGGACTTCATTTTTGAATTCAGAATATCAAATATAGCTTAGGGTGAATTTTTGGGATTTTTCTGAAAAACTTCAATTTTTGATGAATTGTGAAACCACTAAGTGGTACTTATAAAAACTGATTTTCCGTTTAAATGAAATTTTTCCATCATTGTGTTTTGATTTTCAAAAATCCGACATACATGGTTGTCATTAAGAAGTAAAATGTGGTTCAATGAGATTAAAATAATTTTTTGGTGAATAGTAACTTATTAAGTTTTTAATCGCCATTAGTGGTAATTAGTGTAGTTTAAGGTAAAAATAATGCTTTAATAAAATGAGATGAGCTTGACACATGTCTTACCCTCATTGGTTGTGTCATGGACGACCAAGAAAAGCCATGGGTCAACTTGGGGACCCCATGGATCCACTTTGGTTGGGAAATGACATAAATAACTTTTTATTTAATGTAAAAGTAAAAATGAAACAAACATGATATGTTTTACTAAAAAAA
Source organism: Viscum album (assembly GCA_963277665.1). Lineage (NCBI taxonomy): Eukaryota > Viridiplantae > Streptophyta > Magnoliopsida > Santalales > Viscaceae > Viscum > Viscum album. The sequence continues at coordinate 562,305 of CAUJRU010000232.1, forward strand.
TTTTTAAGTGGGTTTATACAAGTCATATTTTTGATTATAAATAGTCATTAGAAATATAAAATGATTTCCTACATCATAGTAATTTTTTTATAATTTTTAGACACTAAATAAATTAAATTATTTATGACATCATGATGATGCAGTGATGACCTCATTATTTAACGATTTAAATAAAATGGAAAGGTAATGTAAAATCTATGAACTACACATGTCCAAAACTTGTTGGATGGGTGGATTTCGAACCCTTATCACCTTATCCACGAATTATATCAATGTGGGACCTTTTAAAACCGAAACACATTTTCAAATAAAGTAATATTTGTTACTCTCCAAAAGTGCCCCTCCTCTCCTCTTATAAAAGGCCCCCACCTCTACCTCATTTCACACACTCCTAAAGCCTTTGTCTCGGCCAAACCCTTCCCATTTACTCTCTCCGCATTCCTCTCCTCATCCTAGAGGATTCCCTTTGGTCAGAAGCCTTTCAAAGGAATCCTTTAGGCTCAAATCAAAAGGAGTTACACTTTTAAAGGTAATTCATTCTCTCATGTTCATTTGTTTTATTTTGCTTCTCCAACCCCCTAAACTCTTTTTTTACTTATTTTGTAACAACACCAATATATTAAATATACTAGGATGTTGTTATAAGATTTATTCGAGCTACACTCTCACACAACTACATCAAATGGTTAAAAAACATACGGTTTCCGTGGATGGCGAAATTCTGCCTCCCGAAACGATGATTGTTCAATACTCATTTAACACCTTCAAAGGTGGCCATTATGATGTCACTATTTTTATATATGATATATAATATGTTTATGTTTTACTTATATTTCTTTATTTTTCATTTGTGTCTTACATTTATGGCATCCATTATGGGTATACGCGATATCTTCATTTTAGGAATTGCGGACTACCGCCCCCTCTAAGTGATGTGATTCGTTAATCCCATACATGGGACGTATAAAGGATGGATTTAATGATATTATATATTATATTATACTGGAATTATTATATAACTTTATATCATTATTATTCCATTCTATAAAATAAGAAACAGAAATGAAAGTAGCGTTCATGCGTACGAACGGCTTACCGTCTCCATGAACGGTGCATTTCATTTCTTACCTCTAAATGATTATGTAATGGTTATAAATGCGTGCATGTACTGGATATATATGACATATATGATATATAAATCATGAATACAATTCTTTATATAATAAACGTTTGGCCACACGAACAACATGTAATTGTAAGAAGTCCACTTTCGACTTAAGAACCAAGTATCGGCAAAACAAATATTATTAACTTAAATGATTACATAAATGTTTATTACATGGTAATAAGTGATATAAAAGGAATAATGAACTTGAAAAATATTCTTAAGGAAGTATAAATTAACTCATGTTTATTATTCAGGAGATTAAAGAACGATCGAGTCAAGTCGGACCCGAGGTAAGGGATCCTACTCCTCTCTTTCTTTTTAAGTACTATCCTTTATTTCACTTCTTTTAAGCTCCTCTTTGTAATGTTGGGGGATGTTATTTTATATTACTCTTTCTGTACATTTTATTGAAATGTGATGAGATACCCTATTCGATCTCATCAATCCATATTCGGAAGTTTTATGTGGCGCCGTTAGGCTGCCGAGTTTTCGTAAGGGATTTTTCATCTCACTTTTATTCCCGTGAGATTTATGCAACATTTTCCACAAATTCCATTGAGTGGTGTATGTACTGACCATTATTCTACTCTTTGTTTGATATAATTTCGTTTATGAGTATTTACATCAAGGATATATTGTCCTTCTTTCATGGGGTGTATGTTTTGAAAGATACCCAAGTCGGTAAGGGAACCTTTCACCCTCCTCCTTTTTAAAAGACTTCTTTTGTTGGGTCTTTTAATTTACATATTGTTATGTTGGGATATGTTCTCATATATCCTTATTGATGTAAATTTTATGTCCAAGTGATGAGATACACTTTTTATCTCTCATCAACTCATTTTGATGTGATGCCGTTAGGCTGTCAAGGGAACTTTTTAACCCATGTTCGATTTCTTTGGGTTCAACATGTAGTCATTGAATATGTCATCCATTGAATATGTGTGAATGACCTTTTATTGTTTTACACTTAATATCCACTTATATTGGGTGAATTTATATTTTTCACACATGTTTTTGAGATTGATTTGTCCTTAATTTAAGGATACCTTCTTTATAAGGGATTTCATCACATTTGACATTTATATTGAGGGTTCATTGTTGTTATGCACCAATTCACTCTTATATGGTGTATATACTGTCCTTTGGAGTATTATATCATGAATCCATTTATTCTCATGATATTATAAAGTTCTGAATAAATGTTATTTCTCAATTATTGTATTCAAGTGTCTCTAATTTTGGTAAAACCCCTTTAACCAAAATATCGTTTGAAATGTTTTAATTATTTGTTCTTATTAATATCCATGTTTTCGAAATGGTTTTAAGGATTTATTTATATGGATATTAATGGTTTAAAATTTTAAGCTTCAAGGTGGTATGGGACACTTTGATTCAAAAATCTCTTTATTAAATGTTTTAAATGGTTTTGGAAATGGTTTCTTTTTGAATGGATTCATTATTTCAATATACTAAAATTTTATATTGTGATTGAAATGTGGAAATGTTATGTTTCTTTTATGCATGTTTTATGTGATACATTTATGTTATGGTTCTTGGGCATTGTTATGAAAACCGGTGGTTTCGTGATAAACTAATGGCGGGTGAGCCCGATATAGCTCTCCATTGCATTGGGTAACGCGAAGGAGTGAAACGTTAAGGTTTCTCTGAAGAGATTTAGGGAATATACTGTGATGGGTATTCCAAACGTAACCAAGAGGGTTGCTCCCTACGTAAGAATGTTATGAATGCCTCAAGTTACCTTTATGTCTTATGATTTCTATGATTTATTCATGATTTTATGAGGTATGTTAAAGTACCTATGTTTTATGGGTAATGTATGATTTCATTCTTATATATACATGTACTCATGATTCCTTTCCATATTTTTATAACCCTTACTGAGATTTTTATGCTCATCCCAAGTTTTTGAAATTTTTTTCACAGGTCAAGGGAAGGGTACATGATGTGATGACAATGTCAAGGATGTGTCAAGAAAGAATCCATGTTTTGTTTTAAATATTATTCCGTTGATGGGAAGAATGAATACTATCTTTTATGTAACCACTTTGTTTAAATGTGGAATGTAATGCAAGTTTCATGATCTAATTCTCTAAAACTCTAAACCTGAAAGGATCCTCAATGTGTAATCTTGTAATAACTCAAGATTAAGTAAGGTTTAAGTCTGGGGCCTTATAGTTGGTATCAAAGGTCGGTTTAGATAACTTTAGAGGTTAGGGTATTCTTTAAGCATAAGTGACATTACCATAATGGTTAGGATTTCAGAAAGTGTCCTAATTTTAGATAAAGTGAATGAGTAAGTATATCTTAGTGTTTACCTTCCTCATTAGTACATGATGGTTTTGTTTATATACTCACACTAACCTTTTTGGTTTTAGTAAATGGCTGGATCTAGCAGGCACCAATGTGACAATGGGTTTGAAGGAAACTGTGGTGGTTCTCTGATTAAGATACTGGATGAGATGGGGGATTCAATGAGGAATCTCATAGTAGTTCTAAACCAACTATCAAGGAGTCATGATCAATCACTTCAACCTTGGTGAGTTCTCTAATGCATCATATACGAGATGGCCAACTCGATGTGGAAATTCAGGTAATAATTATTAAGGTAACCATTAGGGTTTATATGATCCTTACTTTTGAGGTAATTATGGGTTATTATATGATATGATGGAAAATGAAGGGGATGAGACAAACTTGAGGTTAAAATATGTTATGATTATTCTTGAAGATTTTATCTCATTTTGGGGAATGTGTTAAGAATTATATAGTTTTGGAAAAAGGACAACACGCAGACCGTTTGACATCCCGTCGCGTCGGAAAAAGCTGTGGGAATCGAACCCACAACCAAAGTGAAACTGGTATTTATCGCCTACCACTGGACTACGTGAAGTCCCTGGTTAGTTTTACCAATTATTTCTAGTTATATGATTTTATTAATTAAGAGTATGTTGATTTTGGGATATTTATGAAAATGATTAACCTATCATAGATGATATGTGATTAGGTTAATTACTTTTCAATACGAGACTTTAGGAGCAACTGATGTTGTTTGGAGATAAATGTTACGATTTAACTTGGAAGACTAGTGACTAAATCCTTCAAATATTTGGGTTTCAATCTTATATTGGTTTACCTTGAAGAATTTTATGGACAAATTGTTTATTGGATGGTCCTCGTTGAACTTTGGGTTTTGTTGGACAAATTTTGGAGATTAAGAATAGATTTTCTTTTTATAAAGGGTTATCCTTTTCTGGATTATCTGACCTTGTACTAAACTTTATGGTTTTGGTTTTGGTTAAAGCCTAAAGACATGGGATGTATATAGTTCTCTTTGGTGGATTAGGTGATTCTCTAGAAGTTGATTATAGTACTCTTAATGCGAACAAGTCTCCCTAAATACTCGTCTTTTGGAAAAAATATGAGTTTGATTAAGGAATCTAGTAAAAGTTGAAAGTCAAAATGATAAGTGATTATGTATCCTTATGAATAAATTCCTCAATATAAAGTAACTTAAAGGAAAAATGTTGTCTATTAACTTTTCCTACTGGGGAATCGAATACCGTTTAACCCATCACAAGTTTGTGATTTTCTTGTGGTTAACTTTCTCCTAAACATGTTTTATATCACTCTCTATCAGAACATGACCCTTTGTTTTTTCCTCCATGTCCATATTTTCATACTTGGAATCCAAGTATGGGTTAACTCGGGTGACCTCTGTGCTTATCTTTCTTTATTTTAAAGTGATTGTTTTACCGACTCTTGTTCCGATGTGGGACTTTCAAGGATGTTTCCAAGCACAATTTTAAAATTGCGAGGACGCAATTCCCAAAAGGGGGGAAGGATGTAACACCCCAGGTAAATAAAGAATACAAAATTTTCATATTTATCCATAATTGTGAATAAAATATTAATATGACTTTAAAGGGGATGCTATGCTCGATGGCGTACCCAACACGCAACAACGAGTTTCTTGGAAATCTTATGTTGCACTCTAATAATAAAATAATATTATTTTAAATGGTAGTTCACATGTAGCCATTGTAATGGCGGGAATGGATAGGAATAACTAAAATATGATTATATATGTTTCTAAATGTTTTTACATTTATCCAATAAAGGATAGAGGATTGAAATACGGAAAGAATTCAATTTTAGGCGTATATGCCCTAGTTTTCACTAAAGGTTCACTTATCACCTTTTGATGTTGAACCATCATTAAATATAGTTTTGTTCACTCTTAAACATTATTTTGGACCAAATAAAACTCTTATTAAGAATCGGGACATCAAAATTTAATTTGTGTAATTTTTTTGTATCTTTCCGATAAAGTTCATTTTTTTTAATGAATAGTGTAAAATGTTGTTTTTAAATCAAAACCACTTTTTTATCTAATTTATTTATATGATTATAATATCTTTTTAATTGTTTTTAAAGTGAAATTAGAAAATATTTTTACCATTAAATCCAATAGTGGTCGTTGGAATTAATTTCACTTTGAAATCGGACTTAAACTAGTGTCAATCTTTTGATACTTATTGTTTCATAAAAACACGCTATTTGTCATGAAAGCGGGAATTAATTATTAAATTAATTAATGTGACTTCTATGTTTTGAATTTTGTAAAACGGACTACATTTTTGAATTCATAATATCAAATATAGCTTAGGGTGAATTTTTGGGATTTTTCTGAAAAACTTTAATTTTTGATGAATAGTGAAACCACTAAGTGGTACTTATAAAAACTGATTTTCCGTTTAAATAAAATTTTGCAATCATTGTGTTTTGATTTTCAAAAATCCGACATACATGGTTGTCATTAAGAAGTAAAATGTGGTTCAATGAGATTAAAATAATTTTTTGGTGAATAGTAACTTATTAAGTTTTTAATCGCGATTAGTGGTAATTAGTGTAGTTTAAGGTAAAAATAATGATTTAATAAAATGAGATGAGCTTGACCCATGTCTTACCCTCATTGGTTGTGTCATGTGCGACCAAGAAAATCCATGGGTCAACTTGGGGACCCCATGGATCCACATTGGTTGGGAAATGACATAAATAACTTTTTATTTAATGTAAAAGTAAAAATGACACAAACATGATATGTTTTACTAAAACAAATTTTAAGTGGGGTTATACAAGTCATATTTTTGATTATAACTAGTCATTGGAAAGATAAAAGTATTTCCTACATCATAGTAATTTTTTTATAATTTTTAGACACTAAATAAATTAAATTATTTATGACATCATGATGATGCAGCGATGACCTCATTATTTAACGATTTAATTAAAATGGAAAGATAATGTAAAATCTATGAACTAAAAATGTCCAAAACATATTGTATGGGTGGATTTAGAACCTTTATCACCTTATCCATGAATTATATCAATGTGGGAACTTTTAAAACCGAAACACATTTTCAAATAAAGTAATATTTCTTACTTTCCAAAAGTTCCCCTCCTCTCCACTTATAAAAGGCCCCCACCTCTACCTCATTTCACACACTCCTCAAGACTTTGGCTCGGCCAAACCCTGCCCATTTACTCTCTCCAAATCCCTCTCCTCATCCTAGTGGATTCCATTTGGGCAGAATCCTTTCAATGGAAGCCTTTAGGCTCAAATCAAAAGGAGTTACACTTTTAAAGGTAGTTCATTCTCTCATATTCATTTGTTTTATTTTTCTTCTCCAACCCCCTAAACTCATTTTTTACTTATTTTGTAACAACACCAGTATATTAAATATACTAGGATGTTGTTATAAGATTTATTAGAGCTACACTCTCACACAATTACATCAAATGGTTAAAGAACATACGGTTTCCATGGATGGCGAAATTCTGCCTCCCAAAACGATGATTGTTCAATACTCATTTAACACCTTCAATGGTGGCCATTATAATGTCACTATTTTTATATATGATATATAATATGTTTATGTTTTACTTATGCTTCTGTATTTTTCATTTGTGTCTTACCTTTATGGCATCCATTATGGGTATACGTGATATCTTCATTTTAGGAAGTGCGGACTATCGCCCCCTCAAAGTGATGTGATTCGTTAATGCCATACGTGGGACGTATAAAGGATGGATTTAATGATATTATATATGATATTATACTGTAATTATAATATACCTTTATATCATTATTAATCCATTCTATAAAATATGAAATAGAAATGAAAGTAGCGTTCATGCGTACGTACGGCTTACCGTCTCCATGAACGGTGCATTTCATTTCTTACCTCTAAATGATTATGTAATGGTTATAAATGTGTGAATGTACTGGATATATATGACATATATGATATCTACATCATGAATACAATTATTTATATAATAAACATTTGGCCACTCGAACAACATGTAATTGTAAGAAGTCCACTTTCGACTTAAGAACCAAGTATCGGCAAAACAAATATTATTAACTTAAATGATTAGAAAAATGTTTATGACATGGAAATAAGTGATATAAAAGGAATAATGAACTTGAAAAAGTTTCTTAAGGAAGTATAAAATAACTCAAGTTTATTATTCAGGAGATTAAAAAACGATCGAGTCAAGTCGGACCCGAGGTAAGGGATCCTACTCCTCTCTTTCTTTTTAAGTACTCTCCTTTATGTCACTTCTTTTAAGCTCCTCTTTGTAATGTTGGGGGATGTTATTTTATATTCCTCTTTCTGTACATTTTATTGAAATGTGATGAGATACCCTATTCGATCTCATCAATCCATATTCGGAAGTTTTATGTGGCGTCGTTAGGCTGCCGAGTTTTCGTAAGGGATTTTTCATCTCACTTTTATTCCCGTGAGATTTATGCTACATTTGCAACAAATTCCATTGAGTGGTGTATGTACTGCCCACTATTCTACTCTTTGTGTAATATAATTTCACTTATGAGTATTTACATCAATGATCTATTGTCCTTCTTTCATTGGGTTTATGTTTTGAAAGATACCCAAGTCAGTAAGGGAACCTTTCACCCTCCTCCTTTTTAAAAGACTTCTTTTGTTGGGTCTTTTAATTTAAATATTGTTATGTTGGGATATGTTCTCATATATCCTTATTGATGTAAATTTTATGTCAAAGTGATGAGATGAACTTTTTATCTCTCATCAACTCATTTTGATGTGATACCGTTAGGCTGTCAAGGGAACTTTTTAACCCAATTTCGATTTCTTTGGGTTCAACATGTAGTCATTGAATATGTCATCCATTGAATATGTGTGACTAACCTTTTATTGTTTTACACTTAATATCCACTTATATTGGGTGTATTTATATTTTTCACACATATTTGTGAGATTGATTTGTCCTTAATTTAAGGATACCTTCATTATAATGGATTTCATCACATTTGACATTTTTATTGAGGGTTCATTGTTGTTATGCACCAATTCACTCTTATATGTTGTATATACTGTCCTTTGGAGTATTATATCATGAATCCATTTATTCTCATGATATTATAAAGTTCTGACTAAATGTTATTCCTCAATTATTGTATTCAAGTGTCTCTAATTTTGGTAAAACCCCTTTAACCAAAATATCGTTTTAAATGTTTTAATTATTTGTTCTCATTAACATCCATGTTTTCAAAATGGTTTTAAGGATTTATTTATATGGTTATTAATGGTTTAAAATTTTATGCTTCAAGGTGGTATGAGACACTTTGATTAAAAAATCTCTTTATTAAATGTTTTAAATGGTTTTGGAAATGGTTTCTTTTTGAATGGATTCATTATTTCAATATACTAAAATGTTATATTGTGATTTAAATGTGGAAATGTCATGTTTCCTTTATGCATGTTTTATGTGATACATTTATGTTATGGTTCTTGGGAATTGTTATGAAAACAGGTGGATCCGTGATAAACTAAGGGCGGGTGAGCCCGATATAGCTCTCCAATGCATTGGGTAACGCGAAGGAGTGAAACGTTAAGGTTTCTCCGAAGAGATTTAGGGAATATACTGTGATGGGTATTCCAAATGTAACCAAGAGGGTTACTTCCTACGTAAGAATGTTATGAATGCCTCAAGTTACCTTTATGTCTTATGATTTCTATGATTTATTCATGATTTTATGAGGTATGTTAAAGTGCCTATGTTTTATGGGTAAAGTATGATTTAATTATTATATATACATGTACTCATGATTCCTTTCCATATTTTTATATCCCTTACTGAGCTTTTTATGCTCATCCCAAGTTTTGGAAATGTTTTTCACAGGTCAAGGGAAGGGTACATGATGTGATGACAGTGTCAAGGATGTGTCAAGAAAGAATCCATGTTTTGTTTTAAATATGTTTCCGTTGATGGGAAGAACGAATACTATCTTTTATGTAACCACTTTGTTTAAATGTGGAATGTAATGAAAGTTTCATGATCTAATTCTCTAAAACTCTAAACCTGAAAAGATCCTCAATGTGTAATCTTGTAATAACTCATGATTAAGTAAGGTTTAAGGCTGGGTCCTTATATGATATGCTCACAGTTTCGGATCATTTCATCTCTATTCATGAATCACATATGGTAGAGGAAATGTTAAAAATATATATCTGAGGAGTGGTAAAGAGGATTGGAAAAGTAGTTTAATTGTGTCATATAGAAATCAGAGTTTTACATTTCATTTCTATAAATCCTTATATAAATATTTTGTGGCTGAGGTTACTATGAGTACATAGTATCATCCTCAAATGGGAATCTAATTTGAATGTATAATAAAAATGTGGGATGAAATGTTTGTAAAATTATTTAATAGATTTTGGTGGATCATGTGAAGTTAACATTCCATTATTGGAGTTCCCATATAACAATTTCTATAATTCCTCAATACATGTAGATCCTTTTAATTAATTTTATTGGAATCATTATTGTTCATCACAATGTTGGGTAGAAATAGGTCAAACATCACTTGTTTGGATGATCTTTGTCTAGAAAGCAATAGGAATATTCAGTTCTTCTATAATCATATGTAAATAAAAAAGAGTCGTCAGAAATCATATGTGGATAATCATTGGTGACATTTGTCATTTGAGGGGAGTGATCGTGTTTTTTGAAAATCGCCCCATGTATTGGTCGTTGATGTTTTTGGAAGAAGGGAAAGATATCTCATTGATACATATGATATTTTGAGATACTAGAAATGGTTAGGGATGTGTAATTTCATTTGACATTGCCAACATGGTACAGTGTTGTATATAATGTGTTTTATGTATCTTAGTTGAAAAAGCAGCATCCTGATCATCATCATGTGACCAGATAGGATCACATTGACCTATGGATAAATACTTCATTGGTCTATGTGACATTGTGAATTATCTATAGTGGTGATAATGTCTTCTATGGGAAAAGTAATGGTCTAGTATGTGTTTTTTGGAATCATGGCCAGATTCAGGAAGAGATATGGGAACATGAGAGGGATATGAGAGAACAATGGTAACAAAACCTCCATTAAAGTGATGGTTTTATAATTTATAGGAACAGAAATGAAAATGTTGGGGCCAATGCAGCCCTTTAGTTTTATGTATGTAACTTATTTTTATTTATTTTTACTATATAAAGTACTTGGTTGACGTTTGGGAGGGTTTGGAGACTTTTTAAAATGTTTTAAGGGATTTTTAAGGGGGTGGTTCGTGCATGGTTTTGGGAAAACTCTATAAAAATTATAGGAGACTTTGCATAATGGCACATGGGATAATGAGAAGGAACACATGCAGGCTTACAGTTTTTCATATACCCTTTTCAATATCTTACATGGTTAGGAAATTCCATACCCTCCTCCAAAATATCCGGGTGACCCACACATGTCGGGAGGGGAACAATTTTGCAGATCATCTTGTGTCTAATGTGAACCTGAGATCCAACATCACATTCCTTATTTCAATTATTCTCTTAAATATTAATAGGGTTAGTTTGATTAGATGATATTCTCTTGGTTTACATTACTTCTTGCCTCCCTATTTTTGTGGTTCATGTTTCTTATTGCTTGTTTCTTGTCTCTTGTAATGTTTCTTATCTCCTTTTTTGTCCCTCTGTTTTTCTTCTTGAATAAAAATTTAATGGTGGATGGATGGATGATTTTACATATTTGTTTCATGGTTTGAAAACATTGTGAGACAACCACGCAATGACCCCTTGAGATAGATGTTAAAACATGGTAGACACGTAGTTTTCCTAACGATGCGACTAACAGTGGACAGGTCAAAAGTCAGGTCCTAAAATTTTTCGATCCAAAACATTCTCTCATCCAACTCCATCTTATTTGTTCCAAAATGTACCTAACCCGATATTTTTTTCTCCCTAATGTTGTAAAGGCTTCTCCAATTGTTCCGCATTCAATTTAAAGGATTATCCTCTAGGTTCTTTGAAGATATATTCTCATAGTAAGTCGTCATTCTTCTAGTATTTCCTTGTTCATCCTTATATATAATTCTCCCTCTCTCTCGGTTACTTAGATATACATCTTATATAGATAGATATAACTTTTTTACCCTACATATGAATAGGTTTTACTTTTTTATATTTTTGAAGAAGAGATCTATGTCATGTTTTTATGTTCAAATAGGTTTGAGGGGTGTTTTTATGCATTTTCTCATTATTTCTAAAGCATTCGAGGTAGTCGACATCACTATAGACTCCTCCATTTCGAATATGATGTCTTGATTTGAAATGTTTTATGTTTTTTTTTTTTCAAATTTCTGTGAAATGATTTTTTGAATCCTTTTTTGTGATTGTTTATGGAATTGTGAAAATTGGGTGCTTTGGTGGAAAGTGAAAATTTTAACTTGATATTAGAAAGATGATTTTAAAATGGTGATTTTTTTGATGAATAGAAAATGTGTTATCATTAGAATATGGTTTTATTAAAGTGATTTCAAAAATATGGTTTTGGCATGTGGTTGGATTGATAGATTAAACATGTATGGAGGGATGGATATTGGTTATGATGTACCAACATCCAAGGGATGAGTTATGGACACGATCTTCCACCTTAAATCGTAACAACAAAAATGTGCGTGTGTGTGGATATGAAATTGAATGGAATTTACATCATGAAAATTGAGAAAAGATAAATGTTTTTTTGGGTTCTTCCCTATATTTTTTTTTTGATAAAATTGTTCTGCTATAGATGATCGCTTGATTTTGTTATAAAAAATTTTAGATTTTTTTATATGAACTCATATATATAAATTTAATAACATTTTCTATCCTAGTTCAGTGTGTATGGAAATAATTTGGCTAAAATATTCTGATTTTCATTACGTACCACTTTAGTATAACTTTGTTGCCTTTTCAGATGTTGTTTATCCAGAAATAGGTAAATGTAAAGAATCCAACTTATTTTGTGCTGCTTAATGAAATGCATAATAGAGATGAAGTTAGTGAGTGGAGTTTTGTTTTTGAGTCCTCGATTTTTATTAGTTTTTTATTCTGTTGTGTACATGGTTTTTTGTAGTATTCTGTAGTGGTACTCCTACGTAATTAATTTTTTATGTAAATGGTATTCATTGATTTGTCTTTTATTATTTTAAGGCATCATGTATTTATTTATTATTTTAGGTATGTTTGGTAGTTTTTTTATTTATAAATGGAAAATCACCCCCAATTTTAAATGAATCCCTTGGATATTATTTTCATCCTTTGGCATCTTAGGGATGTCCCATAAGGTGAGGTGATGTTCCACCTCAATCTCAAGGCAATGAGGTTAGTGGGATGTTACAAAACTCTTCCATAAAATCATTGATTTTTTAAAAAGTGTGTGTTGGGCTCAAAAATTTTAGTAAGGGATATAAAAAAATAAAATGTTTAGTTTAGTGACAAACATAAAAACCCCTAAAACACTTTTTCATAAAAATTAAATACATCATTAGATTTGAAGATCATTTTTCCATTCAAAAATTTATTATCTTCTATTTTGATATCAAATAATTTTCCAAAAAACTAATTAGAATTAATGGGAAATAAATGAAGGTTATTTAGAACACAATCATCATAGAACACTAACAAAATATTTAGAATATCCCATAAAAATATGAATAAATAATCATTCTACTTCCATTATAATTCTTTTGGGAACAAAATCATTACCCAATGAATTTCCATGTTATTTAGGTTCATGTAGAATATACAATATAATTAGATATACCAGGAGATATAATATTTATAAAACCTTCCTAAATAACATCCATGGACCATAACAAGAATAAAATTATTGAAAACTCTTTTAAAGTCATGACCAACACAATTTTTTTTATTAAAATACACATTCATCATGAAAACCAATTTTCAAAAATAAAAACTACATTGATAATAAATTCATAACTTTCAATTTTAAATAAGAGTAAAAAATTATAATGTTAATTTTCAAATAATTAATTATTCATGATGGTGGGAAAATCCTCTCAATCCATATAATTTAAAAATCATTTCATCCTTATTTTTTCAAAAAAGTCATGAAGTACCTCATTTAGAAAATGAAAAAAAGATTCAATTAAATATTTTTGGATAAAAAATATATATTATGTAAAAATTATGTTAAAATTTCATATAGTGACCATACATAAATTATTTATGTTTTTTTAAATGAAATCATATAGACATGGAATATGTATATTTCTTAAAAGGAAAATGTTTTTAAAAAATAATTTTTAATATAAAAACCCTTACCTATAGTCTAATTCAATATGCATGTAATTTGTCATCTGGACTAATAAAATTTCTTCAATGTTATAATTTCTTAAAACTTTATGTTCATTATTATTTTATATCACTTATTAAAATTTATTATACAATTACATAAAAAATTAAATTCACATCTGTCATTTTGACAATATTCGGTACATGAGTCCAAAATGTATTCCATAATTACATTACGGTCGTAGAGGTAATTATTACACCATAACCCTAATAATAATAATGAAATAAATTATATTTCTATATATCAATTATACATTTATATACATCTGTAAAATATTGTAATAAAAAATTTACTATGTTACAATCATGGAGGTAGTAAGACATAGTATGTTTGAGTAATATTTCCATTTTTAAATGATCATTATGAAAAGTTGATAAGTATTATTTTCTATTTGAAAAAATAGTAATATAAAACATAAAATATTTAATCATAGTATGTACTTAAAAATGTCATACATGTGATGTAGTGATAAAAAAGGAATCACCACGCTTCTTCGCGATAGTAATAAACATATACACAGGAATGACATTAACATTTTTCTTTGCATAGGAAGGTAACAAAAGAGAAGATATATTAAACTTTATTAATTATAAATATGAAATTTATATCATATATAATCATTCATTTCATCCAGATAATCTTTACTAAGAGATAGTGATAGAAAAAAAATTACATCTGTTCTCAAGGCAGTATTCTATCGTAAACACGAATAATGAATTAATTTTCCATTTAATGGAAGAGGAGATGGATATATGTGATGAAAATAACATAATAACATATCAGTATATTTAGAATATTATATTTGATATTTTTTTTATTCTATTTTTAGAGATGTTTAAGGATAAAAAAATAAACGCTACCAGATAAAAACTATACTGCTTCTTTTGAAAACATTGTTTACTCAAATCCTTAAGACCTAAAACATTGCAATTATTCCCAAAAAAGATATATATAACAATGAGATGTATTTTCAATAGGTATTAAAGAATTAATTGTTTGAAACTAACTATTTCATTTCAGAAAAATGATATAAAGATGATTCCATTTACAAAAATGGGGATAAGCACACTTGGAATTTCTAAAAATAATAAATAATTAGAAAATCATTTTTTAATACAATATGGATCCAAAAATATTAATTTAGAATATAATATGTTTATGGGAAGAAATAAACTATTAAAATAAAAACTAAATGTGTTTTTACTTTATTCATACTATTATCTTTCTATTGTAAACCTTATTTAACCGATTCAACTCTTAGTGTGACAACATGTATTTTTACTCATTATGGGTCATTATAGTTACCGTAAAATGAAAAAATATGCATAACTATAAAAAGGTTGATATTTTAGAAAATATCCCAATTATGTGGATAAATTTAATATTTTTTTGATTTTTATTTCATCTAATAAAATATGATTTTCTTTAAAATATCAATGATATTAATTGTTAGAACTATTCAATAAGTTTATTTTATTAATATCAATATAAAACATATAATTAAAAAAAATTATGATATGGATACCTTTTCAAGGTCATCTTATTTTTTTCACATTATTTATCTAAAATTATATATGATTTTATATATTATGTCATTTATTTTATTTTTTTAGTTAATTAATTAATTAATTCAGCAGCATTGTGAAACAATTTCAGGTAATTATTATTTCAATAAAAATAAAAATTAAATTAATTGACTAATATAATTTAATTATCTTTAAATAAAATATTTACATTGAAAATAATACCCCCTTAACAAAATATTAAAATGTTACACTTATAAAAAAATAAGAGTGTGTCGTGTCTGACATTTACTTAAATAAAATAATATAAAAGGCTTAATCTCATCCATGTGGAAAAAATATTCATATGTAAATTTTTATCTTAATAATAAATTTATTTTTATTAATATAGTCATTAATATTTGTTAAATAGTTTTTTAAACTAAGATATAATTCCTAAAAACAAATTTAAGGTGTTATTTTGATTTTGATGGCCCTGTGCAAGAATTGGACAAGCATTTGGACAATACACATGTTATATAACAAAAATACTCATGTATAAAAATTAAAATAAACAATAATACATTAAATTTACTATATATTTCTATAAATGGTTTATCTAGATCCAATTATTATATTTTTGTTACCAAATTCCACATTTCCTGTGATGTTCATGCTCTGTGTCCGAAACGATAATGATTTTCATATTTTTTATAGAATACATTAAAATATATATTTTTTAGATTATTTATGAATTATATTTATATTATTTTATCATATGTGTGTAATTATATTAGTTTGATTAATTTTTATAGTATTTCTCTTTCTCTGTGATATAATAAAAGATAACATAGTTCATAAAAATAATATCCTTTTACTATTAAAAAAATTTCTTCCACAGAAAAATGTATAAAATATAATCAGATGAAAATTTTGGATTTATGAATCCAATAGAGAAATTAATTTATTTAGACTCAATTCATACAGGTGATAAAAAATAATATTAAGAAAATTGAGAAAAATTTGATGAAAACAACTTTCATATAAAAATTACAATTTTCTTTAAAATGATTCTTTATGTTTAAAAACTTTATTGTATACCAAATTAAATTAAAAAAATAAATTCGAATAAATTTTTTTTATTTATAAACAATATAATATATTATTTTTATTTTATACCATTTAAATATAAAATATAAATTTTCAAATTATTGAAAGGGAAAAATCATTTTTCAATAAAAATATTATTTTTCACCATTGATGTGGAAAATCAATCATTACAGAAAAACCTAAAAATGTAACATTGATATGTTGTTTGAATAATTATAAAAAAATGATAGTATTAATGTAATTTTGAGAAATATTTTATTATTTTCACTCATAAAAAATAAGAAAATATTATTTTTATGAAAATGTATTTTTTGAACAATAAAGGTACTTTCATAAATATAATGTTATTATTTTATAAGAACATAGAAAATTATTTATATTGACTTGGATGTTTATATTTATTTCATAAATCATTTATTCCTATTTATACCTTCAAATTTAATAGCATTGTTATAATGATCCCATTTAAATAATATTATGTTGTCGGTTCAAGAACAATGTGGCCTACCTTGTATGCAATCAAACTTAATGTTTTCTTTTAAAAATATAGTAATGTTACACATATGTTATCATGATCGCATGTTAGTTACCTTTTTATTTTTTATTAGGATTCTATTGATACTAATCATAAAAAACATCCATATTCATGAACAAGTTATCATAAATACCATACTCATTTCATTTTAATAATTAAAGCATGGTAGGTCTATTTATTGGTGTCTTATTCTTCTTTATTTAATTAATTGGAAAATTCATTACATTTTTTACATTCCTAGTCTTTATGACGCACCCTTGTAAATTTAATGTACCTCCTAGTTCCATTCATTCCATTCCCATGATGTTTCTCCCCGCAATTTTGGTATATAGATGGATAGAATTTCATTACATCATTTTATTTATTCATGATTACATGGTACTTGAAATTACTTTTCTTATCACACACATAGTAAAGATTTTAATTTCTTATTTCCATTTCAAACATTTATAGACATCGTAAAATTTCATCATAACTACTAATGTTTCTTATATATAATTAATTTAATATATTTTTTTAAGCCACAAAGGAATCAACCAATTATTTATTTAGTGATGATGATAAATCGAGAATGATACCTTGAAATCCTTTTCAAAATAGACTCATAGGTACCAATAAATGTTTCAAGATTTTTCCTAAGATTAATGAATCATTTCTCAATATTAGTATTTATTATACCATTGAATTACTTAATGTGAAATATCTTATTAAACTCATCTCAATTCCTTGAGTCAATATATTCCTTTTTCATAACATTAAAAATAAGGTTCCATAATTCATCATCATAACCTTTTGAAGGTAAAATATATTAGATACTGATATCCTTTTTTAGCACCAGTGAGAAAATAATATCTTATGAATTGTGTTAATCCATTTCTCATCCATATGTGGATCTTTATAACCACTAAATAGTGGTGGATTTTTTCTCATAAATGATTTTCTATTATTTTTTCCCTCACTTGACCATTTGGATAATGAACATGATTCATATATTTATAAGATTTTTTGAGAAGAAATTTTTTTATGTATACTATATACTATAGCAGTAGGTTTCATAGGTGGACCAACATTTAATTATCCATCATATTAATTTCTATAATAGATCCATTAGGTTCAAGAAACTGACTCAAATGATAAATCATTATGTGATAAACACAAATCATAAAGGGAAACTACATAATCATGGTAAATCAATTATAGAAAAACTATATCATGATTTTTTTCAATACATGCAACCTTAATATTAACATATTAAATCCATGATAAACATTTATTCTAATCAATAATAATTTTTTTTAATAAAAATGTAAAATAAAAAAGGAAAATAATTCTACAGTTTAAAAAAAGATATAATGTGAGGACCTTTGTTATACACCTAGTGATGATCCAATCGATGATAAATTCACCATTTTTTATGTTATTACCCCAAGGTAAAAATGAAAATGTTCCATATCAATTTATTTTATTCCTAAAGGTATAAAAATACTTTTAAAATAACATATTTACTTCCATTAAAATATTTTAATATGTTATGATATATTTAGACTTATCTCTAGGGTTTTACTGACATATTGTAGCCAGAATATTCAAATATTTAATATAAATTTCACAAAGTATGAACTGTAGAAACCTTGGAACTTCATATATAAAGATTAAATATTTTTAAATGAATATCAATTATGTTACATAGAAACATGTGTGTTGAACGTAATGTTTATCATCATTAAATAATATATAAAAATTATTATAATTTAGGTAAACATCATTAGAATATAACATATTATTCATCCCCTTTATAATTGTTCAAAATACCAAACATGAAACCATTCATCAATTCCTAAGGAGTTAAAACATTATAAAGGGTCAGATCATATAACAATATAGTGTAAATTACTAATATATTAATCTTTGGTCAAATTAATGAATAAATAATCATAAGGGTATGTGATCATGATACTAAAATAAAATTTCTATACCTAAATTATCATATATCATAAACAGGAATCTCAAAAAAAATTAATTATCATTCCAAATGGAAAATTTTCAAATGAGTGTAAAATTATCGTAATACATGACCCATAAAAATAATGTATTAAATGTGTTCTTCCTACATAAATGGGAAAACTATTTCATTTTCTATGGATAACTACAATTACCATTGAAAATAGTTGATTAGACCTCATCACTTTTTTTTCATAGTAGAGCTATCCCCTCAACATTTTTCACATAATGGATCAATCTTTCCGATTTGTTACCCATAATTATCTCATTTTATTTAATGAATTGCATGATTCCCTTGAGGGAGATATAGGTCCCACAAGACACACAATGAAGTTCATAAAAATATGTTCCATAATATCATGACATATTAATCATATCAAATCCCATGAAGAGAAATGGGTTTCGTAAACATTTCATCATTGAATAAAGTATAGAAAAATAATATGATTCAAAATAATATCACCATTTCATCACAGAACAAATATTTGGAAGATAAGATGGTTTCATAAAAATTTTATCATGGTATATCCTACAAAAGACAATTGGGATTCATAAAAATATTTTCATTTTGAAAAAAATCCATTAAGGGATTTAATAAAAAAATCATTGGATAATGTCCCCATTAAAGAAAAGGCCACATTAAAGGTTGTCACCATTTATAGAATTAATTATTATAGATAACTTGGATCGTTTAATGAGGAAAATAGCCTATCTATATTGTAAATCAATATTTCTGAATAAAATATAAAATAATTTTTAGAAATAATTTTTTTAAAAATAACTACATACAAATATTGGTGGATATATAAAATCATTGATCCTTAATGGTGGTGGAAAATTATTTCCATACCATACATGTTAAAACAATGATTCTATTTAAATATTTTATAAAAATTATCATCTATCTCATTCAAAAAAATTATTTTTAATTATAATGAATTTTTAAAAAAATGTAATAAGGGTAAAAATGAAGTGACATTATCATTATAACATAGTTAAGACATACCTCAATTTCGTTTTTGAAAACATTTACATGGAAGAAAAGTTTTTCTAGAAAAAATTGATAAATAAAGTTTATTTTAATTAAAAAATTATTTTGGAATCTTGAGGATAAAATCTGTTGAAAATGAAGTGAAATATTCTTAATAAATAACTAGTGCATAAAAAATTTTATAAGTGTCTTGAGTGGTAGATCATAACATTACAAAACTGGAAACTTAATCATACATAGTCTTAATAAATTAAGAGATTGTTTCATAAAAACATACTAGTTTGGAAGGCTTTTAATCTTATAGCCAGTTAAGAACTAACCATTATACCCTCTAATACTAGCATATGAGTGGATTCACCACATAATATGTGGGTGTTCCCCATCCCCATTAGTTGGTGACTAGAAACCATGTATCAAACAATAATTGGATGCAATGATTTCACCCAACCAAAAGCAACAACATGGAATATATATACAAAAAAAATAATAGGATAAATTAATATATTTAATAATTGAAAAAAATAAGTAGAAAAAATAAATGAAGATATTAAAAAATATTCTTGTACAGTTCCAACCGTAATGTTCTTCCAAAATATGAAAATTTGTTAATCCATTTGATAGCATGGGTAGACTCTCACTGTCTCAACATGTGCTACCCAACTTAGCTGATAGAGTTCCTCACCACCTCACTACAAAACCTTGCATTTTCCTAAATTAAAAGACTTAAAATGTTATAAGCACTACTGGAGGGGTGTATAGGTTGTGATCTAATAGGATCATGAGGTACATACACAAGTGTTCCATACCATGTCTTTGAATAATAATCCTTTTATACTAAACATTAAAGAAAACAATCCATGATAAAAATTTAACACTTTTTTAGTCAAAATCCATAAAAAATCTATTTTCCAAAAATCCTAATTTTTGAAAAACAAATGTGTAAATAAATTTCACATCATTTCATAACCATATATCAGAGTAGTTATATCATGAAAAAAAATTATTTCATCACATATCATATAAAATTTATATCAGTACAAAAAAGTAGTTCAAGAAAAATATATATTCTAATATAATATCATGATAAGGATCACAATAGGTTATCATGGAAACATGCAACTAATATGGAAAATACCATACACATTAAGACATGAAACATATTTATGGATTCTATAGAGTAGAGTAAAATCCCAGAATGCAAATCTCAAAAAGGTTAAACATTTCCCAATACCAATAGGAATTTGGAGCAGAGGGAATCACATTGAGAAAACCACCTGATAGTTGATGATAAATATTACAATAACTTCCACCTAAGTACTGAAGATATCCAATTTTTTCCACTTTCCAAATTATTTCATAAAACCATTTTATAATTTCATTCCTTAGAAAATAATTACAAATAAATTTCATAATTCTATAGAAAATAATTTTTGAAACACAGGGGCAGAATAACATTAATAAAAACACATTTCCACACAAAAAACACAAGTAATCATTCATATAATCCCCATTCATAAAATAAATTGATTTATAAAATGTAGGAGAAATTCCATTCTCTAAAATAAGAAAGAGATGGAACTATCCACTTCAAAACAAATTTAAAATACACCCTGAAAGGTATCAAATAATAGAAAGAAAGAAACGAAGTAAAAGAGTGACCACGAATCAAGATAATAATAATAAAATTTTTAGAATTCTATAAATGTATTGGATGAAATAAGTATAAAATATATAAATCAAGAAAAAATAACCTAATCATCAAATCCATCACTGAAATGCCCGATCTAAATAAGATATCACAACAAAACTATAAGGAAACATGAGGAAACATCAATACAAATCTATAAATATAATAGAATAATGAATTTTTTTCTACCAAAATCAATGGAAATGATGAATCTGAAAGAAATTATCACTTAAAGAGATGAAAACCAACAATAATGGTCATCAATATCTGAAAAATAAAATCTATATTAATAGGATCCTCAAAAAATTATCATAGAATGGATATAGGCCAGGATCCAGGATGTCTATGTAATAATGAATGGAAAATCAATAAATTATGCACTGTAAAATCTATCCTCTAGTAGTTACAATATTTTTAATGCATTTAAACGTCATTCAGTACATGCTGATCAAATATGTGGAAAGAAACCCATTGCC
Organism: Viscum album; assembly: GCA_963277665.1. NCBI lineage: Eukaryota > Viridiplantae > Streptophyta > Magnoliopsida > Santalales > Viscaceae > Viscum > Viscum album. The sequence goes on from CAUJRU010000232.1 coordinate 584,496, forward strand.
TTTTTATTAAAAATTTAACATTAAGAGTTATACATAATGTAACCATTAAAAAGTGTCTACTCATTTCACGTTGTGTATATAGTTCACAACATGTGTCTAGAATCCAATTACCTGTCCTAAAAAACATTTTACACTCTGTGTAATATCCCAGCACACAAACAAATTATGATTCTTGTAAAAAAATATGAATCCAACTATTGAAACCACTAAATAGGAGGAGAAACAAGCCAATACATTAACATATTTATACTTGGACACCATTATTTAGATAAAATACACATCCCTAAACATTTGTACATTTTTCTCAGAAAATTTTCTACATCCTTGGGTGTCCCAATATGCACCCAATTAAATTGGTGGACTTGAAAAAATAATAGAAAGACCAGAATGTCAGTAATGAGATGTTACAAACTCCCCACCATAGGATTTTCCATCAATGAGATTCCTTTTGGATGAATGAAATATGATAAAGAGCTGAGGAAACTCCTCCTTAATAAATGAGTAACACTCTTTTGTATCACGATAATTATACACCTACCTCCATAACACTCTGACTAACATAATATACATCCCACCCACGACTTTCACTTGAGATTTATTGTGCTCAAGTAGTTTCTCATTCAAATAAACATATGGATCGAACTCAACCATTTCCCTATTTAAATCATGAAAGGGATTAGGAAGGTATTTATTTGGTATTGATATTTAGAAATATCATGATTTAATATGAAATAAGTAAGAAATAACAACCAATAAGAGACCATCTAAAGTTTCTCAATGACCTAAATTATTATAACATATCTACGTGCCATATTCCCCTATTTTTTAAGCCCATGATGTCCAAAATGATGAGAAACATTCAAGAAAACTCAATTAAGGAAAAAAACTCCAAAAGAAAATATTATTGATCCAAATAAGATTTAATCTGATTTTTAACTATAAAAAGACCCTAATATATATCTTTAGTACTCACAGACATCGTTTTAATGAATCTTAGTCCCACTAAAGAAGCCACACCCACCGACACCCAACAAAGAGGTGATCTACATGGGAGAGCATAAAAAGATTCAAAATGAGGTATTCTGATTGAAACTGATGAATCCTATTATAAGAAAACTTAACTAGTCTCGATGAATATGAAAAGATCAACCAAAATCCAATACATAGGAATAGAATGTATCCTCTAAGATATGAATAGAATGCTACATCTGACAGTCAATCTGTGGATAATAAGTTGTACTCTATCTGACAGGAGACCTCCCCACCACATTGATAATTTTCTATATCCTTGATGTAACCTGTGATCCTTTTCTTATAGAATGGAAGAATTAAACCCATATAAAATCATAATATTTGACACTTACACCTAACTTATATTATTAAAATCAGAGGTTTCTTTGATCCGATTGGAATGAGTTGGGTTTTTCAACTAGTCAATCACTACCAATGTAACATTACACCATTGGGGAGTCTATTGTAATACAGAAAGAAAGTTCATGGATAACTTTTTCAATTTCTAAAATGGAATTTAATTATTTATAATAAATCTATTGAGTTTTAGATGTTATTCATTAATCTATTAGAAGGTGTAACAGGGGGACACATGATCATCGAAGTAACGATCCATACCAGGTCGTTATAATCTCCACCACATGCCATAGTAAATCTTTGTAGTTCTTGGATGAATTGACCATGATGAACTATGATAATAAAACTATAATTAACACCTCACAAATGGTGGGGCGAAAACCCAATCCACGAAAGTTATAACACCATCTCAAGAGAGAGAAAATCCAAAATTGGTCCCCCCATCATTTAGGGTTTCTCTATTTCCTCTGATATTTTCATCATACTATTGACTTTGTAGAACCAACTCAAAAGAAACATGATGAAAGAAAACACATATCAGAACCATACCTAAAAACCTTCTCCTGAGTATCCATATACATCCAAGAAAAAATAAACATAAGGTTGCACTCTTCCCTCGATTCCATAAAAACTTACGACGACACATTCCTACTACGAGTTTCTGTAAATAAAACCCCTTCTTCGTGGTGTAAGTGATCTCAATGTAAAACTTCTAATAGTATCCTATCCATAGTCTCAATCTATAATTCAATTGTTTTTAGAAAAATATATTTCTCAAACACTTATCATCAAAAAAGTGTGTGAACCGTTCCCAAACAATATAATCCTTCCAACACCGTTGCGCATACATAACTATGAAGAAAAACATGACTGGGGTAATTATTATAATGTGGTCTAAGATAAAAAGAACATTAACCCCCACATGATCATCTAACATGAAAAAACATACCAATTCATAACTAAATAAATAAAAAAAAGACCATAATACCCTTACCATGGTATTGTATGATCAAAATATGAGTCGTTAGAATATGTCTCAGATCAATGAAAGAAGACTGAAATTTTACATCCCATCTAAATCTCACCCCCTTCTTGGTAAGGGTTATCATAGGTGACACCATCTTTGAAAAATTCATAACAACCCGTCAATAGTATCAATTAAGATGACAAAATCTCAAAATCAAAAAAATAAATTTGTGGATCTTCCAATGAAAATAAAACTATTACCTTATTTGTATAAATTGATAAAAAAAATTGAAATAATGTTTCCTAATAAATTCAAAATTTTAAACCAAAAAGTTAATTTTAGAACTTTTTCATATGATCAATGACTTCTAAAGATTTTCATTACCAAAATAAAATGGTGTTCATGGTAATTCTCGAACCATGAAAAAAAAATATCATATTTGAATACTATAACAAAAGAATATAGATATTTATGGAATATCTTATTCATAAAATCCATAAATTCTCACGAGTTTTATTCATACCCAATGTCATCATAAGTTATTTGTAATAGAAATACCTAAACCTGAAGGATGTATTTGGTATATCAATCTCTCAAAACTCAAGATAATTATAACCCAACTGAAGATAAATATTTGAGAACCAATTTTACCAATTTTGACAATAAAAAAAACATCAACATGAGGAAAATGAAACTTTTCCTTATCCATTGCCAAGTTCAACATCAGATAATCTACAAAAAATCCAAGCCAATAAACTACCATTGTGGGAAAGAGCACTGAGGCTTCTGAAGGAGAAACACTATGGGAAAAAACCATACCCCACCATATCATCCAACTAAATATTTAGATATTTCAGATCCACTATAACCATATGATAAGATGGTATCGATATCTATTATATACTGTGAACCAGGTCAATTGTAAACTTTACCTCCCTATATAGAAGAATGATAGATAAATCATGTGGGAAAATGTCATGAAATACCTAAACAATTGTGGTAAGATCATAAAATAAAATATATTTCATCTAAAAAAATTATTATATAGAAATCTAAACCTTGACCTTTGGGAGGGAAGGCCCAGTATTACCCGACCTTAGATTCCACAATCCTTGAATCACCCAGTAGCTCCAATTGGCTACATGAAACAAGACACACTGTTGATAATAAATCAACCTTATGATGACTAGAAATTAGAAAATATATCCTGATGATGATGTAAAATAGATGTATATTGAAAATCATAAAATCCCAGACTAAAACTGCAATATATATCGACAGTGAAAAATAAGGACACCAAAACCATTTATCTTTTCTCATCCTAATAGGTTTAACTAAATCCATAATAAAGGACATGAGCTCTATAGGAAGGTTATGCATAAAAAGACATTATATAATAATTAGTGTGAAGAACCAGTTATAAATAATGTAACTACTATAAATGTTTCAATATTGTTGGTATCTAAGAGTGTTTCTAGAAATGCATCTAACTCCTACGGAAAATCATCTACAGCATGAATGTTCTTCATTCATTGGTCCTTTTGCTGGAGTCTAATATTCTTTGAATCATATAACATCTCCACAACAGCCTTTCAAGATAAAAATACCTAACCATATCAAGGTGTATAAATAGAATCACAGAAACACTATATATTACCATAACATCCCAAAATGCCACACATCTTGGTAGGTGATTGACAAGAACACCCAGTCTGTCCTTCCATTCAATAATTATAGCAACTTAGATGCAAAACACTAGCTAAAAATGGTGGTTTTGAAGAGGATTGTTGTTGCAAACAGACTCCAACACTACCTGAGTGACCATACCACATTTTATCTTCCATATAGTTCCATTGAAGAATCTTCTTGGTGGAAGGGATGTGGAAGACTATTCAATCATGCTTTTCATATTCATTTAATCCATCATACCATTTTCCAACATTATTGAATTGGTTGAAATCTTTATCACAAATACATATGATCTGATATCTTGGAAAAATACCTACAGGTACTTTTGATCCATTACCATGTAATTATTCACAATATCTTATAAAAAATAGAACATATCATCAAATTGATTTGTGTACGCTGACAAAGCATTATCTTCCTATTTAGAAGAGTGGAACTCTAAATTCTGCACCATCATCAGTGATTATAGAAAAACGCAGATGGATGATGATAGTATTGAAACCCATCTAGTCTATGACAACATTTCTATCTTCATATCTCATAGAATCAAACTATTTCTTGCGGGGAACCTCAAGAACGAATGTGTCACACTTTATAATGATACACTAAGGTGTATCCAAAAAGTTTAAGTTATAATCAATCATTTAATGCAATTCCTCTTTGTATTGAAGCTACTTTTTAAACATTACTGGATATTTTATTCTCACATGATAACTCCCTTAACCGATCTCTTCATCCTACAACTATTGGATATGGCCCAAATATGAGTTATGAGCATGCGGTATAATATGATACACAAAAAAGAAACAATTTGAAACATAATAATATTAGCTAAAACTAGAAGATCAGTAAATAATTATGTGATTGACATCAATACTCAAAACAAGGACACACATTTCAATATACAATGATAAATTTAGACTTATCGTGGTAAGATATGGTCAGTAACTCGCCACAATCTATCTATAATTTCGTTTTAATTTTATATCCATTATACCAAACATCCCATGACAAGGATTCTTGAGGGATAACCACATTTGATACCAATTTTCAATGAACTAAAACTAATACACTCTCATACTAGTACATCACCAAATCCATCACTTATCGGAGGGGAGATGATGGCCCCCATAGTATAGGGGTTATCACCCAGTCATCGAACAAGATTTAGAGGGAATGATTTTTGAAAACATTAACCAACAATATATAACATATATATATATAAGAGATGACAACAAAAAATATAAATATATTCCAAAACAAAAATCAAAATTTTGAAACCAAACAACTCAAGAGTAGAAACAATCTCCAAATATATGTAGAACCACTTAGGACTTCTAAAATTAGAAAACATTACTCCATGAGATATCATGGATTGACTCCAAATATATCACCCCTAGCTACCCAACTCAGCTAACAAAAAACATCATTTCCTCATAGTGTAACCATTCATTTCCCTGCATCGAATAACATATAATGCTCTATGCACCACAAAAGGGGTATGCAGGGTTTGAGATAATGTCTTTAGTAGGGTATCACCAAGGGTTCATTATGAGGTCACAGAACAATAATCTAATAATTCATTATGGAAAATAAAAAGTGCATGATAATAGTTTAATAGTTTTTATATCAAAAGCATGTAAAAAAATTTAATTTCATCATTTTCCACATTTCAAAATAAAATTGGTATATCTGTTTCTATTAATTTCATAACCATATAACATAGTAGAAATATCATTTGAAAATAAATCATTCATAACATATAGTATAAAATTTATATATATAGCAAAAATAGTACGACCCAAAAGTAAAATCACATGTTACATCATGCTAGGAATTAGACAAGGTCGGGATAGATAGGATACATTGACCAAACATAGAAAATAACATACACATCAAGCCACTAAAAATATTATTCGACTATAGATGGAAGATAAATACCTAGAAATTTAACCCCTCAATAAGTCTAACAAGTCCCTAGAACAACATGCCAAAGTAGTAGAAGAGACCACTATATGTAAACCCCCTGAAAGTGGATGAGACCTTTTACTGTACCTTCTACATATATACCAAATGCTTCCAATGTACTATATTTTCTAGAAATATCTATAAATAAACTTCATAATTTCATTATTTGAACAATGTTTCACAACAGTATTTCAGATTGCTTTGAAAACACATTATCATTTACCAAAAATAGTGGAAACATATCATTAATAAAACCCCATTTCCACCCAAACCCAAAAAATATCATTTATATCACTGAAAATAATTTAATAAAACAATTTATAAAAAATATAACAAATTAATATCACCAAAACTCATATAAGACGATCCACCAACATCAAAAACTGAGCCTGCACACCAACGAAAATGGATCCACCAACAGGAATAGTGAAAAATGAAAATTGTGGCACTAGAATCAGTCTAATAATATTATAATTTATTCAATTCAATAATAGAGTTTGTTAATAAGAGGAAACAACACATCCCGTAATAACAGACACCAACCACACCCCAGTGAACAAGGAAACGACCCCCAGAACAAGATTTCACAATAGATCTATATAGAAAGAAGAAGAAACACCGCCATTGATAAAAAAAATACATTAAAAAATGCAACATACCTACCATGATCGGTGTAAATAAATAATAATAAAGGATTACTCTCCAATATAAATGCAACCAAACCACAATAGTGTTCAATCATAAAATAAATCTATTTCGGTCAAACACAAAAATATACAATCACTAAAGAAGGGATCTTGACCTTGGGAAATAAGGTATGGGTATTAATGAATGAAAAATTATTCAATTAAGAACCATAAAATTTGTCCACTTGATAGTCACACAGAGTGTAATCCATTAACCCACCATGTAATCCACATGGACCACATAGGCCGAATACTCCATCACTATTTTATTAAACCAAAATCTATTAAAATTACACTTCTTAACATCGAGTGTAATAAATTCATGTAGTTTAAAAGAGTTACTGACTTCTATCTTGGATCAATGTACATGTCGTGTAACCCCTTTACACACCGTGTAATTTCCCAAAACAAAAAAAAACAATCCAAATTCTTACACAACAACATCAAACCAACTTGGGAATCCTCGGAACATGAAGAGAATCGTTCCATGAAACCAACACATTTATGCATGGACCCCATTAACTAAAACAATCATTGATCCACAAAATTTAGTTCAGTTTTTATGAAATTATCATCCATCCTTAGGAGTCCCAAAACTCGTCCAATTTAAGAGGACAACTAAGAAAGATATGGTAAATACCTAAAAGCTGGTAACATGATGTAAAAATATCTATAAAATAATAACCCAAAAATTAAATATAATGAAAAAATTATTCACAATATTATATGTAAAATGGTAATTATATACACATCATAAAATAAGATAGGTTCATAACATCACTTCATTCCCAATAAATAAAATTTGGGGAAAAAATCTTAACCCTTCAGTTCTAGTGAACTAAAAATCACACTTTTCCTTCTGTATAATAAATATAAATTAAAAAAATATATATATTCCAAGAAAATTATTATATATAATATAAAATATATAGTCTACAAATACTATTTATTACCCATTATACAAAATTAAATATTGAATTCCATGTTTTCCATAATAACTATATCTATTTACCTGTATGTTTTGGTTTAGTAGTTTTTGTTCTTGAATATTGACTATAATTCCATAATCTCCAAAATTTAAAAGTAAATAATAATATAATATATTTTTATTATCTACATGTTAAAATAGTTCAAAATTATTGTGGTTTGAAGATGAAAAGAACGGTTCATGGAGACAGTAATCCATACGTACATATGAATTCTGTTCGTATTTTTCAAATGATGGAAAGAATGAAAATTTATTAAAAATTAATCTTTTAGGAATAATTATAAATTCATATATATGAAATATAATATTTAAATTTATATATATTACATTACATGCATTGTTTATGTGAAAAATTAACCACATTTCTATGCAAGGTAGTAGTTCATTGTACACATTAATGATAGTAACATATCCCCAAATAAAATGAAAAATAAAAATCAATAGGTTATATGATAATTTCATATGAATTATTATGTTAAAATATTCTATGAATACATTAAATACATCATTATAATAATCAATTATAGGTGGTTATGGGAATTATTTATATCGTTCCGTGAGGCAGTAGTTCATGGCACACACAGTCAACAATTGTGTTTCAAATTTTAGGGAGGTGGTGGAGATAGGTCATGAACATAGCATAATAAAATAAATTTATATTAATTATACATAGTTATTTATATTACAATGTTTTTACAAATTTATGTTTTAGTGGGAGAATAAATAAAATTGAAATCCAAGGATAAGAATGATACCTTGTCTTCGAACAACCAACGAAGGTTCAATCCGAAATGCCTTATTTGGAGGTTTTTTAATCAAACTAATGTATTAATGATATTTAAATAGATGTATGGAATTTTCTGTGTAAGGTATTGGCTAAACCAAGTTAAATTCAGTGTTTTAATAGTAGAGGATAGTGGTGTCCTTTTATAGGTGATGAAGAGTACACATTTCCAAATTTTGGAATGAATAAATTATAATAATTGTTTTTAAATTAAATAATGATTGAAAATAGATCATTATATATCCATGTATTAAATAATGGTGATATATGAAAAACAAATATGAATTGAAAATTATTTTGTATACTTTTAACCATTATATTTCTAGTTTAAATCACGGTAATCCAATTATCAACTTAATCGTGATAATTAATTTTTACTATTTTAACATTTTTTGTCTAAAATTGAAGTTTGTTTATTATATAAAAATAATTATTATTATTATAATTTTTCAATAAATTTTTATCAAAAATTTAGTTAGATTAGTGTAATAATATAATTCAAAATAAAACATACAAGCCCAAAAATGTGGTTTTCCATATAATATGTTTGAATGAGTTATGAAATTTTTTATATAAAAATTGAACATAAATTATATTTCAATGAAAATAATTTACTTATTAATTATATATATTAAATAATTTACCTTTTAGAATAATATTAATAATAATGTTTATAGTTTTAAATTCCTTAAACAAAAGCATTATCTTAATGAAAATCATTATTTTACATTATTCATTGAAAATTATGTGTGTTTAGAATATTATAAAAAACTCAAAATATGATTATTATGAAATGTATACTAACTAATTAATTAAAAAAAATTAAAATATAATTTAAAAATTAGGAAAAATTAATTTTCTTATTTCTATAAAAATAATAATTTTCATTTTTGAGGAGAAATGTATTTTTCATATAACATAAATAATTCACTAAAATTAAGTAATTATTTTTCAATATATTTTTATTATGTAAATCATTATACTTAAGTTTTTTAAAATAATTTATCACTAATCATCCCTACACCATTAATATCAAGGTTATAAATTCCATGTTTAAATAATAATATTAATAGTTTATTATGGTTACTTAAAAATTGGTGTTGTGTGTAATAGAAGCAATTGAGTTATTCAAACTTATTTGAAAAAAATATTTCATGAAATATCAAATTTTTACATGTATTATAGAAAAATAAAATATATTCTAGGTTGTGGACAGTTTATATCATCAATATGAAACACTTTCTAAACATCATTTTTAGGTGAGGTAGGTCAATCGTAGTCAATGTTAAAGAATACTGATGATTGAGATTCAAAAGAGGATGTTGACTGGGATATATAAGAGGAAATATAAATTCCAAAATACATTTCTAATGAATTTAGAGATAGTATAGGGAATAAATTCAAGGAATTGAGGTAGAATTATGAAGGTTGTGTGGTCATTTATGAGGAAATATTCATCTGATTGGAAAGGTACATAAGAAATTTTATTTGCGATCATGATAGTAGCATTAATCATATTTACTCAGTATTGAAGACAACAAATATTTCGGAATTATCATCATATGAATTAAAATTTAATGAAAATAGTATATAAGGTTTTGAAAAGGATGAACTAGTTTTTTCTAATGATAATGTTCTCTATGAAAAATAATATAATAAAAGGACTATATTACTGGAATTGGGGGAGTATCCCTCAATGTAATATAAAGGTAAAAAAACTTATTTTAATTTTGTGATATGTGTGGTGAACATTACTCCCTAGAATGTTTTATGAAATGTTATATTTTATTATAATGTTTCACTTTTGGGAATATGGATCATTATTGAAAGGAAAATGATATTAATAGTGGTAAGAATAATTTTCATTATTTAGACATATGGTTTTTAAAATGTGTTGAGATGGGTTGTTATGTGAATTTAAATCCAAAAAAATATTCTTAATGATAAAAAGAAAAAAAATATATAAGAATAATAGTGTGGATACACCCTTTGAAGATACATTGGTAGAAGTTGAGAAATTAAATGATATGGTAATAGGTACAATACATGTTTATCCAGGTTATGCTAAGTTACTAGTTGATTCAGAATATACACTATGATTCATTTTTAACTTATTTTATTATAAAATCACAATTTTACATCATGAAATATAGCCCACAATTTTTGTAAAACATCCCTATGAATTATTTTAGGGAAAGTGTATTTATAAATATCATCTTGTTATCATATGTTGTATAATTTTAAATACAAACTTAGTTTCTATTCCCATTATTTTATTTTATATCATTCTATGTATAGATTGTATTTCTATTTACCATTATATAATACATTACATAGACTGTGAAGTTATTTTGAAATATCATTTTCTATTTTAATATTTAAAAATTTATAATTTTTTATCATATCATGAATATGATAAATTTTGAAAATAAAAAAAATGAAATTCATCTTTCATATATTGTTGATGATAAGGGTCATGTTCAGATAAATGATGGTCCTATAGTAAAATAATACCTAGATGTTTTCATATTAACATACATGCTATTATACCTAACAAATATGTTTAGTTTACTATTGTAAAGACCCTAAAATCCATCAATTTTTTTATTATATGGAATTATTTTGAGTCTGCAGTTTCTGAAGGCACATAATTCTAAGGCCCGGAGTGGCCATAATGTTTTTATGAAGTTTTTGAGTACGTTCAGTGAAATTAAGAGCGCGTTTAAGTAACTTTAGAAGAGGTGCTTGGAATTGAAATCAAAGGGGACTATTGAACTCGCAGCACTGGTGATTTCTTAAGGGGACCTTCACCTCATCTGAGTTTGGTCGTGAATGGAAGTTGATTTTCCAACCTTTGGTGGTGGATAAAAAAAGTTGGAATAAAATAAAATTGTTAAAACTTAAATTTAATTTTATTAATTTTTTTGAATTATAGTGGTTTCCACCAAAACTAAACCCCCACTTTAATTCTTGCCAACCCCCCCCCCCCCCTCCTTCATTAAATGAAGTGATTAGGGGGAGACTCCTCCAATTGATGTGTTTGTTCCCCTCCTTTTGGTGTTGTGGGAATTGGTGTTTTGGTTGTTGGAGGAAACCATGGAGGAAGATCTCTTCTTCCTCCATTGACAAACATCTTGTTCTTCATTGATCTCTTACCGGAACAAGGGAGGAAGCGTCGTCGTTGAAGAACGCAGACGACATCATCATCAACTTCTTCATCTTCTTTCCTAATGTCAACGAATTTGGGGTAGGGGTTTGAGAATTTTTATTTGTTTCTTGTTCTTCATTTTCCTTCATGGACTAAGATTCAAAGCCGCATGCTATCACTCTAATGCAGAGGGTGCGGGCCGAACGAACATGGCCCGACCTCTCTGCCTTACTTTGTGGATTTTGACACTTATCGCGGAATGATTCTGGGTTGAGCTATTTTCATCAAAGATGGTTTCGAATCTAAGGCAACATCCCGAGGAGTGTGCGGTAACTTCCTGAATGAGATACGGGCCACCAGAACTCATCCGGTGACCCGCGGAAGGTTCACTGGTAGTCGGAACCGACGAACGTCATCGGTAGAACGAAGGGAAGGGCATCCAACACTCCAGCCGGCCACATGGACGGCGGTTCCACAACCACACCGCCGGAAGAGTGGTCCATGACCAACGAATTAGGTGCGGCGTAACCGCGCCGCGTGGGAGGCGACTGGTCGCTCGGCTATCCAGGAATAGATGGACCCGCCGCATGGGTCCCACGTGACATAGACCGGCTCCACGTGGGTCCGGATCTGATCCACCCGGATGGATAAGCCATTTGAGAATCCAGGGGGCATGGCCTCCCCCTGGACGCGGCTTGGGTGGACACCATGGGGACCGCCATCCGCGGGCCCCGCGCGGGTCGGACCCAGCGCGGGCCAGACCCAACGCGGGCTGGGCCACCCCCGCGGGCTAGCTCAGACCCTAGTCCGGACCTGGGTCGGACTGGGTGTGGCCAGGTTGGTATGACTGGGCTGGACAGGACCCAGACCCGCTTTGACCGGTTTCCACTCTTTTGCTCGTAACATGAGTTACGAACGTCTGATTGATGAACCATATTCGGCGACAGAAACCTTGGAGCGATATGGTTATTTTTGTATACCCCAATTGAGATTTGTACATAGTTGGAGTATGTCTGGGATGGATCGAACGTAAATCCAACCGGGCCCTCGGTACAGAAATGCCAATAACTCTCAGACCGGGCGTCCGATTGATCTGTCGTCTGTTGCATTGGGTTTCTTATAGAAAGATGGATATTTGGGATACATAAAATTGGGACTTCATTTAATTTTATCTATAGACACTAGGATTGAGGAGCGGAACCTCCCAGGATCAAGCATGGTTTGTTCGGAACCATGTGGGTGGCTACATTGTGATAAAGGGATCCTACATGGGTTCAACAACTCTGACTACTATTCTCGAATCCTATGTGGGTTCGACAGCTCTGACTACTATTCAATGATCCTATGTGGGTTCAATATCTCCGATTACTCTACCAGGATCCTATGTGGGTTCGACATAGTAGATGATTTAGTCTCTACATCTAATCATCTCTATCTCTCAACCTAAGATTTATACCTGTGTGAGCTGAGCCTTGACTCTGTGTTGTTATCAACGAGTTAACTTTATTCCTTTGTGGAACAAGTTTTTCTTGGGCTCAAGAGTTGGATCCAGTTTATATTTGATTACTTAGGTATATGTATGGGCATATACCTAAGTTGGGTTGGATGATACTTTGTGATTGTGTTTTTACTACTGTGGTTTATCCTTAGAGGATTATGGGAGACCTTCGAGGGTCTCGGGGTCCCTACTGAGTATAATTATACTCACCCTTGCACGATCATCACCCGCACCTTGTTTTTTCCAATGCAGACGATATACAACAGAGATCGAGGATGAGAGAGATAGACATGAGGCTTCATAGAGATGGACTTAAATGGGGCATACCTTAGGGATGACTTGATCGAGATCTATACCTACCCTTTAGGTAGGATTTCACGGTGTATGATCCAGTAGTTGTTTTCCCTTTTTATTGTACTTGTACTTCAGTTTGGTTTTTATACTGGCCCATTTACATTCAGCACTCTTTATAGTATTAGTACTTTTTGGTTTTCTTTGGTTGTGTATAGTCTGTGTGAGTAACAGGTTTAAAGTCAATGCCTTCCCTATTCTCTAGGATATTCCTTTTTGGTGCTAGTTGTCAGCCCCTGGCCTAAGGAATGTGGGCTTGGGTAGTCACGGAATGGTCCCATGGAAGGTTTGTGAAAAATTGGTATTAAATGAGTCGGTTCTACCATAGAACATTGGAATATGATCTTTTAACATAAATAGAGTTAAGTGTTTTGGGTGTGGTTATCAGTTTAGGGAAACCATTTTTAGAGACCCAAATCTTGACGTATATGTACATTACATTAATTTTGAGGAATACTTAATACATAAAAAAAACCAACACTCACAGATTTTAATAGTTTAGTGTCTTTGGAAACTCAGAAAAAAATAGTCTTTTAATCATGGTGAAAGATCTTCAGAATATCCTATAATGATCTTCCCCTTTTGTTTTCTTACCTAAAACCTTTCTTTATATCCTGGGGAAAGAAAACATATAAAGGGTGAGGTCAAATTCTCAATAAGGGTAATCATGGAGAAAATAAAACAAACCATATACATTTGGACTTAAAAACATGAACATAATGTTTAAAAATCAAAATCTTGAGCAATGACATAAAACATGGAAGTACATAAGGCATAGATCATAATGGAAAATCAATCGTGATAAAAGAGCATGGGAATAAAACATGTAATTTTTGAAAACCATTAAGCAGTTGATATGATTTCCATAGTTCCAAGGCATTGCTTCCAAGACCATCTTAGTGGACAAAGTCCCTTACTGAATCAAGTTCACTCCTCATTCCAGTCCTATATCACTGAACCGGATTAACTTACCTTTCTATCCATGTATATATCATGAGATATAAATCTTTACCCAATTCATTGGAGGGAGATATAGGTCCCACCCATCTCATAATGAAACCATTCTTATGCATGCCAAAAAATCATAAATCATACATCATAGTATAACCCATGTAATAAAATGGGATTCATAAACATTTTGACATCATAAAACAATTCATATAAGATAAAGGACTTCATAAAAATAATTCCATCATAACATAATAAAATAAATTTAATAATAGGGATAGAAACAGAACCCTATATTATCTTAGATGGATAACAATTTTGATAAAACACTTTAACTCCGATGTTGAGGGAAATATCCTTTCTACTTCAAATTTTTTTTCCATTATTAACATGTCAAACAATTTTAAACTAAAAGAAGTTGATTAAAAATAAATATGAAAACTTTTAAAGGATGATTCATGGAAATAATTTTCTATGAAATCATAAAAATCCATTCATGTCATATAAGTTAAAAAACATTCTCCTCGTACTTTTGCTGGAAATGTCAAAAAGTTCCTCGTATGGTAAAAAAACAAATATTCCTTCCATAACACAAAGTAAAAGTCAAATAAGGGTAAACATGAATTTAAACATACATGGAATAACATTAAACACTTTATTAAAAACAATTTTATGGACATTTATGAAAAATATAACCGCAGTAAATACTTATGTATAAGAAATCTCAGATAAAAATGAGATTGCAAAATTATCCCTTACCTTAGGTCTGATATGCTTCGTACGTATTCGAACCTCCTTTTTAATGATTTAAATAATGTCATTAACTTATTATCGAATCATATTCATTGTTATGATATCATATATGGTTTACATGTGACTTTATATTACCCGTTATTTTGTAAATTCCATGTTAAAGGAACATTTTGGGTAAAATCGTTTCATTTATCTTACTTGTTTGGACTTGTTTTTCTTGATATTATTATTAATTATATCATGATTTGATTACTTCTAGAATGTAAAACATGATTTAAATATCATATATATTCAGTATATATATATATAATATAGATAAATTAAATGAAACACACTTTTCATGGAGATGGTAGGCCGTACATATGCATGAACGTTGTTTTCCTTTCCTTATTGACTAGAATGGAAGTAAGTAGAAGACATATATATATATACATAAATACAATAGCTTTATAATTTCATATATTTCAAAATTATTCATTATATATACTTTACAATCATTCTTGAGTGGTTGACTTGGAGAATGAATCTCATCGCGTCGTGGAGACGGTATTCCGTACGTACGCACGAGTGATGATACCATTCCCATAATTATTGAATTGAATTGGAGTGGATGATATAATATCTAGGAATTAGTATGATGTTATAATAACTATATATATTTATTATTTACACCATTATACCCATCCAAGTAAGGTGGTGGTGGAAAAACATATTACACCACAGCGTGGAGACGATATTCAGTACGTACACACGCCCGATGATTTCATTTTCCGTAGGATTGATAGAAGGTGAAATGGGGTTGTTTCATATTTATAATAACATATAATTATATTATTGATACTTATGTTATTACTTTATAATGAAAAAACTAAATAATAAGATTTTTTAGAAGAAAGAAACTTGAAAGAATTGGTAGAAGAGATTACCTCTTCTTTGATGCACCTCTTTTAAGATTCCTCTTAAGGCATTAGAGTTGGACTTTTGAGGAGACCAGAACCTATATAATGTTTCTAGGGAAGTTTATAAGGGAAATGGTCAGGTTTTGGCTGAACTTGAAGGCTCAAAATTTTGTAAAGAGAAGATGGAGGAGGTGCCCTTTTATAAGGGAGGAGAGGGGCACTTTAGAAAAAACATAAAATATTATTTTATAATAAAGTCATATTCGGTTTATAATATTTCCAAATTAATTTATTTCAAAGATAAAGTGGTTATGGCTCTAAATAATCTCAACCAATAGGTTTTAGACACGTTTAGGCTACTATAGTAACCTTATCATTTAGATTTAACTGAAAGTTAAATAATTTGATTTTTACCGTGTATTCTTGTTTTCATACACAATGTGGTTAATAAACTTACAATAACAAGACATAAGAACCAAAATTGGTTCATTATTAATATATATAAACTTATCTATGTCATTTGGCCAAACCATAGTGCTTTAAAAACAGAATAACAATTAATAATATAATATATTGTTTAAGATCTATTTTATGTCAATTTTGACACTATTTGGTAATTGATTTTTTGTGAAAATCATAACAGCATTATTAGTTCGAAAACAATTAATTACATAAATACTAACATGTAATTTTAATCTATAAAATTTTTGAATGAATAAAAAGTCTCAAATGACATTTATTTGGGTATTTATAACATCAATTATGTTAATATTACATTAAAAAGGTAATTACTACATCATCATTGTGTCATAAATAAATTAAATTATTTAATGTCTAAAAATTATAAATAAAATATCATTATGTATAAAATCTTTTTATATTTCTAATTAATATTTTTATTCAAATTTATCTTATGTGTAATGCTATATTAAAAATGTTTTAGTTATTAATCTTTCATTTTAACTCTTATAACTCTTCTTTAAATAAAATAATAATAAGTTTCCTAGTCTAATCCAAGTGAACCTAAAGGGTAATATTTTATTCCTATGGTTGTTTTTGGTCGAATTAAACTTATCCAATAGAATTAGGACATGTTTTATGGTAATAATAATATCATTTTTACCCTTAATTACCCTATTTACTTTTAACCGTGGTAAATAAAAGTAAAAAGTTAATATTCACCAAAAATTATTTTTATCTTATTGAACCACATTTTACTCCTTGATATTAATCATGTCTCTCGGATTTTTGAAATTCAACTCACAGAAGCGGTAAAATTATGTTTTATGTACAATTGCAAATGCTCCTAGGAGGTGGGTAAAAGACAGTGAAATGTTCAATAAAATTTTTATATATCTAAAATTACTATAAAATGACTCCAATAAATTACATTGAACATATATAAGTATTATGTATATATTTTGACATAAAATAAATTTAAATAAAATAAATTATTATTTAAATAAAATGTCAGTTTTAACCAATAACTTAGTGTTTTCACTATTCATCAAAAATTGAATGTTTTCAGAAAAATACCAAAATTTCACCCTAGGCTAATTTCGATATTCCGAATTCAAAAATGAAGTTCATTTTGATAGATAAAATTTATAAAATTTTAAAAAGTGGGTATTACTATTCATAATGGCTAGTTTATATAATATTTTAATAACATATAGTTGTTTAGTGAAACTTAGTATTGTGGGCAACACACGCTATCGAGGAAGGTCGCAATTGCGTGTAATGCAAGCCAAGTCAGGGTTTCGTGTAGGGAAAGATTTATTTGTTTTTGTGTATAATAGAATCCAACCATATTTTAATTATACATTGAATATATATATATACACTCAATGTTGCGTAGATTAACATCTATCAAACGAACTTGAAATTTTGTGTAACACGATCCATGAATAGTGTTGTGTATATAACAAGCTAATACGGTGTTGCGTATAACGCAAGATAATATTTATTTATCATACAACACAAGACATTAAAATAAATTAAAAATATTAATTCACATAAAATCTCAGGGTGTTACCTTCTACCCCCTTAAAATGAATTTCGCACTCCAAATTCGTCGCAGTTATAAATAGTTTACTACATGAAAGTTTCTTTAATATAAACCCAAATCGAAAAAAGGACTTGCAAAACTAAACTTTGAAAACTAAATTATGAAATATAATGGTTACCCAAATTAACTAATCACTGGGTTTCCACATAGGATAACATAGGTGAAAATATGTATATGGAATAGAAATATAACCATCATGTTCTAATGGAGAGTGGTAGAAAACATGGCTATGAAAAAGCCAACAATCACAAATCCATATATTTGTGATTATCTAAGGTACCATCTGATTGATCATATATGAGTGTTATATGACATCATTTTTTTTCAAGATCATTTCCCTAAAGTTGATGAATTTGTTTTTTGCATAAGGATAATTACATTCCTAAATTCAGTGTAAAATCATCATCGGTCATACCATGAAAAATTTCCACTTCATCTCTATTTAAGGAAATGAAGTTCAATTTGTCATTTATGAACTATTAGCAGATCATGCGATAAAATAATAATTCATCCCATCAATCTCAAACATAATTTTAGCAATAGTTATATACATAAGTCCATCTATGGTGATATTTATCGTATATGGTTCCAAAAATGGTCTTATACTTCATCTATCATACCACATAATAAAATAAAACTAATTTCTATAAACCAGGGACTTCCTGCAGGCCAGTGGAAGGTGATGAAGTCCGCCGCACTTCAGTTGTGGGTTCGATTCCCACAACCTTGTCTGACGTGACGGGTTGTCACTCATCCTATGGGTTGTAATTTTTCTAAAACTATACTACTAAAACATTCAAGAAATAATATCAAAAAACAAGTTCTATACTTAAATAATACTATCTGATGTCCAACATAATCCATTCCAATCTTTAGGATTATCCAAAATACATGTGTCCAATATCATAGTATAAAGAAACTGATTACTTGAAAGGTCACAAAACAACCACATGAATACCATCATTTATCCCCCATATATCATAAGATATATCTTGTTAGTCACATTCCAAACATGTGAATACCTTAATCATGTATTCTTTTAAAAAATTAATACCCGTTGAACCATAGGGAAAACATGAATGCTATCAAAAGTTAACTCTTTCCACATACCAAAACCCCAAAATTCCTATATACTCAAACTAAGATATCACTTTGTCCTTATATCATTCATTAGCTCATGAATACTATAAAAAATTTCATTTTCTCCTTATCCCTTCATTATGAAAATATCATTTACTTTCCAAAAATATTTCAATGACTTTTCATGGTTACCGGTACCATATAATTATTGAAAATCACAATGGACCAATACATAGATATTCCAATATACCATAAAAGTACCTTAACAACATTATTCTTGAATAACAATACATAAACACTTCAATCCATCCTCCTCAATGATTTTCATTGAATAAGTCCTTCCTTGATTTAGAAGTAACCTCTTAGGTCTGGGCATTGAGTTGGGTAATGCCCATGTTCTCCACAGATAAGACATTGAACTCCATAAGAGTCGGCCACTCTATGACCCTTTTCTCCACACAAATAACATCTTACCCTTCATTTTATGTATTCATAAATGTTCTTATTAACTTCTTTATAAATCTCAATATTCCATTCTCTATGCTCCTCACCAAGAGAACATGCCTAAAAGTCCATCTTCCTCTTATTTGATGAATTAGGAATACCACTAAAGTTCACCATGTTAATCATATATCGCGATGACTGATTCAACATAATCACAAAATCATTCTTTCTAGGAATTATGCAATTTTGTTGCTCATAGTCACCAATTTGTCCATTGGATTCAATCGTGACCCAATTCCTTCTTGTTCCCTCCATTGACTAAAACAAAAAACCATGGTGTAAGAAACAGTTAAAATAACAAAGAACCACATAATCATAAAAAGTATAACTTATCACACATTCTTTAATCCATGACACCTTTGCTTGACCCTAGGTTATTCATGATCATCAACATAATTCTAGGACTGTATTCTATAGTTATACAAAACCTTAGGGACATCCCTAGACATACCTTAGAAATATCTCTAGGGATCTCTCTAAAGTTTTCACATCCTAGTTTCCAAAGGATAACTAAACCTTTATTCTAATACGAACTATAGAGACCCAAACATGACGTACATCGACATTAAATTACTTTTGAGGAATACATAATACATAACAAAAACCAACACTCAAGGATCGTAATAGTTTAGTGTCTTTGGAAACTCGGAAAAATAATTGTCTTCTAATCATGGTGAAATATCTTCAACATCTCCCATAAGGATCTTCCCCTTTTTTTTCTTACCTAAAACCATTCGTTATATCTTGGTGAAAATAAAACATATAAAGGGTGAGCTCAAATGCTCAATAAGGGTAAGCATGGATAAAATAAACCAACCATATACATTTGGACTTAAAAACATGAGCATAATGTTTAGACATCAAAATCTTGAGAAATGACAAAAAAAATGGAAGTACATAAGGCATAGATCATAATGGAACATAAATAGTGATAAAATAGAATGGGAATAAAGCATGTAATTGTGGAAAACTATTAATAACTTTATATGATTTCCATAGTACCAAGTCATTGCTACAAAGACCATCTTAGTGGAAAAAGTCCCTTATTGAATCGATTTCACTCCTCGTTCGAGTCATGAATCAGTGAATATGATTAATTTACCATTCCAACCATGTATATATCATGAGATATAAATCTTTAACCAATATATTGGGGGGAGATATAGGTCCCACCAATGTTATAGTGAACCCATTTTTATGTGCGCCACAAAATCATAAATCATACATCATAGCATAAACCATGTAATAAAATTGGATTCATAAACATCGTGACATCATAAAACAATTCATATAAGATAATGAAATTCATAAAAATAATTCCATAATAAAATAATCAAATCAATTTAATAATAGGGATAGAAACATAACCCTATAATATATTAGATGGAAAATAATTTTGATAAGACACTTGAACTCCATTCTTGAGGAAAATTTCTTTTCCACTTCAAATTTTTTTTCCATTATTATCATGTCAAACAATTTTATACTAATATAAGTTGATTAAAAATAAACATGAAAATTTGTAAAGTAATCATCATGGAAATAATGCTCTATGAATTCATAAAAATCCTTTCATGTTGTATAAGTTAAAAAAACATTATTCTCGTACTTTGGCCGAAAATGTCAAAAAGTTCCTCGTATGGTAAATAAAAGAAAGATTCCTTCTATAACATAGTGTAAAAGTCAAAGAGGGGTAAAAATGACTTTAAATATATAAGGAATAATATTAAACACTTTATGAAAAAAAATTATGGACATGGATGAAAAATGTAACCCCAGTAAATACATACTTATAAGCAATCTCAGATAAAAATTAGGTTGCAAAATTATCACTTACCTTAGATCCGATATACTTCGTACATATCCAAACCTCCTGTATAATGATTTAAATGGTGTAATTTACTTATTAAATAATCATATTCATTGTTATGAAATCATATATGGTTTACTTATGACTTCATATTACCTGTTATTTTGTAAATTCCAAGTTAAAGCAGCGTTTTGGGTAAAATCGTTTCATTTATCTTACGTGTTTAGACTTGTTGTTCTTGATATTATTATTAAATTTATCTTTATTTACATACTAAAAAAATATAAAACATGATTTATATATCATATATATTCAGTATATATATATATAATAAATCGATAAATGAAATGAAATACACCATTCATTGAGACGGTAAGTCGTACATTCGCATGAACGTTGTTTTCCTTTCCTTATTGACTTGAATAGAAGTAAGTAGAAGAAATATATATATATATATATATATATATATATATATATGTATATACATAAATCCAGTAGATTTATCATTTAATATATTTCATTATTATTCATTATATATACTTTATAAGCATTCTTGAGTTGTTAATATGGAGAATGAATCTCATCGCGTCGTGGAGACAGTAATCTGTACGTA
The DNA here is from genome assembly GCA_963277665.1 of Viscum album. Taxonomy (NCBI): domain Eukaryota; kingdom Viridiplantae; phylum Streptophyta; class Magnoliopsida; order Santalales; family Viscaceae; genus Viscum; species Viscum album. The sequence goes on from CAUJRU010000232.1 coordinate 606,618, forward strand.
CACACGAGAGATGATATCATTCCCATAATAATTTAATTGAATTGGGATGGATGATATAATATCTCAGAATAATTATGATGTTATAATAACTATATATAGTTATTATTTACACCATTATATCCATCCAAGTATGGTGGTGGTGGAAAAACTAATTACACCACGGCGTGGAGACGGTATTCCGTACGTACGAACACATGGTGATTTCATTTTCCGTAGGATGGATAGAAGGTGAAATGGGGTTTTTTCATATTTATAATAAAATATCAGTATATTAGTGATACTTATGTTATTACTTTATAATGAAACAACTAAAGAAGAAGAAGTTTAAGAAGAAAAAAACTTGAAACAATCAGTAGAAGAGATTACTACTTCTTTGATGCACCTCTTTTAATAAATTTCATAAGGAACTAGAGTTGGTTTTTTGATGATACCCAAACCTCTATAATGTGTCTAGGGAAGTTGATAAGGTAAATGGGTAGGGTTTTGATGATCTTGAAGGCTCAAAATTGTGCAAAGAAAAGAGGGAGGTGGTTCCCTTTTATAAGGGATGAGAGTGGCACTTTAGAAAAAACTTAAAAGATTATTTTTTAATAAAATAATATTCGGTTTATAATAGCTCCAAATTAATTTATTTAGAAGCTAAAGTGGGGATGGGTCGAAAAACTCTCAACCAATAGGTTTTAGACATGTTTAGGTTACTATTTTAACATTATCATTTAGATTTAACTCTATGTTAAATAATTTATTTTTTACCGCGTCTTCTTGTTTTCTTACACTATATGATTAATTAACATAATATAACAAGCCAAAAGAACCCAAAGTGGATTATTATTAATATATATAACCTTATCTAAGTCATTTTTTCTAACCTTAGATTTTTAAGAATATAATAACAATTAATAATATAATATTTGTTTTCAAAACTATTTTATGTCAATTTTGACACTATTTGGTAATTGATTTTGTGAAAATCATAACAACATGATTAGTTCGAAAAAAATTAATGAAATCAATAATAACATGTCATATTAACCTATAAATTTATTGGAATTCATAAAAAGTCTCAAATTACATTTATTTGGGTATTTATATCATCAATTATGTTAATATTTCATTAATAAGGTAATTACTGCATCATCATTGTGTCATAAATAAATTAAACTTTTTAATGTCTAAAAATTATAAATAAAATTCCATTATGGTGGAAATATTGTTATCTTTCTAATGAATTTTTGTAGTTGAATTTATCTTATGTATAAACCTATATTAAAAATGGTTTAGTTATTAAACTCTGATTTTAACTCTTTTAACTCTTCTTTAAATATAATAATAATAAGTATCCTAATCTAAAGAAAGTGAACCTAAAGAGTAATATTTTATTCCTAAGGTAGTTTTTGATCGAATTAGACTTATCCAATAGAATTAGGACATGTTTTAGGGTAATAATAAAATCATTTTTACCCTTAATTACCCTATTTACTTTTAACAGTGGTAAATAAAAGTAAAAAGTTACTATTCACAAAAAATTATTTTTTTTCTTTTAAACCACTTTTTACTCCTTGATATTAACCGTGTCTCTCAGATTTTCGAAATTCAACTCACATAATTAGTAAAATTACGTTTTATGTACAATTGAAAATGCTCCTAGGAGGTGGGTAAAAGACGGTGAAAAGTTCAATAAAATTTTTATATATCTAAAATTATTATAAAATGACTTCAATGAATTACATTGAACTTATATAAGTATTATGTATCTATTTTGACCTAAAATAAATTTAAATAAAATAAATTATCATTTAAATAAAAATTCGGTCTTAACCAATAACTTAGTGTTTTCACTATTCATCAAAAATTGAATGTTTTCAAAAAAATACCAAAATTTTACCCTAGGCTAATTTCGACATTCTAAATTCAATAATGATGTCCATTTTGAAGGATAAAATTTATAAAATTTTGAAAAGTGGGTATTACTATTCATAACGGCATGTTTATATAATATTTTCATAACATATCGTTGTTTAGTGAAACTCAGTATTGCGTACAACACACGCTATCAAGGAAGGTCGCGATTGCGTGTAATGCAAGCCAAGTCAGGGTTGCATGTAAGAAAAGATTCCTTTGTTGTTTTGTATAATATAATCCAACCAAATTTCATTTATAAATTGAATATATATATATACACACAATGTTGCGTAGAATAACTTCTATCAAACAAACATGAAATTTTGTGTAACACGATCCAAGAATAGTGTTTCATATACAGAAAGCTAATATGGTGTTGCATATAGCGCAAGATAATCTTGGTTTATCATAAAACACAAGACATCAAATGAATTAATAAGAATACTTCTCATAAAATCATGGGTTGTTAAACCAGTGTTGGTGTGGTGGCCGATGTATCCATACACTAGGACTCTGACATCTGATTTCCGACTCAGTGCATGAAAACACTGATTGTGTGTGTGTTTCATTTGAAAAGTTCTCTTTGTGATCTCATTGGGCCATCTCCCCAGGTATACCTTATTGACCGTGGTGAAACTGTTTCTTTTCAGGATGGCCCCACGTAGAGAACCATCCAGGGTTCCAGGCTTGGTATGAGATGGCAGCCCACCGAGCGACGAGGCCTCGGTGTAGGGCCCAATCACAGTGGAGGCACCAGCGGTACCACTACTCATTGGGCCACCGATGCCACCAGCCCCAGAAGCAGAGAGTGCACGCTGCCTGAGTGTGTTACACAAGTTCCAGCGCCAGAGGCCGCCCAGGGTTAGGGGTGAGATGGACCCGCAGGCAGCTGGGGATTGGCTAGAGGCTGTGGTGAGATTCTTCAGACTGGTAGGAATAGAAGCCAACCTTATGGAGATCCTTATCATGAGTCTCATTCAGGCAGCAGTAGGGAGTTGGTGGAGCCTGATGATCCATGTGCATGACGAGGTGATAATTCTCTGGGAAAACTTCGAGAGCCTATATCGGGAAGAGTTAGTCCCAGCCACCCTACGTGCAGTGCGGATACATGAGCTACTTCATCTGCAGCAGGGCAGCATGATGATGTCATAGTACTCAGCGAGGTTCATCGACCTCTCACGCTAATCCACAGATATAGTGCGGGATCCATTCTTCAGGTCTCGGACCTTTGAGCAGGGGTTCAGGCGAGAGATTAGGGCTTTGATGATCTCCCTAAGTATCCCGATGTAGGCGGCGGTGTTGAAGTGATCCCTCTTAGTGGAGATTTTCCTTGATGAGCAATCACCAGCAGTGAGACCCACCACCGGGAATCACGTAGTAGAGTCTTCTGTAACTGGTAGTAGGCAGATGTAACAAAGATCCAAGAAGACCAGGCCATTTGGTGGACGACCTCAGGATACGGGTTTGGTGGTGTGGGGCACACAAGATAGAGCCCGTCATATGATGGTCAGGTAGTGCTACGCATGCAACAGGCAGGGTCACACGACTTGTGACTATCCGACGCGCCGTGTAGATGATCAGCAGACGGTCGAAGGACCACCTAGGTAGAGACATAAGTTCAATCCAGGCGGTCCGTAGAGTGTGGGAGGACATGGCAGAGAAGCTGCTTGAGTAGATGGTGGTGGGATATGTTCTAAGGTGTTACCGCCACCACCACCAGGAGGTCCACCCCGACCGTAGGGAGCAGGTGGACATATGAGAGCTCAGCTCTAGGTAGTTGTGGATTACGATCATGGTGCTCCAGATATGATTCAAGGTATGGTCTGTATCTACTCCACCATATCTATTGTACTTATAGACACAGGTTCCATTCACACTTTCATTGCCACTGCCCCCATTCGGAGCTCGGAGATTCATACGTATCTGTTGGCTCGATCATTACATCTAGAGACTCCTATGGGAGTGGATTCGATGATTATGCACTGGTGCCGGGAGTGTGATCTTACTCTAGAAGGCGAGAGCTTCGGCTGGGATCTCCTAGTAGCAACATCGAGGCCCTTCGACATTATCTTGGGTATGGACTTGTTATCTACAGTACATGCTCATATTGACTATATTAGGTCGAAAGTGCAGTGTGTCTGTGGGAATGGTACTAGGTTTACATTCACCGGTGAAAAGGGAGCCTTTGCAGTGCAAGATGGACTTATCCTGAGCAGGGGGTAGCCGATTACTCATTAGCTGGAATGCCTTATCCTTGAAGTTGTTGACGTGTAGAGTCCCAGCTATCCTATTGTGGTGTATCATTATGCGGATGTTTTCCCTGATGAGGTTCTAGGACTACCACCTCGTAGATAGGAATACTATTACATCAACTTGTATCCTGGGATGACACTCAAATCTATTCAAGTGTATTAGATGGTTCCCACATAGTTTCGTGAGCTGCTAGTACAGCTGGGGGACTTATAGGAAAAGTGGATTGTCAGACCTAGTGTTTCACAATGGGCTTCCCTGGTTTTGTTCGCCAAGAAGGAGGATGGGAGTTTGAAGCTCTGTGTGGACTACCGGCACCTGAACTAGGTGACAGTGAAGAACAAGTATCCACTTACGAATATTTATGACCTCTTCAATCAGTTTAAGGGATAATGTTGGTTCTCAAACATAGACCTCCAATCAGGCTAGCACCAGCTCAGAGTACGGGACGAGGATGTGCAGAAGACAGCTTTCAGATGTCGGTATGGCCACTATGAGTTCCTGGTTATGACATTCGGTGTAACCAATTCACCAGCTGTGTTCATGGGACATACAAACAGGATATTCCAGCCATACCATGATCGCTTGTGGTAGTCTTAATCGATAACATTCTGATCTACTAAACTACCGATGTGGAGCATGCCTATCATTTGCGGATAGTACTGGACACACTCCGAGAGCACCAGCTTTATAGTAAGATCTCAAAGTGCCAGTTCTGGATCCAAGAGGTTCACTTTCTTGGACACGTCATCTCATAGGCTGATGTTTCTATGGATCCAGTGAATATTGAGGCTGTGCTAGCTTGGGAGACACCCAGGAGTGTAACGGAGGTACGAAGTTTCCTAGGTCTGGCCGGTTATTATCGGAGATTTTTGCAAGACTTCTCCAGAGTTGCATCACACTTATCGGCATTGATGAAGAAGTGGCATCCCTTTGTGTGGTCAGAAAGGTGCCAACGGAGTTTTCAAGTGTTGAGGTATAGGATGACTAGTGCGCCCATCTTAAGGCTACCAGAGGAGGGTGTTGTGAACATGGTCAACTAAAATGCATCAGGGACCGGGCTTGGATGCGTCCTGATGCAGGATAGAGAAGTGATATCTTATGGTTCTCGTCAGATGAGACAGCATGAGCCGAACCATGCCACCCATTACATGGAATTAGCATCAGTGGTCTTCGCCTTGAATATGTGGCGACACTATCTGATGGGAGAGCGTTTAAAAGTATACTCTGACCACCAGAGTCTCTGGTATATCTTCTCGCAAGAAGGATCCGAACCTGAGACAGCGACATAGTCTTGAGTTCCTCCAGGACTATGATTTTGAGATAGTCGATGCTCCTCAGAAGGGGAACGTTATAGAAGATTCTCTTAATAGGATATTAGGTATTTAACTTCTAGGAGAGGCGACTGAGAAGCTAGCCACTTTTCATATTTCTTATGTGGACTGAGATAGAGCATCTTTCTTGCATTCTCTTACAGTCACACCCCCACTATTTCAGACAGTCAGGGAGGCGCAACATGAGGATGCTGACTGTGAGGCTTGACGTGCACAGATATCCACAGGGCAGGCACCTGATGGAATTTCTATATGTGGGGAGTACATTATCTTCTTCAGAGGATGTGCCATGGTACCATCGTCACTTTGGGAGGTAGTGTTGATGGAATTCCACACATCACCTCTAGAGGTACATCCAGGTGTGGAGAAGATGTACCAGGACCTTTGATGACAGCACTGGTGGCCAGGTATGAAGATGGTAGTAGAAGAGTTTGTCTCTCAATACCTCACTTGTCAGTAAGTGAAGGTGGAGCACCATGTACAAGTAGGCTTGGTTCATCCTTTAAAGGTCCCAAAGTGGAAGTGGGATGGGATATCCACGGACTTCGTGACAGGACTTCCACGTACCTCCTAGGGACATGACTCGATTTGGGTGATCGTCGACCGACTCACCAAGTCATCCCACTTCCTACAGATCAGAGAGTGGGGTTCAGCAGAGAGCATGGGATTCCTATATGTGCCGGAGATTGTATGACTATTTAGGGTACCTTTGACGATTATCTTCAATCCTGATGAATGTTTCACTTCCCAACTATGGAAGGTGTTGTAGGAGGCTTTCGAGACATAGCTTCGTTTGAGCACCACCTTCCATCCTCACAGGGATGGCCAGACTGAGAGGACCATTCATACTCTCGAAGACATGCTCCATGCATGAGTCCTTGACTTCAGTCGTCGCTTTGAGGAACACATTCCTTTGGTGGAGTTTGCATACAATAACAGCTAACACTCCACCATCGGGATAGATCCTTTTTAGGCCTTGTATGGTCGACCTTGCAGATCGCCACTGTGCTGGACAGACCCAGGGTAATCAACACTAGTGGGACCAGAGATAGTACAGGCTACCACAGAGAAGGTGAAGATCATCCATGAGCAAACTAAGACTGCACAGAGAAGGAAGAAGTCATATGTTGACATGAGGCAGAGGCCTCTGTAGTTTGAGGAAGATGACCATGTCTTTCTCTGGGTCGCACCTCGAAGAGGTCTGTAGAGATTTGGCCGAGGTGGGAAGTTATCTATGAGATTCGTAGAACCTTCCCAGGTCATCAGCAGAGTAGGTGCGGTGGATTACCGCCTGACACATCCACCTCAGTTGCACCAGGTGGAAGACGTTTTTCACGTATCTCAGCTGAGGAGATATGTGCATGATACTACTCATATCATAGACTAGGGAAAGTTTGACATCGATGATGGGGTGACCTTTTCAGAGGTTCCAATGGATATAGAGTATCGAAAAGAGAGAGTCCATCATGGGTGATCAATATCTTTGGTGCATGTGCGATGGTAACATGGGAACCTCCATGAGAGAACATGGGAGTGGGAGGCTTAGATTCATGATCAGTACCCCCATTTTTTCCTAGTTTTTGAGTTTTGTCTTTCAGGTATGCAAAACTCTGAGGTGGGGAGAATGTAAAGAGTAAAAAATCCATGTAATGGTTTATTAAATTATATAGAATTAGTTCAAGTATGTGGTTTCTAATGGCACGTAATTCTGAGGCTTGGAGTTCCCGGAATGTTTTTCCAAAGTTTCTGAGTATGTCAAGTGAACATAAGAGCAGGTTTTGGTAACATTAGAACTGGTGCTTGGAATTGAAATCTGAGGGTACCATTGAACTCAAAATTCCATTGATTGCTTAAGGGGACCTTCACCTGAGCTTTGTTTGGTCATGAAAATATGATAGTTTTCCCACATTTCATGGTGGATAAAAAAGGAGGAATAAAATAAATTTTTCAAAACATAAATTTTATTTTCATCAAATATTTTTGAATTAAAGTGGGGTCCTCCCAAACTAAACCCCTACTTTAACTCTTTCCAACCCACCTTCCTTCATTAAATGAAGTGATTAGAGGGAGAATCCTCTAATTGATGTGTTTTATCCCCTCTTTTAGGAGTTGCAGGAATTGGTATTTTGGCTGTTGGTGGAAACCATAGAGGAAGAACTCTTCTTCTACCAAAAACGAACATCTTCTTCTTCTTTAATCTCCTACCGGAATAAGGGAGGAAGCACCATTGTTTCATCTAGAAATGGGTATGGCCTTTTTTATTTAAGTGTCAATGTTTCCAATCAGTTTCTAACGGGTTTATTCGTAGAACTAGAAACACCTAATGATTCTATATTCATTTGGACCTAAATTCCAAAGGTAGGTTCTCATTAGTTGTGGACCTATGAGGCTTATGAATTTTCATTCGTCGAGAGGATGCGAGTTCAGGCTCATCAAACTTTTTTGGGGGGAATTATTGCCTACTCCAGGACTCTCTTATAGATTTATGTTATGTTCATGAATCCTTATAAATTCACCAAACATGAAAATGAGTTTTCCTTTCGTTTTGGCAATTGACGATTGATATGTATCATAATTTGAGAGTATTTTATATGTATTTGGGGTTCTTTATCGATGGAGAATCATCCATATGTACTTGATATTCTTAGGCAATTGTATCCTTCAATACACTATATAGAAATATCTTGGTCATTTTGATGACCATACTGGTTTTAAAGCCACTCAGTGGGGAACTTAAAGTTTATTGTCATTCAGAATGACATGGATTATTTCAGAGTTGGGATCGTACCTGCAGATGGGCTACCTACATATCCTCGTTAAAAATAAATCAGAACCCATGTAGTTTGATAATATGGATAAATTTTAACGTCATATGGGATGGAAAAGAATTAATGAATGATGGGCTTGGACCATATAAATGCTTCTTATTTACTCTAATTTTAATGTAGTGATCTATGTCCACGTAGTTCGGGTGAAGAAATTTGGTGATTATGCATGGTTAATGGCCCAAAAAGATATGTTGTGATTACTTTTACACTATATGCTCATGTGATTCATGATCGGTGTGAGAAATAAGAGGTATCAGTAAACCTGACGATTGTGCCATTGAAGATACTATCATAATAAATGATGTGGGGCATATGTATGCAAGACTACCCAAGTAGATGAAGACAATGAATTCATTCAGGATTGAAGCCCAGGAGCAGGGTCCATAAAGGTATTTGTACTTTATAGAGATTTGGAGTTTTAACCCAGGGCTTAATCCTGAGAAGGAGGCCAAAGTTAAAAGGGACTTATGATTGGGGCTTATTTCTGAGAAGGAGGCCCAAATCAAAAGAATTTAATATTGGGGCTTACTCCTGATGAGGATTCCCATGTTAAGGGGACTTATAACTTGGGGATTATTCCTAATAAGGAGGACCAAACTAAGGGAACTTGGGGCTTACTCCTGAGGAGGATTCCCTAATTCAAAAGATCTTCTCATCTTAAAGGATGAGGTTGCATGGAAGAAACCTCTAACCATGGTCACATAAAGCTTCTAAGTCATGAAGTTTTGGTAGATGTTCTCACATAATTAATTTTAGATAAGGAAGCCAAAAAAGGAACCATTCCATAAATGGATTTAAATAGGGATTCAAGGGATAATATCTTGAAGAGGATAGGTGAACGAGAGAGAGGAACACAAATGAAGATGGCATACAAGTTCAGGTCGTGTAAATCATTTGGTGCGCAAGTATTGGCCGCGCAAGTGTACTTCTGTGGCATGGGTTCACCTGGGAGATGATGAATCTGTAGGGTAACACTAGGGTGAGAAATTACTCAATCCTTTAGTATTATCCTAAGATGTTTCCAAAAGGGCAGCGCACAAGTGTTTCCTTTTTTAAGGAGGTGTGGACACTTTGGTGCGCAAGTGATAATGAACTCTAAACAATTTGGCCTTATCCTACTCCTTAAAGTCTTCCATTCTATTTAAAAAGTGACCTTAGAATCTTTCGGAAGAGTTGAGTTGAAGACCTGGGTTACCATAGCTTAAATTTGACTTTTGGAAAATCCCTCCTTGAAATGGGGGCCCACAGGGGCTATTTATAGGCCACCATGCACCTTGGGTGAAAAATCAAATAGGGCACGCATGTGAGCTACGCAACCCATATGTGGCGTGTAAGTAACTTGTGCGGTGTGCAAGTAACTTGCGCGCCTCACTCCAAGTGGGCTCTTGGTCCACGCCTTCGTCAATGTTTTTTGATGTTCTTGGAAGGGTGACTCTCTTTGAACTTAATTTATTACCCTTTTCCATTCGTTGGACTCTGTGATGTAATGGAGCATCAAAAAAGGACCCCCCTCAGAGATGGATCTGAAAAGGAAAGAGGATATGGCTCTGTGGTAATGCAGGAGAAATCATGGGTTTGTGGCACGCAAGTTCAGCGTGCATATGCTGGGGTGCGCAAGTATAGTGCGCAGGTGGTCTGGAACGCCTATGTATACAAGCTCACACTTGTACAACCTCACTCGGCTTCCATAAAATTGAGCTCTTGTCATTCAGGTGCTTCTGTCTCTAATGAATCACCCTCCTTTTATTATACCGCGCTTCTGCAGATGGTATTTGACTTGTGCGCCATGATTAGGGCGGAAAGACTTGCACGACAGATTTGACTTATGCACCACGTTTGGGACTTGCACGCCTTAATTCCTTTTCCATTTTTTTTTAATTTCCTACATCAAAATTTCACAAAACAAACTTACTTAAAAGTTTATTGTTTGATCTTTGTGCAGATTCAATGGTTCCCAAATGAATTGGATCAACTAATGAGTTGTCCAGGAAGAGAATAGATGACATGATGAACGTCGTCGACCATGACTATTATGTTATCTGTGAAAGCACTCTCCCAGATTTGGTTAATTACTTGAAGAAATATCATACCAATTCCCTATAGAGAATCTAATTTCCTTTGTATGGACATGGTCATCTGCAAGGATTCAATGTTCCAGAGGCAAAGAATTATATCCCTCATGACTGGTTTCAAACCTCCACCAACTTCTCCTCGAAAAATGTCTTAGTTACAGGATCATTTTTCAATGATGGGACATTGGAGAAGGCATACATAATCCATCACATCCCATGTACTCCAGATCTGAAGCCTCAAATGCCTACGTTGCTACTGCATTGCTATCCCTCTATTTTCCAAAATTCTCAGATGGACTAATCTAAGGGATGGAAGAAGAGTTTGGATTTCATTCCTGGAAGAGGTGTGAACCTAAATTGGATGTGGGAATATTGGGTGATACAAACCTATGTATTGTTTGTCGATGATCTGAAGGGAGCTGCAATATATGAAGTTATCTGGGCTAGGTAGACATATGTCTACTGGAATTAAAATTTCGTGCTAGAGTCAATCAGTCATTGGTGCCCAGAAACGAATTATTTCCATCTGACTCATGGATAAGTACCCATCAATTTGTGGGATGTATTAAATATTTCATTGGATCCAATTTTGGGAGATATGTATGATGAATTCACCCCTGCCAAGGTGACCTGTAATGATTCGTAGAAGACTCTAGCTTTGGATCGAGAGTTTATTAAAATTTTCTACAAGCTTAATAATACCACCACCACGAAATAACACTCAAAAAAAGATATCCATCAAGAGGAGTGGATGGAACAGTTTTTAATTAAGAAGATAGAGGAGGGAACTTCCTGAACTCGTCCTACTAGTTTCCGTAGAGAAGCAAAGAGGGGTGATTTGGGCACATTTTGGCCAACTCTGGAATCAAGAGAGTTTGATAGGTGGGGGTATGAAGTGAACCAGAAAATTCCAGAGAAGACCCATCTAGCTTGATTTTTGGCCTTGTGACACAGTGTTTACCTTTTACTAGTTCAAGATTCAAAAGGAGGTGAGTGGTCGGGGACCTTTGTTGTTGCGGCCAAGCTGGCTGAAAGGAAGATGGTTGGGTTGGCCACCCCAGTTTTGGGAATGATTCATAGGAGATCACTTCCTGTTTATATGTGTATGTCTCTTCTAAGAATAGTGGTACCATTCTATGTTTTACGGGGATGGATCACCACCCACTTCAGAACATATGTTGTACGAAGTGCGGTACAGGTTTCTGGAAGTTCTTTTCGGCCATCTATTCAGGACTTTTCTGGAATTTCTCCCTTATCCCTCAATGCTTATGATATCAAAATAAGGTTAAGCATGGTCAAGGAGTTTCAATTCTTTCCTTATGGAAATCCACCAACGGGGCGATTTTTTGTTGATGGAATAGCCATCCTGGAGTTAAGGGTATATATGCTAGCATGTAGAGATGGTACACCTGCCATGAGGATTGACAGAGAAATTATATGTGAGACTTATGCTCCATACAGATTTGCACGTCAATTCAAATTTCTGCAGAAAATTACCGTATCCCCTCTAGTGCATGTCAGGTTAGAGCAGGATAAGATGGTTTCTTGTCAACTATGGTTGCTGATATCTATGGAGAAGACTGGGGCAGTATTGGATCTACCTACTGTTGAAGCGGAAAGTCGATTGACTACATGGTATGCCGAGAGCTGGGTAGCATCATACCATGAAGGGGTATTAAATCAACTGGTCTCTCAGGTGAGGATAAAGAAGAGAACAATTATGAAAGAAGATTTTCCTTTGGAAGGTGACTCTTCCTCACCCGGAGCTGATTCACAGGATTCTTCAACCGGAGCCGATTCACTGGATTCCCCGGTTGGGGATGATGAGGCTTGAAATACATCAAAGGCCTCGTGCCAGATATAATCCTCCTGCTAGAGTCAAGAGACATACTCCATCGACTCCTGGTAAGTTACATCATTGAGGCAATTTAGTCTCCATTATTTTAAATAGCAACAAGTTACATTTTCTTATCCTTTATCTGTGATTGCAGGAGATGGGAAGAAGTTAAAGTCCCAGATTATAAGACCCTCCTCGCGGCCTTATGGTGCACATTCTGAATATTTACATCCACAGGATGTCCGTACATGGTGAAGTTCATACTGTGATGCTGAAAACCGCCTGGATTGACATATGTGAAGGGATGCATATCACTGGAGAGGGGAATCTCTGGGCTTCCTCTGACATCCGTTTTGAGGAAATCCCTAATGATGTGAGGGCTTACATCAATGAGCTGGAAATTATCATATATTCCACTAATGAGTCAGTTCTTGTCACCAAGCGGGTAAAGGAAATGATGGACCATGGTACCATTGAGGGGATTGGTCTTCCATTAGACGAAGAGTGGCATGATTATGTGGCTCCTGAAGATGTATATTTCATTTTTCTCATATTTATTTTTTCTTTGAAATTAGAATTTATTCAAAGAATTGTTATTCAAGGAAATAATCTTCTTCATCCATTAATGGGTAAAGAAAACAACCACTGATATCCCTTATCCGTGGTGTAGCCCTGGTGGCACCGCTCTTGGAGTCACTGAATCACCTCGTGAGTCGGGTGAAGTATCTCTAGGCCAGCAAGTCATGGATGAGGAGTTAGAAAGGGAGTTATTGTCTCTGATACCTGTTTTCAAAGATGATGACGCCAATCAAACCAAAAAGGACCACAAGCAAAGGCATCGAAGAAAAATACCACAGTCAAACGCTTCATCAGTAGTGGTAATTCTTTCTGGCAGTCATGAATCTTAACTTATGAAAAAGTGCTCAACCTTCTCAGGATTGCAGGGGCTTCTTTAGTTTCAACTTTAAGGTAAATGACTGAACATCCTCAGAGTACAGTGGAAGGTGTTGTAGAATGGCCACAATTTCCTGCTAAAATGGTTGTTCTTGAAGAAATACCGAGAGAAGATGATCTGAGGTATGTTCCCAACACCGCTTCGGTTTCTGATGCCAGGAGATTAAAGACTTCTGGTAAATTTAAAAATACTTCATAGAACCTCAAATGAGACAACAACTGACTTCCATTCTCTGATTTTTTTAAGTTCAAAACATGCACCAAAACATTTGGCAACCACCAAAGCTGACCCCAAAACTGTCTTTGAAGAAGATACCCAGGGTCAGAGATAGCAAGATGAAAGTCATGAAGAAGACTGGCCAAGTTCTCCCACTAGTGAGACTAACCTGGGATCTTGGTCATCATTGGATAAAATGGTGAATATTGGCATGTCCATTGAAGAAATTTTAGAACATGTCAAATTACCACATGATTTAGATGATTTTGGATATCTAGTTATAGAATCAACTAGACATGAGTTTCATTATTTTTCATGTTAATATTATCATGATTATACTTCTAACCATGTTTGGTTAAAAAAATGTACAGTTCCATATGAAAAAACATTTGAACCAACAATGCTTTAATGGAGTGTAGACATTGATTTCAACCCTATTATTGTAGAAACACTGGCTCAGGTTGAACTTAACATGGTAGATCCTCCAGAAACTCATCCTGAAAATCCTGTTGAAGCTAGGAAAGATGGGGAGAAATCTTCACAAGTTTCTAATCTACTGTTACGTAAAAGATGATGATATTTGTGGCTTACTTAACCTGTAAGAAAATAAATCACCTTTTAATATCCTTTGAAACTAACCATACATTCAATTGACCAAACATGTCTGTTAACATCAATGGCTAGATCTGGAGGTGTATCTTTAGCCTTAGCCCAAACAGTAGCAGAAGATGAAGAAACCAGGGTCAGGGAACGAGTAGAATAGGGCACTTCCTTATGTGAATCAATACCAGACTATGTTCCCCCTTGTGATATTGATTCAGAATCAGACCCACAGGTGCAAAAGGGGCTCCAATTCTAATGTCTCAAGGCATGGTAAAATATATGGAAGATAGTATCTGAGGTTCCTGTTGAAGAGATTCCTTCAAAAATTCCAACAAATTCATCCATGTTCATCAAGCTGGGACTTGGCGGTTTTGGATATCAAGAAATCCATGTCATAGTGAAAAAAGTCATTCGAAGGATGGAGAAAGGGGAAAAGGGTCATCAAGACCTGATCAGAGCTAGATTGCTGACCAATATCATTGAATTTCAGGCTGCAGTGTTTTGAGATGAGGCAAATCATGCCGCAAAGCTAATGGAGCTAAATCAAAAGATCAAGGAGAAGATTGTCCAGCAGTTTTACCTTCAGCAATAGATATATGTTATTACTGGGGAGCTTAACCAGCATCATAATTCATTGATAGAAGTCCAAGCATATGGTATAAAATCCATCAAATATTCCAAAGAAGCACTTTGTCGAGTTGAAGAGAGTGAAGATGGTCAAGTAAATGAACTTCAACTGGCTGGTGATAAAGCTTGGGATGTTGTGAAATAGATGAGAAATCATGTTTAAAGCCTTCTTTAATTTCTGAAAAAAGAGAAGAGACTCCAATCTATAGATGTTCTTCTAATCTTGTTCATAAATGAAAAATAGTTCACCTTCAATCATCTGTACCATCATCTTTTTGATAATTTCTTTACATTTTACCTAATCCAACGGGCCTAGTGAACATAGTTTGATTTTTTACTAGAGTTATATAAACAACCCAACAGACTTTGCATCTTTTAATTGATCAATATTTCCTAAATCATACAACATGTATGTTTAGCGAGCTGGGACTCGACATTTGGTCAGAGTACCCTTTATATATTCCCAATTTAATGAGTACCATGTCTTTTGTTATTGGCAGTTTAAATTCATGCATGTTGGACTATAAAAATGGTAATATTTAAGGTCGAATAGCTTTGACCGAATGGATGATATTGACTGAATTCTTGATAATTTGTTTGGAAAGATATTACGATATTCCAGTATGGTGGGGGGAAACTGTAGACTGTGACTTGAGAAAGTTTGAATCTGAGTAATGACATGGGGAAAGAGCTAAAATTCATTAGAGGATGTCTTTTCTAAGAATTAAGATAGGACTACTTGAAAAACCCATTATGGGGGATGAATTATGCGGGGCCAACTAGGGTATAAGCTGCATAGTCAAATAGTAGTATCTTTTGGATGATAGGTCTGTTATGTAGATAACTTATGCAAGGCCACCTAAGGGAATCTACTGCATAGTCGGACAAAAGAACTCTTAGAAATTTGACTTTCTAATGGTAAAAGTTGAAAAAAAAATTATGAGATTCAAAACTTCCTAATCATAGAGTCTACTTTATGGAGAAAGGCACTTGAATATGAAGAAGATATTTCCAATTAGAATTGTCAAATAATTGGAGTAATGTGACTTCTACAAAGTTCTGACCCAAATGTAGGGAAAAAGGTATTTGTGGTTTTAAATTATATGACTAAAACCGGATATAGAAAAATTATATGACATATGGTCATGTGGTCCAAGGTTATTTCATATTTATCTGAACATATGGAGAAGGAAGAAAATTTAAACCTTAGAAATGAATACATTCATATCATGAAAAAGAGTATGGAACAAATATGTTAAGGATGGCCATTTTTTAACAGATCCCAACATATCACTATTAAGACCAATAGGGAAAAAAGAGGCTTCTCCTAAAAATGATGTTACCATTACTTGGAAAAACCATTATGGAGGTTGAATTATGTAGGGCCAACTGGGGAATAAGCTGCATTCTCAAATATTATCATCTTTTGGTTGACAATTCCATTATGTAGACAACTTATGCCGGGCCACCTAAGGGCACATGCTTCATAGTCAGGCAAAAGAACTCTCAGTTATCATACATTTTTCAACAAGAAGTCTAGAAAAGGGTTATGGAGACTGTGAATATAATTTGTATAATGTTTCAATTGGGTCTTGAATTAAGATTCTGGATGTCACTACGTATCTGATTAGGATGAGAATCAAGCCACACGTAGTTCTTGAAATACAGTTTAACGTCATGCAGGATGGGGGCATGGAAGATCTTAGTTTAGGTTCATAGAGCTCATTCCATATTGAGGGAGACAGATCGTGCATTTTTTATAAACTTGAAGTGAATAAAAAACAGGGTGTTCCATATCACACCATGTGCTCTAGGGGGACCTTTTAGCCAAGGGACCGAAAGTGGAGTTTGGGGTTAGGCCCAAAGGCTCAGGGCTGGACTCAGGGAATGCTCGAGAATTCCTACATATCCCATGAGGATGGGAATCAAGCCACATGTAGTTCTTGAAATACCCTTTGTACAGATTTGGTTCGTACATATGAGGGGTAAACAAGAATTTATTGCAATTGTGGTTGGGCCCAAGATTAAAGACTTGGGTTTCACTACGTATCTCATAAGGATGAGAATCAAGACAAATGTAGTTCATGAAATATGACATGGTCAGATACCATGTCAATGGTGATTCTTCTTGAGTGAGGGTATCAGGTATTGTTGCAGCTTATTGTCATATAAGAAAAAAGTGAAAATAGTTTAAGGTCGTATACATGGAACAATACTATTCATTTTAATGTCTTGCAGAAAGGTTAATGGGAGACTGTATAGTTTAACATCATATATTTAGGACGATGGGATGTACACAATTTAACATCATATAGGATGAAATTGAACCAGTATGAATAATACGGTTTATGGGGGATTCACGGATCAACATCATATGGGAATGAGGTGAATTGTTGTGAAGAAAGCGGTTTTGGGCTTGAACCTTAGGAGGTTTCCTACGTACCCAGCCTAAGAGGAAAGGATCAAAGTCTACATAGTTCAATTTAGAGGGATTCAGAGATAGAGGTTTACTTGAGGACAATGAACCAAATATGGTGTTGGGACTTAAGCGTGGTTAGTGGCCCATAGAAGATTTCATGGTTGAAGCTTACTCTAAGTTCATGTGAGTCATTCTCGGTTTGAGAAACAATAGGCAGCAACAGACATGATGATCGTGTTGATAAACATTCAACCATGAAGGATGGTGTGGGTCTTATGCAAGTTTAGCTACCCAGGGCACACATTGAAATGGAGTTTAAAAGACAATTGTTCATGTGGTGATCACAATTTAATGTCATGTGTCACATACATGGGGTGGTTGGAAGTTATTTTCTTATAGCTCAGACGATGCACAATTTAACGTCGTGTTGGACGGTAGGAGGACAAAGATTAATGTCATGTTGGAAGATAGAGGGAGCTATGTAGCTTAATATTCTATATCAAGGACAATGGGTGTATTTATGTTACACAATATACTTCTTCAGGAATCTTGTATTGGTTGGAGTTGTAATGAGTTCTCCATCCATTGATATTAAAGAATAAGCTCCATTGGAGTAGACCCTATGTATTGAGTAAGGTCCTTCCCACTTTGGCTCATGATTTGGAGGCTTCATTCCTAGTATCATTGGGGTTCTGAGGACCAATAACAATTCTCCTTGAATGAATGAACGAAGATGAACTTTTTTATTGAAATAACGTTCTATTCGATTCTGATAGTCTTCTAAATGGTGCAGTGTGCATAATATTTTTTATCTGGTCATTCCAATTCATCCAATCGCTTTTGAGATTATTCATATGTAGATAACTAATCATAATTGGGGAATCTATGATAAGGTAATTATACATCCATAGGAAAGACTAATTCCATTCCATATACCAAAGAATATGTAGTTGATAGTGTATCAGTGCGGGTGGTAGTCCGCTAAGCCCATAGAGCATTAAAAAGTTTATCAGACCCTGACTTTTTATCATTATCCACCATCTTTTGAATTATGTTTCAAGGATTCTTATTGAAATCCTCTACATGACAATTGGTCTCTGCATGATACTGAGATGAATTTTTGGATCTGATATTGTATTCCTGATACAATTTTCTTACCACAGATGAATAGATTTTGGTGTCATTATCCATCAATATGGTATGAGGAATACCAAATCTGGTACTGATGTTGGACTTGAAAAAGTAAAAAATGCTTTTAGAATTTAATTCATTGAGATGTATTGCCTCTACCCATTTGGAAAAGAATTCAGTAGCAACAATAATATACTTAAAAGCTAACAATGCTTTTAGCATTTAAGAATAGAAGTATCCAAGCCTTAGAATTTGACCAAAAATTCCATGTACAAATGGGTGGGCACCACAAACTCCTGCATGTACTTCATTCATGACAATAATTCTCTCTTCACCATCAATACATATGAAGATAATTCCATCAAAACCTCGCCTGTAGAGAATTTTTTGGGGATCTGGGCTATCATAGAGAGTAAAATTGACCACACATCACCGGACTTGTTCTCTACCTTCTCTATTTGGTGGGAGTGTTCCATTTTGAAGGTATTCTCTGATTAGTGTCATCTATCCTGTAGTATGACCACATGGTTTAGAAATGGTGCTGATTTCATTGATTTCCTGTATTCTGATTTGATCATGGGGTGAAACTGTATGACAGTGGGAAATAATGATGATTGTTTCATCCCAATTTGGATCTGCCAGGGCTGTGGTTACATTAGCCAGTGCATCAGATTTGGAATTTTGTGATCATGGGACATAAGAAAATGTCAGTTCTGAGGGAAATTCCACCATTTATTCTCTGACGTAATCACACAAATGGATTAACTCATCCTTTATGATGGTATAATCCCCATTGATTTGTTTGATTACCAAATCTGAATCACCTTTTACCTTCAATTGATTCACCTCTGCCTGAAGCGCCAATTCCAAGCGTACTATGAGAGCTTGATATTTTTCTTCATTTTTTGTACCACCTTCCCACAATAAGAAGGAATAGGGGAGCACTGCATTTTTTGGGGAAATAAGCACGATTCCTAACCCAACATAGTTGAACTTCGGAATTTCCATTTCTTTTCCTATTGGACTTCTGGAGGAACCATCATCGTACATTTCCCATGTTTAAGGATTATATTGAATAGAGAAGACTTCCTAATCAGGAAGTTAAATATTTAAAGAATTGTCTTTTATAGATGGGTGTTCAGCAAGAAAATGGTCCATCACTTGTCTCTTTATTGCCTTTTGAGACACATACTAGATATCAAACTGCTACAAAATAACTGCCCACCTTGCCAGACATCCGGTAAGCATTGGATGACTAATGATAAATTTGATCAGGTTATTGCGAGATACCAAATGGACCTTGTGATGTTGCGGGTAGTGTCTCAATTTTTGAACTGCAAATATTAATGCTACTCATAACTTTTCAATACTTGAATATCGAGTTTCATCCTTAAGCATAGTCCCACTAAGAGAGTAAAGGTTGTTTTCATTCCCAGCATCATTCTTTTGGGAAAGTAAGGCACCCAATGATCGCTCTAAAGTTGTCACATAGGGAATAAATGGTCTTACTTCAATAGGTGGAATTAATAATGGTGGACTCAAGAGATATTTCATGAGAATAACGAATGCTTCTTGACATTCTTCAGTCCATTGGTAGGTGACTCCCTTCTTCATTAATCTGGTTAAGGGTAAACACGTGCCTGGTAAATTGGCAATGAAATTCCGAATATAGGCCAAGTTTCCTTGAATTCATCTTAATTCCTTCAAATTTCTTGGAGGTTACATGTGAATGATTGGTTTTTTCTTCTCATAATCAACTTTGATACCACAATAGCATACAACAAAGCTGTGAAATTTTCCTAAGGTCACCCCGAAAGCACATTTCAAGGGGTTCATCTTTAACTTGTGTTGTTGAAGATTGTTGAATATGATTTTTAAATAGTAAAAGTGATCATAATGTTGTCATTATTTAACCGCCAAATCAACAACATAACATTCCAAAAATTTCCATAAAAGGGTTTGATGATATGGTGCATGGCATGTTGATACGTTGCACCTGCATTCTTTAGGCCAAAGGGAATTACCTGATAGTAAAACACACCATGAGGATATCTGAAGGCTGTAGACTCCTCATCTTCTAGGGCCATTTGTATTTGATTGTTCCCACAGTAATCATCCATGATGGAAAGAGCTTCGTAGCTAGATATTGCGTCAATTAAGAGTTCTATGATCTGAACTAGAAAATCATCCTTGGGAAAATTCCAATTAAGACCACTGAAGTAAATGAAAACTATAATTTTTCAATTCTTCTTTTTCACAGGGAAAATATTAGTCATCCATTTGGGAAATTGAACTTCTCTGTCGAAGTTATCCTTGATAAGCTTATCGACTTTAGTTTCAATTTTGGAGGCATATGTTGGGTGTGTTAATTATTCAGCTTCCTTGAATCCTCGATTTCTTCTAGAAAACCCAAATGATGAATGGAAACATTGGGAGAAAGACTTTTCATTTCTGTATAATTCCAAGAAAATACATCTCGATTTTTCTTTAGAAATTAAGTATACATTTCTTTCTCTTCAAGATTCATGGATGCACTAATTAAAGTGGGGCGTGGATCTTCTTTTAGAGATACCCTCTTCTAATACTAGAGGACCATCCCTGCTATCTTCCTATTCTTCTTCAATATTTTTTACTTCTTCTTTTTCTACTTGCATAGAAGTTGATGAAGTAGAATATCTATGGTCAGGGGAGAAGTTAAAATTTGAACATCTTGAACAAGAGGCTTCCATTTCTGTTCCTATTGATGATGAAGGGTCTTCCTGGGGTGGTAAAGAGGAGATGATGGATTGAGAATCGACATCATTATTTTCCTCTAGTATTTCTATAAATTCTTTTGGTCTGGTTGATTATGTATAGAATTTTTTCATTTCAGCAGATGAAATGAAGACATCTCTATTTAAGCCTTCATCACTGCTTGGTGAATCAACAATTTCTCTGATGATATCTGGTTTATCTGTCGTAATTAACATTATGGAAGTTTCCATAAGAGTGTTTGGATTTTGTTCTATCCTGTCAATTTGACTGATAGGCAACACATAATCTGTACTCACAAGTATGAATAGGTTTACTGGAATCTTTTCCAAACCATTTGGGGCATTAATTTTGGTGACCTTCTTTGGCAGGGATTTTTCCCTTCCCTCCATGTGATAAAATTCTGCCACAATTTATTGATATTCACACATTTTGAATAGGGCCTTGTCACCATTAAATGTACCAATTTCAACATTGAAACAATATTTGAGAAATTTATGGTATGAAAAAGGTACGGCCTCATGTTGATGTAGCCAAGGTCTTCTAAGAAAAATGTTGAAGGTTGTGTCTTGATGAACAACCATGAAATCTGAATTAGACACAAGGTCTCCAAATTGAATTCTGAATGTTATCTCACCCAGATATTCTTGTTCATTCTTATCATATCCTTGCAATATCAAAGTATAAAGAGATAAATCATATTTGGTAAGGACCAATATATGATGTGTACGAATAGGAATGATGTTGAATCCTGATCCATTATCAATGAAAGCTTTTAGAATGTCTATTTAATTGAATTTTTTAGATAGATACAATGGTTTGATATGTCCATGTACAACATCATCTTCATCTTCATCTATGACAGATATCACTGCATGGCATTCTGCCGGATCATTCTCTATACGGTAGACCTCAGCCACACCAATTTCAGTTTCAAATTATTGAGGACTTGAAAAAGCCTCAATAAGTGCCTTCCGAATATCTGTTGATAGATTCAAGGAATCCGTAATTGATAACGTGGCTGGTACTTGGGCCAAATGTTTCAAGACATCATTTATTTGGTCCAAAGGTCTGTGTTTCCCAGTATGAAAATGTGGTTTTGCAGGTGCCTTAAAAGTTGATTCTTTGGCCGTAGATACATCCCGTATAAGGGCAAGAATTGGAAACACTCCTGGCTTTGGTAGATTAGACAAACTAGATCTATCTATTTTCTGAGAAGAAGACGGTGTAACCTCTAACCGATCAAACAAAATAACTGCGTCAGGACCAAATCTTCCATGTGTGGAAGAAATTTCATGTTCCTATTGATCCCATTGAAGGGATTTTCCATGAGTTTTTGTCGCATAAACAGATCTTGCAGGGGTAGGATTGAAATAGTGGCTTCCGGAATATCCACTTCCTCCCCTGTATCCTAGACCACTGTCTCTTCCTCTAATTCCTCTGTTAGATATAGGGAACTTAGGCTCATCATGATCGAAAAATTCATTGGTATAGGGATCCGTTAAATGAATCATTTTAACAGAACCAAAGATATATTCTTCATCTGATAAAGATTCTTCCTAATGAACCAGTTCAGGTTGTGCCATTTGGTGGGGCGCTGCCCATGCTTTTGAAGAAGATGGAATAAAATCTGCTAGAGTCAAAGACAACTTAGGTTTTGATATGAGCTCATATTATTCTGACTTCTCTTATTTATTCAAATTATGCTGTTTATTTGTGAATTTTCCTTCTAATGAAGCAGGTTTTTCTATGGAAGAAATAGAAGAAGACACAATTGGTTGATTCAATTGTGTTAGTAAAATGGCATGAGTTTGGTTGATTGTTTTCCTGACCATCCAATCATCATATTTCTGTGCATTTTTACTTTTGAATTCATGCCACTCACTTTCTTCCTTTGGATCATTAGCAGTAACACATGCTACCAAGGATGAAGAACTTTTCAATTTTACTTGTCTAGAGTCCACCATCTTTTTCAGGAGGACGTTGAAGACAAAACACTCTTGAATGGGATGCCCCAACATTTGATAAAATGAGAAATAGTTGGAGAGGTCTTCTTCTCCTTCCTTGTTTGGACTTTTGGGCCTTAGCAACTGAACTATATTGGTTTACAGAGCCGAGATGATGTAACCATGAACTTGTTCATTCCTGAAAGAATAAACTCCATTCTTTAAATCCACAATCTATTTCTTCCTTTGATCCCATTGATCATCTTGATGATTCGGCCGTTATTGTTGATGCTCTGAAGGTAGATCCCTTAGAGATGATGATGGTATTAAAGTGGAAACAGGTACATGTTCTTGTTTAAGTGTAACTATAGTAGCATCTACTTTCTCAATTCGCATTCCCGAAGCTGATTGAATTACACGAGTTTTAGCCCCAGTATTTATAAGATAGTCTTATATCTGTTAAGAGATTTATGTAAGGTCTTTGAACCCTCAAGTGTATTTTACAGGGATCAATAGTGTGCGTAATTCATCACGCATATTTTCCACACAGATTGGCAGCAACTCTTCTTGAGGGAGTGCTAAACTTAAAGAATATGTTATTCCATTCCAGCGAGCGATGAAATCCTAAAATCTTTCATTTTCCCTTTGTTTATAATTGGTAAGATCAAAAACTATCGTCGTTGGTAATGTTGAGATATATTGAAGAAGGAATTTTTGACGGAGAACATCCCGCCCAATAATTGACCGTGAATGAAAACTTGTATACCAGACAAAAGAAGGTCTTTGTAATGACTGCACAAAAAACATGAGATTAACTACTTCTTGTTGTTGAGGACTTCCCATAATAGGATGAAAACGAGAAAAAAATGTGTTAAGTGTTGTTCTGGATCTCCCGAACCATTAAAAGTTGGGAATGTAGTATTCAAAAAATTTGATGGGGGAGGAATTGCGTCCAACCATTCAGGATAAGTTCTCTTTTCCAGTTGAACTGGTGCACGTCGTCCTTGCATAGCTTCCAACCGAGATATTAATGACTCAATGGTAGTCATTAATTTTTTAGAAACATCTGGTTGATCTTTTACCTGAGCAGGAGCAATAACTAGAGTTTGGACGGGTGTGGCGACCGATACTTCCACTGATGGTAGTATTTCCATGGCATTTACACTGAAGGGTTATCTCCTACTTTTCATCCATTGGATGTCGGGTGACTAAGAGAGATGCCAAGTCAATTTTTCATTGCAACCCTTCTATTACCTTAAAATTATTTTGATATTCATCATAAGGAAATATTTTCTCTTGAAGTGACAAAGAGTTTTCCATATGTTGAGACAAATATCGTGAATACAATATTCTATCAACGTTTCTGGAATATCATACTAAGATTCAGCCAAAGGACAAAACATAACTGGTATTTCACCTTTCTTGAATTTTTTTCTCATATTGAGAACATCCTCTTTGTCATTTAATGAAGATTCTTCTACTAGATTGGATCAAAGCTGGTGTTCATTTGTTGCTTCATCAGATTCAACAAGATTGGTAGAGAATTAATTTGTCAAATTAAAAGATGAATAACCCATGGGTGGTTCGGAGAATGACCTACACCCTGGGCTATCTTCTTATTGAGAAAGTAGTTCACCTGCTAGCGGTAAGGCATCAAACATAAATGGCTTCACATTTTCATGTGCCTCAAGATAAGAGGGATTTCTCGTTACTACATTTTCAATTGAAAAAAATTCCATGAAATGTGAATTACTGCTATGGAGAGGACTTTCGGAGCAAAATTCATCATCATGGGGAGGATCACCGTGGTGGGTTATAGAAAAAGATGAAACCTGTTTCCCCTTGGTCTTCTGTTCACACAGAGGGTTATCATGGATCTCATATGAAGATTATGCTTCAAGATTGACCTAATTGTCATGAAGAAAGACTTCATGAGGATGTTTCTGATGAAGACCTTCGGAATTATTATTGTTATTTCCAGAATTTGGAAGTGAGAGAGAAGAATCGTGAGTTTCAACAGATAATTGTCTGAGGGATTCAAAAAATTCATCATTGAGAAAGATCTTATTATAGATTTGCTCCTGATTTTTTAACCATGATGGATGAGTCTTTTTCTTGGATGCCTTCTAACTCAATCTGGAAACCACTTGTTGATGAAAGTGGTTATTATGGGTAGGTGTATGTTCCTTCTTGGGACAAAATGGTCAGGTTAGGCTGACTATATCTATTTAAATCAGGTGTTTGTGCCTAACGTGATTGTTCGTATGACATGGGGGAGTATGCCCCAAGACCCTCCAAGACTAGAACAGAGGTTTGTATCTGCTCTGGGGTGACATGTTGATGAGTCACTCCACTGATAGTGATAGATTTATGTTTCATTCCCTGTGATGTTGCTGAAGTTGTTTTAATATTCTGACAGGTATCCCGAAAATGGGAAGGGATATTCTTATACTCTTTCACCATCGTCATAATACGCTTGGTGACATCAGCTACCAGAATGGGAATATACGTCCATTCAGTATTTTGAGTAGGTGTGTGTTTCGGCTATTTTCCTCCTTTCCCTTCTAGTAAATTCTGAAAGTACTCATGTGTGGGGGAAGAAAATTGTGTCAGCCTCATGTTTTTCATTGGAGCTTTCCAATGGAAATATTTGGGTGCTACCAAACTATATTGTTGGTTAGCTTGATGACTTACAAGTGTATGTGCCTACTGATTGTTCTTTACTGAATAATATTGATGAACTTCCTTCAAAACGGTCAGACGAGACTGCTGGAAGAATTGATGAGTGTAAGCAGGTGTATATGCCTATTTACAGGTGGTCACCACATTTGGTTGGTGGGATTCATTAGATGCAGTCAGACGAGCCTGATGACTAGCTGATGATTTATAAACAGGTGCATGTGCCTGCCTATAGTACTCCGTTGGAATTTCCTGGTAGGATTATTGTGTTACTGCCAGATGAGTCTGATGGGTAGTGAAATTTGGAAGGACGGGTGTATATTCCCACCCGTTGTTTGCCACCAAGTTAGGTTGATGGACTTCTCCAGAGGGGGCAGAGGTAAGAACCTACTCCATATTGGACGAATTTTGCCTATAATGGTTCATCTTGCGTGATCAGTTCTAAGGAACCTGATTCGAATTCCTAGAGGTGATACCCCTATCATGTTGAGGGTGCACTACCACATGATTCTAGCAAGGATTGTTAGTGGGAGTCCTCAGTAAGGACTCATGGCTTCTTGAAACGAGGCCTTGAGTGACCTCTTGATCCACCTCCCTGTAATATGGGAGGGACCATTTTTTGAGTTCTAGGGATCAAGACACGAAATGGTTGGAGATTGTTGTTGGCACCACCTGCTTCTTGACCATTAGTTGTCGTTATCCAGACAACTAGGGTGATTTGTTAACTTGTAGGGCTTTTCGAGTGGCCTCTAGAGTCGGGATGGTACCATCTTTATGGTATTACCTCACCATTGCATTTGAGACCTAGTGTTGAAGATACTAAGTAGGTGATGTCGACCTTAGAGCAGACGAGGATCAAGAAGGAGTAGTGGCTGAGGTATTCACAGGTGTGAACCTTAAAAAATCCATTTTTTGTTGTAGAGAGATCTTGCAAAAGAGTGCATGTTTGATATAGAAGACATAATCAAGATAAGTCTGGCCAGACTAAATATTTTGGATAAGCACATATGTTATTGATTGCTTTTTTGGCACTAATATTATGTTTAATAGGGGACCAACAAATAAGTAAAACATAATTGAACTTGGTTAAGGATTCACGTTGTGTTCACAATTTTTTTGTTTCGTTTGGAAATGGGGATGACCTTATTTGTTTAAGGTCCAAACTTTCCAATTGATTTATAACGGGTTTATTCGTAGAACAAGAAACACCCAATGATTCTGTAGTCATTTTTACATACTTTCCAATGGCAGGTGATCATTAGTTGTGGACTGATGAGGCTTAAGAATTTGCATTGGTCGAGAGGATAGGAGGTTAGGCTCATAACACCTTTTTGGGGGGAATTATTGCCTACTACATAACTCTCTTATTGATTTAAGTTATGTTCATGAATCCTTATTAATTCACCAACCATAAAAATGAATTTTCCATTAGTTTTGGAAATTGACAATAGATATGTATGGGATTTAGAGAATCTTTTATAGGTATTTGAGGCTCTTCATCGATGGAGAATCATCCATATGTGTTAGAGATTCTTAGTCAATGGTATCCTTAAATACATTGTATATAAATATATTAGTCATTATGATGACTATACTGGTTTTAATGCTACTCAGTGGGGCACATGAAGTTCATTGTTATTCAAAAATACAGGGATTATTTCAAAGTTGGGATCGTACCCACAAATGGGATACCTACGTATCCTCGTTAAAAAGGAATCAGAACCCACTAAGTTCGTTAAGAAGTATATAGTTTGATGTTATATGGGATCGAAAATAATTAATGAATGATGGGCTTGAACCATAGAAAGGCTTCCTACATACACTAATTTTATGGTAGAGATCAAAGTCCATGTAGTTCGGGTGACGAAAAATGGGGCATATGCATGGTTAATGGTCCAAAAGAGATTTTGTGAATACTTTTACACTCTATTCTCATGTGAGTCATGCTCGGTGTGTGAAAAAAGAGGTATCAAAAAACCTGACGATTGTGCCATGAAAGATACAGTCACGAGAAATGATGTGGGGCTTACGTATGTATGACTTCCCAAGTAGATGAAGACCAGGAGTAACTTCAAGAACAAATCCCAAAATAAGGGTCTATAAAAGTATTTGTACATTATGAAGAATTGAAGTTTTAACCCGAGGCTTACTCCTAATAAGGAAGCCCAAATTAGAAGGGACTTATGAATGGGTCTTATTCCTGAGAAAGAGGCTCAAATCAAAAGAAATTATGATTGGGGCTTACACTTGAGAAGGATACACAGGTTAAGGGGATTTATAACTTGGGGCTTATTCCGGAGAAGGATGCCCACACTAAGGTAACTTGGGGTTTACTCCTGAGAAGGATGCCCTAAATCAAAATATCTTCATATCTTAAAGGATGATGTTACATGGATGAAACCTCTAACCGTGGTGACATAAATCTTATTAGTAACAAGGTTTTGGGAGAGGTTCTCATAGAATTCCATTCAGATAAGGAATCCAACAAAGGAACCATTCCATAAATGGAATTGAAAAGGGGTTTAAGGGATAATATCTTGAAAAGGAGAGGTGAATGGGAGAGAGGCACACAAATGAAGTTGGTGCACAAGTGCAGGTCGCGCAAATCATTTGGCGTGCATGTCTTGGCTTCCCAAGTGTACTTGAAAGGCATGGGTTCACCTGGGTATCAAAGAATCTGTAGGGTAATACTTGGGCGAGACTTAACTCAAGCCTTTAATATTATCCTAAGATGTTTCCAAAAGGGCAGCGCGCAAGTTTCATTGAAAGGGTAGGGCAGCGCATAAGTGTTTCCATTTTTAAGAAGGTTTAGACAATTAGGCGTGCAAGTGTTGATGAATTATAAACACTTAGGCCTTATCCTACTCCTTCAAGTCTTCTATTCTAGGTAAAAAGTTACCTTAGATGTTTTCGAAAAATTTGAGTTGAAGCCTTGGGTGACCATAGCTTAAATTAGAATTTTTGAAAATCCCTCCTTGAAATGGGGGCCGACATGGGCTATTTATAGGCCACCATTCACCTTGGGTAAAAAATCAAATAGGGTGCGAAAGTGAGCCATGTGACCCATATATGGCGTGCAAGTAACTTTCGCGGTGGACAAGTAACTTTCATGCCTCACTCCAAATGGGATGCTTGTCCCAACCTTCATCAATTTTTTTGATGTTCTTGAAAGGGTGACTCTCTTCGTGGTTATGGTATTCCCCTTTTCCATTCGTTGGACTCTGTGACAAAAAGGAACGTCAATAGCCATCCTTGAAGAATGTTGATGATGTTTTCCTCGACTTCTTCATCTTCGTTCCCAACATGAATGAATATGAGGTAGGGGTTTGAGATTTGCTATTTTTTTATCATTCTTCATTTTCCTTTGTGGATAATGATTCGTAGTTGCATGCTATCACTCTAACGCAGAGGGTGTGGGCCGAACGAACACGGCCCGACCCCTCCGCCTTACTTTATGGATTTTGACACTAATCGCATCACGAGTTTGGGTTGAGAGATTTTGTTCAAAGATGGTTTCGGATCAAAGGAAACATCCCGAGGAGTGAGCGTAAAATTTAGGAATGAGAAACGGGCCACCAGATCTCATCTGGTGACCCACAAAAGGTTCATCGGCGGTCAGAACTGACAAACGTCACTGGTAGAATGAAGGGAAGGGTGGAAGGAACCCCAGTCGGCGGCATAGATAGCGGTGGCAGAACCGTGCTACTGAAGGACTGGGTCATGGATGACAGGTCGCGATGGTGCAGCGGTGGCCGGTGCAAGGCCGACTATGAGAAGAACTGGCGGCTCGAGCCGCCGGGTTGCTGAGGAAGGTCCAGCGCAGCGCGCACAACGCTATGGAGTGAGGGGTCACAGCCATGGCCATGGAGATGGAGGATGGCAGGCCGACAAAGCTAGCTACCAGAGGAGGCGCGACGCAATCGCGCCGCAAGAGAGGCGGCGAGCCGCTCGTCCAGTTGGGAACAATAGGACCAACCACGTGGGTCCCTCGTGACACGGACCGGCACCACGTGGCACCAAATCTATACAGCCCGAACCGCTAAGCCATTCGATAATCTTGGGGGCGTAGCCCCCCCCCCCCCCCCCAGGACGTTGCTCTGGTGGATCCCATGGGCACCGCCAGCGGCGGACCAAGCGCGGGCCGGACCCAGCGCGCGCCGGGACGCCCCCACGGGCCAGGGCGCCCCCACGGCCCAGGCCACCCCTATGGTTTAGGTTGGACCCATGGATCGGGTCGAACCCCATTCCTGACCCGGGTCGGACTGGGTCAGGGCGGGTCGGTCCGACTGGGCAGGACCGGAACCAGACTCGCTTTGACTTGTTTCCACTATTTTGCCCGTAACTTTAGCTATGGGCGTTCGATTGACGAACCGTCTGTGGAAACGGAATCCTTGGAGGGAAACAGTTCATTTTGAATACCCCACATGAAGATTGGATGTAGTTGGGGTATGGCCAGGTTGGATCAAATTAAAATCCAACCGGGACCTCGGTACATAAATGCCAATAACTCTCTGACCGGGCGAAAGATTGATGTGTCGTCTGTTGCGTTGAGTTTCTTATGGAAAGAAAAATCTTTTGGATACATCAACAAGGGACTTCGTGTTTGTTGATGTATAGGAACATGGCTTGGGGAGCAGACACTCCCGGAATCAAGTGTGCTTTGTGGGGAACTATGTGGCTGCCTGCTTTCTAATAAATGGAACCTACGTGGGTTCGACATGACTAACTACTGTTCCAGGATCCTACGTGGGTTCGACAGCTCCGACTACTATTCCATGATCCTATGCGGGTTCGACAGCTCTGATTACTATTCCAGGATCCTACGTGGGTTCAACAGGTCTGATTACTATACCAGGATCCTACGTGGGTTCGACAGAGTGTATGATTCAGTGGAAACATCTAATCATCTCTATCTCTCTACATAAGTTGAATACCTTTGTGAGATAATCCTTGAATCTATGTTGTTATCAATGAGTTATCTTTCTTCCATCGTGGAATGGGTTATTCTTGGGCCCAAAAGTTGGATTCGGTTTATATTTGATTACATGGGTTTATGTATCTGCATATATCTAAGTATGGTTTGATGATACTTTGGGATTGTATTCTTACTACCGTGGTTTATCCTAAGTGGTTTCTAGGAGACCTTCAGGGGTCTCGGGGAACCTACTGACTATTTTTATACCCACCCATCTACGGGTTTCGCCCGCACCTTGTTGTATCCGATGTAGACAATAAACAACAGTGATCGGGGCTGAGAGAGATATACAAGAGGCTTATCAGAGCTGGATATAGACGAGACATACCTCAGGGGAGACTTGATTGAGTTCTATACCATCCCTTCTGGTATGATTTCCTGGTGGATGATCCGGGATCTATTTTCACTTTTTCCTATACTTGTACATCATTTGGGTTTGTATACTGGATCATTTACTTTCAACACTATTTACATTATTAGTATTTTTTGGTTATCTCTGGTTGTGTACA
The DNA here is from genome assembly GCA_963277665.1 of Viscum album. Lineage (NCBI taxonomy): Eukaryota > Viridiplantae > Streptophyta > Magnoliopsida > Santalales > Viscaceae > Viscum > Viscum album. Next base: position 637,652 of record CAUJRU010000232.1, read on the forward strand.
GTATGTGTGAGTTGCAGGTTTAATGGAAATTCCTTCCCTATTCTCTGCGATATGCCTTTTGGTGCTAGTCACCAGCCCCTGGCCTAAGGAAGGCGGGCTGGGGTAGTCACGTCACGTGCTCGTGGATGGTTCTTAACAACTATTTTCTTAAATATTGAAGATAATTTAATTTAAAAATGTTCCTATCAAATCGATGAATTAAAACATCATGAATTGGGAAAGAAGATACAATAATTTCTTGATAGTGGTATGATTCAACATAGAACATCACCATGGGGAGAGCATGTTTTATTAAAAAAACGATAGATCCAAGAATCATGGAAATGATTATAGATAGTTGAATAATATTAATGTTAAAAATAATTATTTGCTCTGTCATATTGATGGAATTCTTAGTCAAATTCATGTATCTCAGTATTTTTAATGATTTATCTCTACATTGGGTATTGTCTTATAAAAGTGTAGTAGTATGGAACAACTTAAACAACTTTTTATAATAGTACAAAAATTATGTGTTTTTTTATTCACTTTTAATTAAAATTTAATTGCTATGTTCCTGTATCTTAAGAATAGACCATTCCATGAATATTTGTTTATATATATTTTTTGTTTTCATTAATGATATTATAGATTATTAAAAGTTTATTGGGAATCATAAAAAAATCTATGTATTGTTTTGAACAAACTAAAAGAAAATATGTTATATAGAAAATTTACAAAATGTTTTTTTGGTTATAGAATATTTCAATCCACATACACATTTTAAATAAAGGTGGAATAACTATTGGTCCCACTAAATTTAAAGTGGATGTTGCATTTTTAATACCAATAAATGTTTCTGAGAGTCATAGTATACACTAATTAGTTGTTTATACGTTATTATTTATTAAAATAATTTATTAATATTCAATATTTCCAACCATGTTAACCTGAAAATGAATTATATTTATCTAAAAAAGTAGGTCATGAATATTTCTCTGAATTGAGAAAAAATTAGTGAATCATTTAGTTTTATCCATAAAATCATTAAATAGTTTCATTGTTCTCTATATCGATACATCATTAAAGGAATTGTGTTTTGTTTTAATGCTAAATGATTTGGTAATTGATTCTGCTTCAAATCAACTAAATTATCATGATAAAAGTTATCGTACCCATGAATATAAACGAGTAGTTTTAGTATTTTATAAAATAATTTTATAAACAATATTATATGGAGTGAAGTTTGAAATATTTATTTATTATATATTTTTAATTAATATATTTGCTCAGAATGTGTTTATCATGATATAGAGAAGATGGATAGAATGGATAATGGAATAAGATTTCACAAATAATTATTATCCATTTAAAGTAATTAGACTAGATAATTTTTTGAGTTGTGATGATAATGACACATTAAATATAAGACATTCAGGACAAGATATAATAGTTATTTATATTATGAGAATTCCCTTAGAATTTTTTCATGAAAGAACACCCACTATTTTATATCTTCTGTTAATACAATGAACCCTTTTGGAAAAAATTAACCTCGTACCAAAGGAAGATCTTCAGTTATAGGAAAAGGTATAAATGGTTATGAATGTTAAGTTACATGAAATAAATTTTGAAAAACAAGTTAATTTATGATTTATAATGGGTTATTTGTTTCATATAACCCACATTTGAAGAATTATCTATCAATTTAGGCTAATAGTTTTCAATTTTCTATTCATCATCATAGAAAAAAATATACAGATACCTTCTAGAAGAATTTCTGTAGGAAGGAATAATGCATGATGTTGATGATTTAAATATAAAATGATTGACTTTTAAACATTAAAATTTGAACCAAAATGTCCAAAAATAGATTATTTGTTAATTAAAAATTCCAGAATGGAAGTGTTAGAATATATTGACTGATTTCATTGTGGGAAAAATAAATACATCTTGATGTAATAATACAATTTTATAAATTGTGGTTCAATTTGATAAATCGTCATAATTTCATTTTATTAAAGATAATATGTATTTGGATCAAATTTTTTGAATTTATTGAAATGATATAATTAAATTTCATGGTATCCATATTTCTACTATATGTGATATTAATCCTAGATTCACACCAAATTTCTTGAGGGCACTTTAAATATAATAGGTAAATGAATAATATTTTAGTACAACCATTTATCATCAATATGATGAATAGTAAAGGAAAACATTTATACATTGTTGTAAGAAATTTATTTTTATTCAATGGAATTTCAGAATTTTGGGTTCTATAGGTTATATTTGTTTATTTCTGTTAAAATTTAAATTTTCATCAAAATATGCATACAGATAATTAAGAAACATTATTAGGGAAGTGCTGTTATACTCAGGATTGCTAGGAATATGTATGTGAAATGTTTTTTTATCCAAATTGGTAAACGAAATGGACAAAAATGTTATAATGATTTATTAAAAGATGGGGATGGATTAGAGTATATCGAAATGTTTTACAAATTACTAAGTGAATGATATTCCATTCATCATTAGTGATCATGTTTTTATTAAGGTATCCCTCTAGAAAAGTGTTATTCATTTTGGTAAAAATGGAATGTTATGCCAATTTTCTATTAGACCATATAAAATCATATTTTAATTTAGGTTAATTTATTTTTGAATATCCTTTCATACATGTTCATCTTATGGATATGTTGTACTTATTGTTTTGTTGTTATGAAAATTTTTTCTGGGTGAATATCACGTTTTGAGACCTGAGGTAGATCAATTGGAAAAGAATATTATATATAAGGAAGATCCCATGAAAATCTTTGAATAAATATGTAAATTGTTGTGAAACATGGAGATTTTATACGTTAATGATTTTTGAAAAAACTAGATGATTGAAAAAGAAACATAGGAATTTGAAAATTCATTGAGGGAATTATATCCCCATTTGTTTATGAAATTATTAAATTTGTTAGGAATCACTTTCAAAAAAATAAGGATGAATTTAATAACCAAGGTGAATTTAATAACCAATTTAATTCCTTATTATTATTAATGAGTTATATTCATTATTAAAATATTTGGTACTTTTTCATCCAAACGCATAAAATAGCCAATTTCTAACATTAATAGGTTATTAAAAGAAAAATGTATTTCCCAAAATTGATGATTTAAAAATTAATGAATTTTAATTTAGAATAAGTAACTACATATTATAAATATATATTACAAAATTATCTTCGGTTGGATTTTTGGATAATTTTACAAAATGAAATTATTTTATTTAACTATAAATAATAATGATTTTTATTAAAAATATTATTTTGTTTTATATTATCTAAAAAAAATTATTTATTAGTTTATTTTAAAAATTCGATAGTCTTTTTTGATAAATAATTATTAAATTATATAATTTGAAATGAAATTTATTCATTAATTTATTATAAAAACAATTTTTATAACTAAAATTGTGTTTTACTGAAAAATCATTTTGTTCACTTTTTATGTTATTAATTTTAAATAAAATTACATCCCATATAAGAATTGAATCATGCAAAATTTATTCAATGTTTACAATCCTAGGTAAAATTTAATTAAATATTATTAATTTAATGTTTATCTTTATAAATAGCAACCTTGATAAATATTCATCACCCCAGTAAAGGAAAAATGTATAACACATGATTCAAACATTTTCATAAGCCATTAAAACATGCCTAACACATGAATATATCATATTTAATAGATTTTTTATGAAATTTGCTTCCATTTTATCATATTTGTACATATTTTATTTTTGGTCTTTTGCTGGAAGCTTCATAATATTTAAAGTAAAAAAAATGTCGAAATTTTTTCTCTCTAGATTTAAAAATCTATGATATTTTGTGACATGGATAAACAGAACCTAAATATGGTTATAAATTTTTATTTTAAAGATAAATTATTTTTATACCATGTTCATAAATATCTAATTTTTTTATTTCAAATAATTTCCTTAAATTCTTATGAAATAATGGATCAATGCATGTGTAAGTAGTAGAAAATAATTTAATTGATTTTAATAAATCAAAAAGAAAATTTTTTGTATACTTATTTTGTTCTATTAATACTTAGGCAATAACATCATATTATAGATTTTATACTTTTTTATACTCTAATTCATTGTTTTCTTGATTTTTTTCAATGTAAAAGGAAATTACTACTTCCAAAAATGACAATAATGATATTTTATAATAAATAATATTTTATAAAATGATTTAAAATATCTATAAATACTATTTTAAACCATGATAATGGGATATTATGAAAAATTACTACCAATTCCAAATTTTTTATTACATTGAGTTTTATAGTGACTTTTATGTCACCTAAAATGTAAGAAAACATGATATCGAAGTAAATCTCAAAAGGGTTAATAGGGGATTATAAAAACTGTTAAAGTTAATATAATAACACAAAAATTTCAAAAATATATTTAATGATATAAAAAGTTTCAATAACCATCCTATATTCTAGTTTTATCAAATTGGATCATTTTTTCAATTAAAATAAATTTATATTTTTTTAACAGTTTAATTAATTCCAAGAGTTACCTCACGTCACATATAAAAGAAAAACAAATCTTATCTCTTCAAAACAATACTTCCAAAATAAATCATAGTTATTACCTACTTGAATCAATCACTTATATCCCTAAACACATCTTATATCCCGTACTTTTTTTAAAAAAAACATCATAGTATGAAATTTGATATAAACTTATAGGGGTTGTCCGGAAAGGGATAATTTTCCAAATCGAGAATTTTCATTTTATTTCTTATTATAGATTAGTAAAATATTTTTCAACAACTATGAAATTATATAATAAATATCTCACATATATTTTCACTTTATAATAATATGGTAATAATCTATATGCATCTTCTTATTCATCAAATGGTAAATGAAACCATCATTATGCGTACAATGGATTAACACATCACAATCTGAAGTAATTGTTTTTCCCTAACAAAATATTATTCATTTTTATAATTATATATTTCTAGAATATATAATATATACATTAAATATTTATCATTTTGAGTATAAAATATATCATCTACTAGTTTAATTTTTCTTCCATTGAAGAATTATTAAATAATTTATGTATGCATGTGTATTACCACATACACTAAGTGATGTGATTTTTTTGGTTAACACATAACATAGATTTTATATATAAGTGTTTTAAAATAAAATAACTTAGAATGTATAATATTATTAAAAATTTTAATGTTAAAACAATACTTACTTTCATTCCATAATTATTGTTGAAAAATGGACACTTATTCAGAAGAACATATGGCCTATCGTCTCCATGATTATAACATAGTTCATTTTTAATAAAAATTTATCATTGCGGGTTTTAAAAGTATAAATTATGTATATAAATAATAATTATTCCATGATTGTTATTGTTTATATTATGAAATAATGAACATATTTACACAACTCAACATACCAATGTAATTTTGAATATATGAGCTGAATATCATAAAAACATTCAAGGTGATCATAATTGATTATATGATTTTACAAAAAATGGTTATAGAGAAAATGAGTGAAAATAAAAAATAAAAATTTTATCAATAATTTTAAAAAATAATACTTGTGTATTATTCCAAAATATAAGTATTGTACAAGTGAAGTCAAAATATATATAAGGGACAAATTAAATCAAAAACCTCATTTTATATGTTTTAATGATTAATTTTCTAAATCAATTTCTTCCATTTATATATTATAAAATTAATTTATACATGTATCTATATGGAAATAAATGATTTATACAATACTTTTTCATTCAGTTTTTACTAATTTCAAAGGGTTTCCAATGAAATCTATTTAGATATATTATATAAAATGTTTTGAAAAAATGTATTAAAGAATTATCTAGTTTAATATATATGTCATCAAAATTTTTCCATCCATAATAAATATTAATGTATGTTTTATTTACTTTAAAAAGCTTTATGTGTTATTCAAAGTGAAACCCACATTTCATTTTTTGGGTATTTTTTTAAAGAGATTCAAATGAAATTGATATTTTAATGCCTAGACATTTTTCTTTATAGATGAAACTTATTTCTTTATGATGTTTTAAATGCATTATATCATGTGTTACAGTTATGTTATAGTTTTTTGGAATTATTTATGATAAAAGGTGGCTCTATTGTAAAAAAGTATGTGTTATTAAATTATAATTCATTTATAGGTGGTTTATTAATATTATATGTATAGGAGATTGTGTTATAAACATTGGATTTGTGGGTATGTTATTTTTGACTAATGTAGTGGGTAACAATTATGATCTCTAAAGAATTATGTAACAAGTGGACTATATTTTTTACATTATTTGTAATTGTGAAAGAAAATAATTTCAAAATATTCCTATAATATTTTTCAAACTGTCCCATTATTTTTTATGAAATATTATGATTTTACATGGTAAACCAATGAGCTTATGATTAACGAAAATTCTATGATACATTTAGAGGGGGAAATTCATTAATTTTGAAAATAATTATTATGATTTTATCCTTATTTAAATGTAAAATATTTGAGCATTATTTTTATATTATGATTTCATATTAAATGTTTTTTAAATATAATTATGTAGATAATCTGATTTCTTGGGTAGGGTAATATTAATTTCTAGATCAATTCATAATTTATATATGTAATTTTTTTAAAATTTCAATGTCTAATGTGCCTTTTTTTGATTTCTATCTGTCCATAACTAATTTATTTTTTCTTATCCCAAAATATAAAATATTATTAACAATGTTTTTAGGATGATTATAAAAATGGATGATGTCCAGATGAAACTTTTGATGTTATGTTTTGTATAGAAAATTTATAGTATCATTGTTGTTTTGTATTATCAGAAAATCCAAACGAATTATAAGTTTCAAAATTTTGGGGTAAAAATTAATTATGTTAGTGTGGTGTCCTAAATATCCAACACTATATAACATAAATAACTTATAAATGTTAAAAAGTAAATTCTGCATGTAATTATCTAGATTTTGTAATATTTAATGCCATGTTATTATAATAATAATAAGATTGATTTTAACATTATATTGATATCAATAAATGTACCATATTTGTAAAATTCTTAATTTCACTTTTCAGAAGTAAATTTAAACATGTTATAAACATATAAAATATTCACCCAATGATAATATTAACATGATTAATTAAAAAATGGCATTTAATTTATCAAATTCAACTTCTATAAGTGTTGTAAATTATAATGTTATGACTTCCAATATTACATAATCTTGAGTTTTGGTCATGAAATTACATTCTCTCATATTGAGGATATTTTAAGGTTTAGAGTTTCTTATAATCTTGTCAAAATTCATTAATAAAATTTCACATTCATAAAAAGTGGATACAACAAAATTGTATCACTTTCTTTCATAATATAATCCTTTAAAATAAAACATGATTTCTTTTTCATAATAGATCTTCGTTACATTCAACTTCAGTTCCTTATTTATCATTTCCATCCTTAAACCCTGTAAAAACATTTTAATACTTAGAATGAGCACCAAATTCAAAGTAAAGGACATAAAACAAAGAATTAAACTGTTATTCATTGACAATTTTAAACTTGCGATTTTTTTCACTAAATAATACTTTTCACCCATAAAACATGAACCCTTTAGCATACCTCTTCAAATCATAATGTTCATGTAAAACTCAATGGAAAACATAAATATAAAAGTGAATTGAAATATCCATAAAATTTTTACATTGTTGCTTTCATGGATACATAGGTAGTTACCATAAAGTATACATTTGGAATACTCATCACATCATATTCCTCTAATCTCTTTGGATAAACCCAAACATTTAACTTTGTCTCATTACCCAATGCATTGGATAGATATCATGGGCTCACATTCCCTCGGTTTATCATGGATCCAGCCAAACACATAAAATATTCCCATGAACTATAACATAATAATAAGACATAAAATATTCATAATGGAAAAAATAACATTTCCACTATGAAATCACTTTTCATTTTTAACAAATCCACAAAGTCATAAATGAAAATACGTTATTTAAAAATAAAATTTTAAACATGTAAAGGAAAAAAATTTCAAAGACATTAAATCATTAAATTCCATTGATAAGGAATATGTTAAAAAAACATTCCTTTGGGATTTGGTAAATATATTTGAAAGAGTAACTTTTAAAAAGTATTTCAAAATGGAAGTCTCTTACTTTTGAGTTTGAATCATCACATAGAATCTTTATCTTCCTGAATAATAATCATTGGTTAATTATTTTATTACTTTATAAATTCTTTAATGTTTATTATTCCTTTTATATGAATTATTACCATATTTTTATAATTACACAATTTTTTATGTTTGCATCATGTGTTTTGTCAAAATTCGGTACCGGAGCCCAAAATGACATTGAAATGGTGTCTATAGTCAAAATGGACACAATAAAATCATCTCCTGAAAAATATTAATTAAAAACTAATCACATATATTCATGATTTATACTTTTAAATGAAACAATTTATTTATGTTTAGGAATAATGAACAATATTATAATCACCGAGATGATAGGCCATATGCAGGCATGAGAAACAAATCTATTTTACAATACTGATTATGGAAATAATTTAATAATTATTTAGCTTTACATAATTATAAAAATATCATATATCCCATATTAATAATTTAAATATACATATATATATATATATATTATACATGTTATTTTGTGGATAAAAACTATTCACATCACTTTATGAAGGTGATAGTTCACACATACGCAATAACTACGTTATCATTTTTATGTGAATGGGAGGTAAGAAGTTAATTAATTTATTATTATATTATAATGATAAATATTTAATTAGTAACATATATTAAAATTAATTACATCATAATGTCCAGGATTAAGGTATGATAAGGTAAAACAAATTATATCCGTTTGCAAGGTTGTAGTCCTGCGTACACAAGAATGAATAATTCATTTCCAATTTAATGGAATTAAGAATAGATTTAGGTTATGTTATTATAATAAATAATATAAGTATATTTAGGATAATTAAGTTATTATTTCCTTATGGTTGAACAATATTTTAAGGAAGTGTAAAAAGAAACAAAACAAAACACATAAAAATGGTACCTTTCCTTTGGACAATCTCAATTGATGAAAAAATTAACACTTATAAGGTGGGTTTTATGCCTAATATAAGGCCTCTATAATGCGGTGTGGCATTATAAAAATATATTTTTGTAGATATTATAAAAATAAAATAGGTTTATATGCATTAATAATAGAAAATAATTGGTGTACTTTTATAGTAAAGGAGAGGGGTTGTCATAGAAATATTTAAAATATTGAATTATTATAAATTAATATTCATTCTAAAATGGGAAAATTGATTTATTTATAATTTAGGATTATTTTTGGTCGAATAACCTTCATCTAATGAATGTTACACTTGTTTTTATTATATTTTAATCTTTATATTTTTGTTTTAAATCATAATTGACCCATTTAACTCTTACCATTATATCCTGTATTTAAAAATTTAAGGGTAAATATAATTAGTATAATATGATAAAAGAACAATAAATAAGCCATTTATGAAATTTTAAGACATATTACTACTATTTGGAAAATAATTTTTTTCTATAAATTCTATATCATTTACTACAATATTTTATATTTAAAAATATCATTATTGACAATTTTGACTCTATTTATTTCTTGTATTTTTGAAAATATCATAACAACATGATATCATCAATAAAAATCCATTAAAACATAAAAACATATAAAAACCATCCATATAATTTTAATATGTTACCAATTATATTTAATTATATTTCTTGCAACACTTTTAATATAATTTATTTGATTCTTCCATTAATAAATCAATTACTGCATCATTATTGTGTCCCTAATTAAATTAGTTATTGATTTTTTTAAATGTTTAAATAAATTTCCATGAAATAGTTAATATTTTTTTATTTGTAAATAATGTATACAATCTAATATATCCCATGTATTACACCATATTAAAAATATTTTACATGATAAAAACATGTTTGAGACAAGATTTATCTTTTCTTTGAATATAATATTATAAATGTCTTACTCACACTTAGGTGGACACAAAAGGATATAATCTCTACCCAAGGATGATTCTGGTGGAACCATACTCGTCCAATTATATTACAAATACAATTAGAGTGATTTTATATTATTTATAATGTTACTTTAACCTTTAATTACTTGATTTACCAATACATGTGGTAATAAAAATAATTATTAATGTTACTATTCATAAAGAATGAAAATAAAAGGGACCTATTAAAATAATTTGTAACTTCTGATTCTAAATATATAATACATTTCTTTAAATTAAAAACAAAAAAAATTTATTAATCAATATAATAATAACACCATTTGGGGAATAAGAAAATTTATTTTTTTAAGTAAAACGTTCAAAAGTTCACATAGTTTTTATATCCAATTTCTATATGAAATTAATTAAAATAACCAATTTTATATTACATGATAAAAATATAATATAATAAAACTGTAAAACCCATTAAAAGAATTATATAACTATATAAATGAATTATATGAAAACATACTTTTGAATTAAACGGCATATTTTTCACTATTTATTATAAAAAATAAAATTAAGCATAAAAAAATATCCAATGTGAATTATGATTTCATGCATCCAAAAAATAAGTATTTTTTTCAAGTGATAATTATAAAAGTTTCAAGAATGATATTTTAAATGGGTTCACCATCAATAGTCGAAAAAAATAATTTTTAGAAAAATAATGGTTTTAACCATAAAAATAGTTTTATCGTATACATTATTGAATATATTTTCTATATTAATTACGATATAATTAAAAAATGTCAAAAAAATATAAAATAGAATTATATTTTCATTACCCTATTTGTTAAATTCTTCTATCCTTTTTGGAAATTGCATCCTCAATTTTTTTTCACTAACTAAATAAGTTGAGATATCTTTCTATCATTGCATTTTCAGATTCCCATTTTGCCTCTTTAAACATATTGTTTTACACAAAAACATAACCTGATGAATCACCTTATTCCATAACACCTGATCTAGATGGTCAAGAACCACAACTAGATTTTCCCCATATGAAATATTTTCTTCCAACTGAACAACATCTGGAATCCAAACATGAGTGGGATCTAGTGTATAATTTCATAACATTTAAACATGAAAAACAATGTGCAGAAATGATAAACATAGAAGAAAATTCATTCATTAGGAAACTGGTCAAACGTTGTCTAGTATTTCTTATGATCTAATGAACTAGGGGATTAACATCCCATTCTTTACAAAAGTCATCACACTTTTCCATTTATAATCTTTTATGAATAAATGATCACCTAATTCAAAATAAAGTCCATTCTTCTAGTTATACTTGTAACTTTTCTACCTAATATATGATGTTTTCATATTTCACTTAATTAATTAACCTTTATCTACCATTTACTCAACCAACTCATGTCCCATAAAAATTCTTTTCCTAAAATCATCCCAAAATGCAAGATTTTGACATCACTTTTTATATAATTCTTTACATGATGTCATATGTATATTAGAATGAAAACTCTTATTATAAGAAAACACAACCAAAGAATGATATTGATCCCAAACTTCATAGTAATTAATTGAATAAGCCTGTAGCATATCCACCATGGATTTAATTCTTCATTCTAGATGCCCATATGATTGAGGATGAGATGAAGTACTAAAATTTAGTCTAGCAGACGATGAATTCTAAAGTCCTTAAAAAAAATTTAAAAGTGAAACTAGGATTATGATCTAATATAATAGAGAGAGGAGCTCCATGTAAAAAACATTCTATTTTATATACAACTGATAATTTTTATCTGGAGATAGAGTGCCTCGAATATGAAAAAAATGATCACATTAATTCAATTGATCAATAATAACCCAAGTCATATTGTTACCTCGAAAAGACATCAAAAATCCCACTGTTAAGTCTATATATATATTCTACCATTTTCACTACAACAGGGAAGAAAATCAAATGATCCCTTTTGAAAACTGCCTCACTACTTCAACTTGTCTAAAAGTCAAACATATTGAAGAAAAGTTGGGAATATCTATTTTCATTTCATCAAACCAATAATACTCTATATGGTCTCTACACATTTTAGTGTTTCCTTGATGGATTGATAACGAGAAACTATTACCGTCATGTAACAACTCTATCTTAAAATATAAATCAAAATGGACACATAAACTCTACCCAAATCTTCACAAATATTATTCATGTTAAATTATGCAAACATACCTTTTGGACCATTTATTCCTTTTTCTACAACTCACATTCTTTCGTATATGATTTCATAATTATTCCTAATAATGATGATTACACTGAAAACTAAAATAAAAGAGAGGAATTTCCTGCCCTAATAACTTCCAAGACAAAATTCATCAAATCATTAATCAAAGGGTCACCTTCCTAGTGTAACATGGTTAATGTAGAAATAAATTTCGGACTCAAAGAATCAATCGGTTCATTAAATTTTCTATAATATTAATGGAAAGTAATTTCATAATACTTGTTTAGTTCCATTAATATTATTTTTATCATGCTCCATTATTTCTAAGTGAATATATACTTAAAACTTTATTTGCTCATTATATATTTAGCACTGTACTTCATATAAATTTTTTAACCAAAATTTTTAATCCAAAAATAATAGAAGGTAATTAAAAATCATGTGTATAGTAATTTAAATCATGATGTTTCAACTGACATGAAGAATAAGAAATTACCTAATCCATATAAATTAATACACAATAAATTTCCTTCAAAGAACACCACTACAGATAACAATTTCACCATTTCTTGATGGTAGGTCTAGAACTAGAGAAGTCAGTAATATTCTTTTCAATTCCAAAAAACAAGAAACACATTGTTTTTTAAAGAAGAAAATACTGCCTTTTTTAGTAAACTTACTCAATGTGATAGATAGCAATGCTATGTTTTAAATAATAATATGATAATATCATGAAAAAATAATTAAACTATGAATATAGTTTATATTTGTGGGTCCTGACCATTATTCAACAACTTTCTTTTAGCAGGATCAACGTTTATTCAATTTTTGCACACAATTTTACCAAGGAAATATATTATTTGCAACCAAAAAACACAATTTCTAAATTTCCCATACAATTGATTTTATTTTAATGTATTCAAAACAAGCCTTATAAGTATTTGATGTTCTTATTTACTTTTAAAATATATCAAAATTCCATCAATAAACACAACCACAAACTTATCAATGAACTCATGACATATTCTATACATAATATCCATAAATATAGTGGGTCCACTAGTTAACAAAAAAGGCATAACTAAAAATTCATAATTTCTATATCTAATCTAAAACATTGTCTTTGAATTATCTTCTTCCATTATATAAAATGGATTGTTCCCAAACCTCATATTAAACATTAAAAAATAAATTCCCCCCCAGATCTGATCAAACAAGTCTTATACATGAGGCAAATGATACGCATTCCCAAAAATGATATTATTCAAGGCTCTATAATCAATGAAATGTCTAATAGAAACATCTTTCTTTATGAAAAACAATACAGGATAACCCCATGGTGAAGTACTGGGTCAACTAAAACCTTTATCAAATAACACTTTTAATTACTTTTACCATATAAAAGTTCTTTGTAAGACATTTAATATGGGGGTTTAGAAATTTTCTTGACATCAGGAAAAAAGTCAAAAATAAATTCAACATCCCAATAAGTTATAATACTAGGAAAATCATCTGAAAAAACATAAAGATACTCATTTACCACCAAAACATCATTAATCATAACATTTCCCTTTTTAACCTAAATATGTAAAAGATAACATTCATTTACATATTTTTAAATTTTCTCATATTTAGGATATATTTTTAGTGGTATGGGTTGATTCATGTAAACAAACAAAAACCCATCCTCAAAAAAACCTCTTTATCTTTACAGTCTATCTTATCATTATAAACAAAAATCCAATACATTCTAAAAAATAACATCAAAATCTACTAAATGAAAAACAAAAAGGTCTTTAAGAAAATTCCTTTCACATAAAAGGACGATATGATTCGTATAATTTACCTTTTCCCCAATATTTAGTTTTAAATTCATTTTTTTAGGTGTAATTCCCAATTTACTAGAACATTTCTAATATATTAATGAATATATAGACCCTAATTCAAACAAAACATTAGAATAATATGAATAATAAAGTAATATACCTGAGACCACTTCATTTTATGGCCCAAAATCGGTTCATATAGTTTCAATGGATTTATCCACAAATTTTTTCTTATAGTCTTGTTCCTTCCAATCATTCATGTTCTTCATCAAATACTCATATGCATAATGACCCATATAATATCCCTTAAAAATTTTACTATCTAAAAATCATATTTTGTATTACCAATACCACTATATTTTCTATTGTAGTTAAGAGGAAAATTTCTCATTTCACCTCTCAGAAACACTTACCTGAATTCAAAAGGCATCCTCTAGAGTGTTTTTACCACAATATTGAAAAACTGAAAATTTCATTTTTATACCATGAGATTTTTTTATGAATTCTTCTCTTTATGCATCCACCACAACATCTATTTCTGATAGTTTTCAAATAACACATGATCAGAGGAGAACTCCATTTACACCATCTCTGAACATCAAAAAAGTTTTTTATATATTTTTAATTCAATTGTAGACAATGCCCTTAGATATTTTGAATTTAATCCTTATTAAAAATAATTCATTTTAGTATCATGGTCTTAGATGACATTTGGATAATTTATTGAAAGTCAAGTGAATTTTTATTCATATATTTCATAATAATTCTTATCTTTCCTCAATTACAGGGAAATGTTTTCCCATCCTATGTCATACCACCATAAGAAAATTTTTACTCAGAAATACATTTTTGAATTCATCACACTCAATTTAATTAATCTCCTCATCATCCCTGATGTTTTTAACCATCATCCACCACTAATCAAATTCACTTTAAAAATGATAAAAGAAATAATATCCTTTTAATTTTTTAAACACCTCGTGACATCAAAATTATTTCATCGTTATTTAATCCACCCTTCTGCTAGCATGGGGTCAGATGATCCTCTGAATGATAGAGGATGCTGCCTCATGAAATCATCCACTATCGACATGTTTCTCTCTGGTTGAAATGGATGATCTCATGCATGGATAACACTTCCATTTATATCCTAAGTCAACTATTCCATCATTAAAATAAAATATTTATTTTATATTCCAACCATCACAGGTTAATGATTTGAATGGTAGTTTTCCCCTAGATTCCTTCCCAACACAGCTGACCAGTTTCCTCTACAGAAAACCATTATGAATAAACATATCATTAATGATGAAACATGGTATTCACAAAATGATATATCATTTAAACATAAACATTAATTAAAAATCATCATGGATATCTGAGCCCCTAATGTTATTTAAACATACCTTTGATATGAACTATAATGCTCTGACCATAAACATTACATAATATTGAGTTTTAGTCAAGAAATCACTTTATATAATATTGAGATTCTTATAAAATTTAGAGTAATAAATAACTATGTCATAATTCATTCATAAAATTCCATATTCATAAAATATGGATACAACAAAACAGTTTCCATTTTATTTATAATATAAAACTTTTAAAATAAAACATAATTTTTTTTGCAGAACATATCTTTAAAACATCCAACATGACTTCCTTATTTCACTTACCCATCCTTATACCATGTGAAAACATTTTAAAATTTACGAAGAGTAAAAAAATATCATTTTGGGACATAAAAGATTAAAAAATAGTTAATCAATGCATATTTTAAACTAATGAAAACATTTTCACATGATATAATTTTCTCGAATAAAACATTAATTCTTTAGCTTACCTCTTGAAATCATAAGATTAAAATAAAAAACCATAAAATCAGAAATACTCAATTTAACTTTTGAAATACATAACATTATTACATTTTATATTTTATTTCTACATTAGGAGTATCCTTTATAGTTAAATTTGGAATACATATAGCGGTATATTCCAAAAATCTCTTATGTGAAACCCAACCATTTTTCTCTGTCACGTTACCCAATGCATTGGAGAGAGAAAAAAGTTTAAACCTCCATTGTTTTATCATAGAACCACCTTAAAATATATTAAATTCCAAAGAACAATAAAATAATCATAACTCATAAAACATCCATAATGGAAAAATTACATTTCCACTGTGAAATCACATTTCATTTTTTACATAGTCGTGTACTCATAACTAAAAAAAATTATTTGAAAATAAATATATAAGCATATAAAGGAATAATAAATTTATTAAACATACGTGAAAGTGATAAATTTAGTTTATGACATATATTTTAAAAAAATAATTCCTTTCAGATTTTTTAAAAATAGTCGAAAGAGTAACTTTAAACGAGTTTTTTATATAATATCCTTTACGTTGAGTTTGACTAATCATATACAATATTTATCAACATGAAAAATAAATTTTGGTTAATTATTTACTTCTATGAGAATATTTCTAATGATTATCATTCCTTTTTTTGTGATTTATTATCCAGTTATTACAATTATATAATTATTTATGTTTACATTAGGTGTTTTATCTATATTTGATACTCGAGTCCAAAATTTCATTGAAATGTTGAATGTAGCCAAAATGGTCATAATTATATTATATCTAGAGTAATATTCATGAAATTAAAAAAATTATACATGATTTATAATATTAAATAAAACAATTTATTTATGGTTATGAATAATGAAGAATGTTATAATCAAGTAGATGGTATGCGGTATATATGCATGAGTAACATTTCCATATTTCATTGGTCATTATGAAAAGTTGATAAATATTAATTTATATTTAAAAAATATCATAATATCATAAATATTATATATATAATTTAACTAAACTTATATGTATCATACATGTGATGTGGTGGACCAAAACTTATCAAATTTCTTTGTGGAGGGGATAGTTAAGAAGTACACATGAATGACATTATCATCTTTAAGTGAAAGAGAGGTTAGAAATTAATTGATATATTATTAATATATAATGATAAATATTTCATAAATATCATATATAACAATTAATTCCATCATTACGATGATAATTGATAGACTATGATAGAAAATAAATTATATCAGTTGGAGAGGTGGTAGCCCTTCATACACACGAACGAATAATTGATTTTTAGTTTCATATAATTGGGGAAGGGATTAGGAGAAGTTATTAGCATAATAACATCCTAGTATATTTATGATACTAGAGATATTATCTCATCATGGTGGAATAATATTTGAAGTAAGTGTATGAATAAAAAAATGCATAACAGCCTAAAACATAAATTTCATCCATATAAATTATGTATAGAATAAAAAATATCAAATAACATTTATTTTATAATTTTGAATTTAATTCATTTTATTCTTTCATTAATGAAGAAAGTACTACATCATCGTTCTGTTACGATTAAATTTAATTACTTATTTAATAAAAAGTATAAATAAATTACCATGATGTAGGTAATATTATTTTATTTTTTAATAAATTTTATAGTCAAAGAGATACCATGTAAAACCAAATACTAAAAATATTTTACATGATAAAAAATTGGTGAGTCAAAATTTTTCTTCTCTTTGAATATAATATTACAAATGTCTTACTCACACCCATTTGTAATCCAAAGGATATAATCTCAGACCAAGGAATATTTTTGTCGATAAAAACTCATATATTTATATTATTACATGTTTTATGGTGATTTTATAATATTTATAATAGTATTTTAACCATTGATTACATGTTTTACCCTTACCCATGGAAATAAGAATAATTACTAAAATTACTATTCATAAAGGATAAATTTAAAAGGGACCTGTTTATATAATATGTAACTTATGATTCCAAATATGGAATCAAATTTTAAAAATTAAAAACTCAAAATTGGTAGTATTTAATTTAAAAATAATCTCACTCATAGAATAAGAAATCATGTGTTTTTATGTAAAACGTTAAAAATGTCACATAGATTTTATATCCAAATTCAGTATGAAATTAATTAAAATGAACAAAATTATATTAAATGATAAAAAATTTAAAAATATTATTTAAAAATAATTAAAAGGATAAAATAAATTTTTAAATAAATGACATAAAAAAGAATATCTAAACTAAAATATAGTATTTTCTACTATTCATTAAACTAAATAGTTTTCAGAAAAATACAAAAAAGAAAAAAAATTAAATTTTGGAATACCTATTCTATATAATTAGTTAATTTTTTCAAAACTAATTTATAAATGTTTCTGAAACTAGATATAATGTGGATTAACCATCAAAAGGTGGTAAAAGCATTTTTATAAAAATAATGGTTTTAACCCTAAAAATTAATTTTTCAAATACATTGTTGAAAATATTTTCTCTTTCATATACTATATTATTAATAAATATTAATAAATATGAAAAATACTTATTCTATTTTTAACTAGGTTCCAACATAAATAATAAATAATATTGAATAAAAAATTCCAAAAAATCCCATTTTTTGTAAGATGCATTTTTTAAGTATAAAATTACATTACTAAAAATTAGTTTCTTATTTACTAAAATTAAATAACTTTTTTGATTAAAATATTTATATATATACTTATCATTATTTTTTTACTAATATTTATACATTTTAATCCAACTACTACGTTATAATAGTCATAAATATCATGGGGTTTCAATATTTATTGTTGTTTATCATAAATGTTATCGAGTAAGTAAAATTTATCCAAGAGAAATATTTTTTAAAAAAACTATTGAAACATTATTTCTTGTATAATTATATTATTTCATAATGTATTTTTCATTTATATATTTTTCTAGGGTCTAATATTTATTAATACTTTTTTTGAATATCCACAAATTAAAAAGTATTAATAAAACAACATTTTGTAAAGAGGAAAATTAGTATATAATATTTTAATAGAATAACTGAAAATATGGTTCATAAAGAATGAGAAAAAATTTAGGTAACCTAAAATATTAATGTGTGAGAGATATATAATGTCAATGAATGAAAGATATCGATAGATAATGTGATATAAATAAAGTTAATGAGTAAAAAAAATTAAATGACTGGCCGATGGAAAACCCCATAAATAAATAAAAGGAAAAAAATTTCATTAAGACAATATGTTTTTATATTGGTTTTTAATTCAGTGAAAGAAAATTTAAATAATGTTATAAAATATACTTACATTATTTCTTGAATTTATGTCAATAATGTTTCATCCTTTGGTTCCCTATTCCAATAAGTTTCCTCATAAACAGAAATTTTAATATATATGATATAAATTTTTAATGTATAATTCATTAAAATAAACATCTAACATATCATGATATCCATAATGAGATGAAATTTTATTCTACATATGGTTAATAAAAAATAAAATGGATTTAATAAGGTGTGTGGATACTGAAAATAAATAAACCCTCATATGATGGAATAATACACTTATATGATAAATGTCGTCAATAATACCCAATGCTAATAGTAAATAATTTCTCAAGCTAATCACCTTATACCCTAATTTAAATCAATAACCTTGATATGAAGTAACATAATAAAAACATATGAAATCTTATAACTTCAGCATAAATCCCAAAAATGTGAAAAAAATCGTCCCAGATAAACATGATGTTAATTGTTATGTTAAAAAATTAGTAAAATATACATAAAACCAATAAAATACCTTTAAATTCTAATTAATAAAATTATATTCCCATCATATAACATGTAACAATAGGATATCTGCATTAGAAATTATGGTCATCATTTAACATACAAAACTGTAATGGTATCCAAAACTCTTAAGAGAAGATCATTCAAAAACATCTGGACACTCAATATTTCTAAAACCAGTCCATGATATGAACTATAATTTCCCAGACCCATACATCCAATTACATTGATACAAATATATTATATACATTATTTCTTCAATACCAAACATTGTGACGAAATATTAAGATTCTATATTTGTATCCCAAAAGTTATATATTGATTAACATAAGTACATAATATCATATTTTGCTTTGAGTTATAGATATTTTGTAAAACAAACCATTTCATAAAAAACCAATTTATTAGAATTACCAACTATACCCATCATTCCACATTTCATACTATGTCATCAATACCTCCCATAAAATTTTCAATGCTTTAATCTATTTTAAATAAAACATACATAATGTCATTATTCATAATGTGTAGAATTGTAATCATTATATGGGTGATTTAAAATACATGGCATGGTTAAACGTATCTATTTATAATGTAATTAGGTCAATTTGTGTAGGATAATAATAATTGAATGATAACACAATCAGATTTCATGAGAACAACATAATAAGATTCGTACCCAGTAAAACATTGATAAAAAGGATTCATGGAATTTCAATTTAAAATTATATAATAGAATTTTTATTTAATAATAAATATCCATGTATGATAAATAATTCACAATTAAAAAATTAAAATTTAGTGAATGAATAGAGAAATAATGTGGGTATCTATGAATATTATACATTTACCATAGAATCATATAAAAAATAATTCCAACATAATATTATGATTAAATCCCAAATATATAGAATCATCATCTATTATGATTTTATTATATTCATAAAACATCACCATCTCTTTGGGATAGATTTCATCTAGTTCACTAAATCACTTTACCGAATGTATTGGAGAGTTATATCAGGCTCCCCAACAATCATTGGAAATATTAGGCTCAATAATCATTATGTCTAATATTAGAGAAAAACAACATGATGAGAAATAATTGTCTCTCCCTTCATCATCAATAATATACATGAACCATAACATGAATAAAGTAAATATATCATGAAAATCATCATAAATGTATTTAAAAAAATATTATTCCCATAAAAACATAACTAATCCATTGAAAAAAAATTATTTTCAACAAAATTATCCTTTTGACATCATTATAATACATCATGATTTATTTTATGGTGAAATAATTATTATTCTTAAACTACGTATTTTCCTAAAAATTATTTTTCATTCATTTTCTGTTCATATATTAAATGTGATTATTTCCACCAATTGATTTTTAATATGATTAAATATATTCTAAATTTTGAATCATCAGGTCAATTTTTTGGTAGGGTCTGTTTTATTTTATAACTAATTTATCATTGTTCGATTTTATGTTATTATGTTTATTTCGAAATGAGGTTTTAATGGGTTTTAACATTGGGATAAGGGTAAAATATCACTATCACTTATCCAACAATTATTTTCTGAGTGTGTTTTAACCTTATAAAATATTCACCATAAATTTGGTGTTCTCGGGTTCTATATGACATGATTTTGTCCTATATTATATTTAAATACTTTTTAAATTTTTAATTTTTCCCTTACTAAAACTTATAAAAGGAACCCAATTCTTATAATTTATTCATAAATAATGATAAATTACTCTCAATTTTTTCATTCTATAATAACTTTACAGCTTCTTTCACTTTTTAGGACCTTCTGGCCATATTTTATGAATCTCTTAAGAAGGCTTAAGGTGTAATCCAAATTAGTTCTCTAAGATAAGAGGTCATCATATTTAATTAATCGTGCTAATATTATGTCTACTAATACTTCCATTATATGATATCATTATAGAATATCCCTAGTCTATAATTGGAATCATATATTTTTTAACATAAATTAAAAACACATTTATAAGAACAATTATAAATATATTTTTTTAGAAAATAAAACATTCCATTTTTGTTAGTTTTTCATAATAAAAATATATATAACAAATGGAAAACTATTTTCTTTCAAAAACTATGAAAAAATAAAAAGTTAAATTAATATTTACTTAACAACGTCATTTTAGGACATAGAAAATATTCCTAAAATTATATGTGAAATGTTTATTAGAAATTATTAAAAAGAATGAAAAATGTGACCCACTCATAAAACATAATAGAATTCTTTTTAATATATTATATATTATTTTAAAAGAACGTGAAATATAACTTTAATATTTTATTTATTTTTGTAATGAACATTAATGAAACAAGATAAAGAACATGTGGGAAAATATGTTTTATTAAAATAATATAAAACATTTTGATGAGTTTAAATAAAATAAATTTTCATGTCCTATAATTTTTAAAACTAAATAAAAATTTGAAACAATATAATGATTATAAAAATAATTTATTTTAATGAAATATATCATAAATTAAATAAATATTCAATATATACAACACATAGTGCTATGTTAGTGGGAAATTTCGATCATATCTTGATAATGTATTAATTGATAACAAGCATCTATGATGCCTTTTTTATTTCAAATCAATGAAGATTGATTATATTACATGAAATGTATATATAAATATAAATAATTACATGTAATAATATTTCAGAATATATCAATAAGTAAATATGTACAATATATAAATAAAATCATAGAGAAACATAAGAATCATTCCTGGATTAATTTAAAATAAATACTTTAAAAACCTTATAAATTTTAGAGTATTTGAATTAATTGATCACAAAAGAGAGAAAATAAAAAATATGGTCACAAAATTTGAAAATAATATTTATAAATGTTATTATATTTCAAGATGTATCATATAAACCATGTAAAAAGTAAATAATTTCAATATAAAAAATATGAATCAAAGACGGATGTTTGAGATTGTAAAACCATTATAAGGATCACAATTTTTGAAATGATAATCAATAAATAGTGTGATTAAATGAAAAAAATAAAAATCTATAACACATTAGTAGAAGTAAAAAATTAAAATGCGTAGTTCATTTTAAACATAATTCTGTAATAACATTGTTGTTAAAGTGGTGATATAACCCAATGAATTAAAAT
Source organism: Viscum album (assembly GCA_963277665.1). Lineage (NCBI taxonomy): Eukaryota > Viridiplantae > Streptophyta > Magnoliopsida > Santalales > Viscaceae > Viscum > Viscum album. The sequence goes on from CAUJRU010000232.1 coordinate 660,745, forward strand.
CGATTTAAAAACCCCCTTAAATCGTGCCCTAACATGTAATATACTGTCATTATCATCCGAGATAATAAAAATATATAAATTATTTTTTTACAAAATAATAGATTTTATTTTTATTTTATATTCAATAATTGTTTTATTTCATCCATTTTAAATACCTATTTACACACTTAATTGGTTATATTCACATCATATGTTTTGAGGACATTCAGATCTCAATCCTATAATAACATCGATAGTTTTAATGTGGTAAATAGGGGTATGTTTTAATAATATGTACAATAATAAAAGAATAATCATAATATTCAATATATATATATATAGAACTATCTATGAATGGGAGCAAAAGAAAAATGAAATCTATCATTCATGGAGGAAGTAGTCAGTATGTATGCATGAAAAATAGTTTAATTTTGTAATGTTAATATGAAAATAATTTAGTGTTTTATTTTATCAATAAAAATTAAAATATATATTAGGTTTATAATTTTATCAGTTTAATCAATAATTATAACCACCAATGAATTTCGATGAATGGCATTCAAACATATCATTTCTTAGAGGTGGTATTCCACAAAAAAATGCACATTTAATGCTTTCGTTTCACACAGGATGAATTTTTATAGTTCTTTTTCCATTAACAAGATAAAATTTATTTATATGTAATCAAATTAAATAATAACTTCAACATTAATATGGTATATTTTCATGAGGTTCAATATGAAATAAAATGAAATAAATCCTTTATGTGTTATACATATTCTTTGTAAAAATTCATGGGGTACACAGTATGTATTCTATGAAGGAATATTAGTTATAAAATATAATCAAGTACATATGAATTATGGTTAATAATGGATTTAGGATGATCATTGTTTAATAATAATGGATCAAATATTTTGAGAAATGGATAATAGGAGGTTCCCCAAAATATGTTAAGGGAGAGTCACACTTGAAAATATTATGAATCCTAAATTATAAAAAATTTATTAATCGTTTAATTTTTATAAAATAGATATAATTTTAAATCTAAGAAATTATAAAGAAAAAACTACTTCAACTAAATCTTTTTATCTTTTTTATGTGGCATGTTAATACACATATATTTATTTAACCCCACCCTAGGTTGACCCTTTTTAACTAGAAATGTTGTAAAACATGTTTCACACATTAAGGGTTTTAATTTTACCTCTATGGTCTTAATTTTTTTAAAAATATTCAATATATGGAATTTTATACCATTTACCATTTCATTTTCCCTATTTTAATATTTCATTATTTTGAAATCATTATATAATTTATTATTTTTTTCAAAATATATCATTATTATCATTCTTATGGGTATTCATTTAACCCAAAATTAATGAAACAATTATAAAAATGGGATTATAATATAATAACATTTAGGAAAATTTATATAATATCACTACCAAAATAATTTATGTAAAACCAAACATAATTCCAACATGTGTTATTTTTAATGTTTATAAAATCATTTACCTAGATTTATCAACATTATCCACAAGAATTTCATTAGTTTTGTGAGAGAGTAATTGGAAATTAGACGATATTTAAAAATTAAAAATCTATTACTAACATATAAAAATTATTCATAAAAAACATTTATAATATAACATCCATTATTTTTCATAAGTCAATATATTGGAGTTAATAAAAAAATTATACAGACATTTTGTATTTAATATTAAATTTAAATAAAATAATGGTATAAATCAATGTAAATTTGCATCATGTTTTAATAAAGAAGAATCTAATATTAGTATGGATAAACTAAACTCGTCCAATATGATAAAGAAAGTATTTAGATAGATTTAGAGCTTCTGCCCTACAGTTTTACCATTATTTATTTCATATTACCCTTATGTTGTTGATAAAGATCTAGCTTTGTTATTGATCATAATAAAAAAAGGGTAAATTTTAGAAACCTTAAACACCATGATGCCAAATATGGGGAAAAAAATCAAACAGTTCATTTATAGAATTATAAGAATAAAACTTCAATATAAATGTGAAAAATTAAATAAAAATAGTTTAAATAAAAATACTTAATTTTAGAGAAAAAATATTTTTACAATAAAATAAAAATAAAGACGATTACCATATTTTTTCATTAAATAACAAATAAATGATGGTTACTTAATCTTTTAGATCATGTAAAAAATTATAGGAAACTTCCAACCAAACAATTAAATACCATAATCTAAATTATTTATCAATTTGAATAATATAAAGGTAATATGAAAAAGTCAATAATGAGATTGATTACTGAAAATAATGTTTTTTGAAGAATAATATTACACTTTTATTTAATATATGGTCAATAAAAATATTTTTTAAAAAAAATATTAAAACATATAATAATATTGTTGACATAAAAGTTATTGTATACGTAAAAAAATGTATTCTCACTATCTAGAAAAAACAACCACATCCTAATAATCCTAAAAAACACCCATAGAAAATTTTTAAATGTTGAATTCAAAAATGATATTAATTATTTCAAATTAAACTTCTAAAATTATTATATTTTAATGAATATATATTGACAAAAAATTCAATAAACCCCATTTTTGAAGAACATATATTTCTCAAAAAAATAATTTTTAAAAATATTAGTTATTACTTTATATGAATTAATACAATTTTATCATGAAAAATTATATATATATATATCATAATGTGGTTTTTACTATTTAAACCCTCCAACACAACATCCATATTATAAATTTCATAATATATCATGATTTTATGGGATCCTTGTTTGGTGTCAATAGAGATATCAAATACATTAAATTTACTAAAGATAATTATATAATAAAATGTATAGAATTTGTAATATATGGGAATAAACATTGTTTGAGGTGCATAATTGGTTTGGATTTTTTTATAGGCCTATGATAGGATATAGATTCTTCACAACATATTCTCCAACAATAAGAATCAATCCATATAACAATATTGTAAGAATATTCAATATGTTGGACTATGTCTTATACAGAAACGGGTACATTTTCAATCACAGGTAAGATTAACCATGATTCCAATGACATTTAATAGTATAATTACCATTAGATCCACAATAAACAGAGATTGAACCCCCCATAGAGATCTATCCCCTAGACAAATGAGGTGAATGTTTTTATATGGGTATTGTAGAATATACCATCCTATGTTGTTTATGGATAGAAGAAATGGAACACTCCAAAAAATTTAATTTCATGTGGGTTGGGAAATATGTCAATAAATTTAGCATCATGTGAAAAGGAATTAATAATGTTTTTCCATTTAATTTTTTTTTTGTAAATAGTATGAAAAATCATTATCTTTATGCATAGTTTCTTTAATGACCTGATCATGTTGAATATGATATTTTAGTTGAGCCTACGATTAGAGATCATCGTGTAACCTTTTATTAATTAATGACACAAATCAGTCCATACATAGCTCATAATAAGGTTACATAAGATGATAAAACTCTTGCACAGGGGGGGATAATTTTCCGCATGGTTTCATAATGAATGACCAAAATTATTAAGGATCATATATATATATATATATGGATTATACAAATTAAAATACATTTTATGTATATATATTTATGGTGAATCTTTTCTTGGGCCTCAAAATAAATCTATCTCATAAATGGGGCATCATAAATTTCTTTATCCATACATAATTCTTGTGAGGATTCTTCTGAATAGAATAAATTAATTTTTATGGGATTAAAATCCATAATAAATATTTTATGGGGAAGCACACTCAAGTAGAGGACTATTAATTTTTATCACATTAGGTTTTTGATAAATTGAGGTTAAAATATTGTTACTAAATATCCTCAGACAACAAAAATCAAGCCACATTTAGCTCATGATGGAAAATGTCTAGCATATTCAAGATTATATTCCTAAAAAATGTTAATTTTTTTAATTTACTTCTAGTGGTTGGTTAAAGTATCCAAATTTTAATAAATATCATATAGTATAAAAAATAATGCCTGATACTGGTCTCAGTGATAAATGTTCTGCTTTGATAAATCACATATGGGAGGAAATGTGTTATTAACATCCCATATAATTTTTAGACTATGTAGAGACATATCTTGTACAAATCTAAATGTACTGTATGGAAAATTGCATATTCAAAATGGTATTATATCTATAGTTTCAGGTTATATAAGATAGAATATGTTTTTTTAGTCATGTTTCTAATAGTCAAGATAAATATATTGATGAACTAAGACCATTAAGCTCGTTTAACTCTTCCTCGATGTTAGAAACACACATAAATTGAAGTATTTCCCATTAATATCACTATATAACAATATTAAACACATTCTATTGGGTTATATATCTTTAGTACTAGCATTTTCATAGAGTATTAAAATGTATGAAATATACATTTACTGTGTTGTTTGATGCCATGTAGTGAGGATGGTGACCATACAGTTTAACATAATTTGTGGATGATTTAGTAAACCATTTTCATTTATAGGGATAAGATAATTTCATTTATTTTTACATCATTAGAATAGAATGCCATTATATTTTGTTTAATGTATCGCATTTGGGAAATATAAATTATTACTATTTAAATCAAGTAAATAGGTCCCAGATAATGTAGTTTAACATCATATGGTGATGGTTTTATACTATATAGTTTTGTGTAATTCAATTATGAAATTCATTGCTTTGTTTAATTTCACCTGATACGAATGTTGGATACAAAGTTTGACATCTTCCTTCATAGATTTTAGTGATTATGTTTAAATTCAAACCATGAGGATGTAAATGAACTGGAAAAATATATATGAATTTTATATTGTTTTCGAAACCATTAATTATTGTCTAGTGGTATTGGTTATCCATCAATTGTACAAAATAAATATGATCCATTTTATTACACCCTTTTATGGAAAATGTTTCTTCCCATATGGTCTTGACATTTTATAAATTCTTCCCAAGAAGTAGTATACTTTGTTGAACTAATGAAATCTCCCCTTAGAATGAATCCAAAGAGGTGTACTTTCATATTGAAATATTGTGAAAATTTGATACAAGAGACATCCAATTTTCTAAGGGTGCACAAATTCTTATAAAAATATCAATATATATATATACTACGTTATTTTGGGAATGAAATATTTATTCATTTTGTTATATATTTTAATTATTAGTGATGGTATATGGAATACAAAGGGATAAACTTAATATATACCATATTCAAGAAAAAATGATGTGTGTTGTGTATTCTTATATATTACAGAGTGATAGTCCCACAAATAAATTAATACCATATATAAATGAATTTTTTTACCATTATTGACAATATCCTAGAGTATGTTAGAAAGAGTACTATTCATACCATAAATTTTTCCATTCCCAACATCATGGAAATGAAATGAGTGGTTCCGAATAATCCTCTAATGATGATAAAATATTTTCGACTAGAGAACATGATATTGGTGACCATTTTCTTCAATAATATGAATTAAACATAAAATATGATAATGATGATTAACATTAAAAACCCATATAATATCCATTATACCAAAATTCATGATGGATATATCCTAACCCAACATAAATATGATATTTGTGGAAACAAATATATAGCTAAACAATCTAGTTTTTTATGGGATAATGCCCTATTAAATATATCTATAAGATGAAAAATTAGCTTGAGTATTTAGCAGTCTGTATAATCTCATGGGGTTTATGACTGAAATTTCCATATATTATCAAATATTGGAATCTATTTGTGAATTCAATAAAATCATTTGTTATTGATGTCTAAACAAATCCAATAATTATGATCTTATGAGATATATTGATATTTAATTTATTGGAAATCCAATAGCCTTTATTGGATTATTCCATAATAGTTAACATCCCCCCTCTATCACTGGATATGTGGGGTAAATTTTAAAATCCTTTTTATATTTTACATTCTTCTAAGTTAAACTAATGTAAAGAATAATGTTTTATTCCCATCATAAAATATATACTTTAGGGCTTGATTTAATTTAGAAATCACACATTAGAGTTAGCCCAATATGGGGGTCATATGTCTAATTAACGCATCATTTATTGATTCTATCTTCTCACATTGTTTGTGAATTTAATTAATATCATCGACCTCCCAAAAATCACTATCAATAGATATGGAAAACACCCCCTAGTTTTTAATGCTGATTACTATATAACCAGGTCCTGATATACTATAATTTTTTATACTTTAGTTAATGTATATATAGGGGTATAGTTCAACCATGGGACATGAAATAATATTAATTTAAATAAGTAATTTAGTCATAACCTTTCATATGTAGTCGATATGTGTAATTTATTTATTATTATAAATTTGATATTTGCCATTAATTTTCTTGATTCCCAACACTAAACCACCCATGACATTTAAATGGGAAAAGTAGATCTGAAAATCCACTAAAAATAATTTAATGATTTCGTGATAATCAACTTGATTATAAGTGAATGCTTCTGGAAACAATATAGAATATATAAAAACCAAATTTTTCTATGAGATCAGGAGAATTACAAAGCTGAATATATTGATTTATTTTTTTCCCATTCTTTACCCTATATGAATAAAATAATATCTATTAGTGTATATCTTCCATATTTGGGGACATTCTCAAATGTAGAATACATTAATTTTATATAAATTGGAAGAATTTTTGTGGTATGATATTATACAAGAATGTAAATCTATTAGAAAGATTTTAATACCTTTTACTATTTGAACTAAACATAAAACTATTGTATAATTAATTCTCATCATGCTATTTATGCATTTAAAACTATAAACTTTATGATATATGTGTTTATGGGAACATGAGAGACCATGTAGAAAACATAATGCAAGATATACTATTTCAATTTCATTACTATGAATATTAATGAATGAAAATTCATATTTCAAAATGAAGATAAATTCTTATTGTCAAGAATGTTCTTGTTGAGACTCCATAATCTATTTACATCGCATGCATCATTTTTAAACATGATAAAGGAATATAGTGATCATTCAATATCATCCACATTCAATATATATGGCTTTACAAAGACTTGAATCCCCAATAATGACAATTTGATATGCATTGCATCAAATTTCTAAAATCTTATTGGAAATATTCTTCCCATCGAGTGATTAATCTCATATTGATGTAAATTGGGAATTATAGTATCTTTCTACACACATTCACTATGCATCATCTAATATAGTTGAGGTATCCTTGAATTTTCATCAACTCTTTGATAATTTGAGAAGGTGTCAAGTAAGGTCATCATGGTTTTGCTTGCATTGTCCAACATTATGTGATTCTGAAATCTGATTCCATGAAAATTTATTGATGTGAACCCATTAGAAAAATTCAAGAAGTTCATTATCAGGTTGTGCTATTATGGGGTTTCAACATATATATCATAGTTATCATGATGATTGAGACACCATTAAGATTTTACCACCTGACCATCCATTTAGTATTCCATATAATATTTATAAAACATCCCGATGACATGTTTAATTGAAAATAGATTTGTGGAACTTTCATTCAATAAAAAATGTAATTAATTAATAATATTGAACTATAAAAAGTCCCCTAAAATTTATTTTCTTCCTCATATACAGGATCCATTCATATATGATAAAATATAGAATATCATTCCACATAAAATAGGGCTTGGAATCCATAAATTTCATTTTTCAACAGTTTTATAATTGGAATTATGAATTTTAATTTTGGAAAATAGATAGTGAGGTCCAAAAATTTTATTCAAAATCTAGTCTTATCAATCATTTTCTTGATGGAATTGATGATAAAAATCCATTTTGGGAGCTGAACCCCTTAAATTAATCTATAATTTATGATCATATCGACTTAAAAATTCAACATTATAGAATAATTCTAATTCAATCTCTGAACATCTAACTTATTTTAAGATGATTATGAGACTAGCTTAAATGACATCTCTCTACATCAGGTTCCTATCCCAAATTTTATATATACTTCAATTTAAATACATATCAATTTTTCTTCATGAAATATTTTTATCTATTTTTTTAGTTAGGAGACATAGTGTCAAATATTATCATGGGATTAAATTCAGAATCATTACCTAGATTTATTCATCTAAAAACATCAATAGTAATTGGGATTTCATCCATATATTCAATACAGGAATCTCTAAGATCACCTTATTCTTCTTTTGCTTTATCTTCCATTGATTTTTTTAATGTGTGGTATGAATATAATATTTATAAGAAATATCCATTTTGAGGTGATTCTTATCATCATTGAATTATGATGAGTTGTATCCAGATCCTTAGGGTTCTGATGAATTGGAATTAATATCATATTGTTTATAGAAATTCCCACCCTAAAATCCAGTATAATCAATTAAAAAGGTGCTACCAACACCCTAAGTTATTGGAGATGGAATATGGGACTTATCAATATCATTCAGTAATGTGATTTATTCTTATAATTCATAATGTATTCCATGAATAACTTATGATTTGGGAGATAAAATGTGTACACATTCATCTATGTAGTTATCATAACAATAGTGATCACAACCTTCTTATTCACAACAATATTCAAAGGATGTGATGGTAATATTGAATAAAGAATAAATTATGCAAACCCGCATGGTTTGTTTATTCTTTTTGAATTCATATCAACATGTACAAAGAGTCATTATTGTGGTGACTGGGGAAAATGTTCCACTATTCCAACCATCATGAAAAGATAGCAAGGAACATGATTTCTTTTTATAAATATTGTGGAATAAATATTCTCTACCATATATGATTTTTTTGGTGAACAATAGCCTAGAAATATCCTGAAAAAAAATGAATTAAATTCTTTATCATGTTAAATTGGGTTTTTATAAACCAATTACTTTCCATATCAAGATATATTTCATAAAAATATATTTATGATGAAAATATAATCTTCACCGAGTTTATGGGATTGGTTATTAAGGGAAATATTTATACACTTATGTATAAAATATTAGATGAAATGGAATATCCTTGGAAGTATCCCTCCCTTCAATAGAATTATATATATATATATATATTAATTTTCAATGGATTAAAAAATCATAATTTTCTCCAAACATCACTATGACCTTCAAATTGATATGGTAATTAAGAGATATAACTAATGATGGAGGAACTAATGCATGGAAACGATGCCATGGGAATCCCTGTTATACATTTAAATTAGTGTCCCAATGGATAATAATGAACTCCAAATCAATGACAAGGTCCCCACATGTTTATTTGAACTTCATTTATCTAACTGTTATTTTATAAATTTTTTCAAACCCTTAGATCTGGACGGTAGAGGGAGAAAAGTTATAATCACTACAACCAAATCAGTAGAGGTTCAACACTATATTTTATTTATTACAAATTATTAATTAATGGGGGTTTAGCGAACATAATGGGTTTCCAAATTTCCATATATGTATGGGGGTCTAATATGACCTTATATGGTGTTCTTCCTATCATTCTCTATAAATTATGTTATATCATGGAATTCAACATGATATGTTTGTATAAAGTATACATTTACTATAGTAGACTCAAATTAAATCAAATTTTGATTTGGTATATCCTAAAAAACATCTTCTAAAAATTATATTGAATAATGAAGGGTGTCAAGGATTGAAATGTGTACCAAAACGGTACCATACAATTTCAAGATGATAAACATCTGAACCAATGGCCTTCACTTTCCTGTATGAAGATTCTCACTGGTCTTGGTGTTGGGGGATGTAGTAATCTATCTCAGTGGATACAATTTCTAATAGATCCTTGAAAAAAACATTTTATACAATGAGTTTGGATGAGTAGTTTTTCCCACAATGTGACACTAATAATATAGATAATGAATTTTCAATCAATTCTCTAGTATAACACTCCTTGAATGCAACATGTTTTTTTAGTTCTCTGCTGTTCCTTATGGTCTAGCTAAATTTATTCCCATTGGGTATCTACAACATATATCATATCAATATGGGTTTGACATGAATATCGAGATCTATATAGACCTTGTCTATATCAACCCCAGAGGGACCAGTTGCCTCTTTACTCTCTTCCCCAAAATTTAAAATGGGATCATGAGATCAAATGTATATTCTTCTTCAGAGAAGAAATCCAGTATGTAAATTACATATATAAATTAATATTGAGAATATTAATTAGATGATAAATCAATTTTTTGGGAAGGATCTTGTTGAACCATTTAGTGTGTTGATTCCCATATTCTTAATATTGAGGGAATTAATTTTGAGAGGGTTTTAACCATCATAGGAAATAAAAATAGTTACTATTATAATGTAATGATCTTATTTCACATAGTACCCCTATTTAAGAGGAATGTTCCTTGTAATTTTATAGAGAAGATGAATTCATCTCAAAATATATAGAGTGAGTTGGGGTTATATCTAGCTTATTTAGTTTCTTCCATAAGATGTAATACACTTGATTGAATTTCATTCTGGTAATCCAAACATCAATTTATTTTTGAAATCATAATCAAAACATCCTCTCATTATCCTTAAATTTATTTTGTGATGGAGGAATTGTAATACACTTTTTATTTGATTTCTCAATTTTAAATGCTTGGAATCTACCATGTTCTGAAGGATGACTTTGAATAAAATCATTTCACTGGTAGTGTGACCTAACATCTAATATAAGAAGAAATAATTCACAAATTCATTATGGATAACATTACAATGATTTTGGGGGTTTTAATTTATAATAAATTATTTTCTATATATTTTATAAAATATAATGGATATCAGTTTCTTAAAAAATAATATATTTTATTATTTGGGTCTTCATAGGGTGGATATTTATGTTATTTTCACTAATCTTTCAATGAACGGTGTTTTTTTAGTTTCTATTTAGAAGAAGGTACCATGGTATATTATGTGATGTTGGTTTTGAATGCTAATTATGAAGATGTAATAACACTTATAATAGAGATTAAGAGATTTCCTTTATAATTCCCCAATGTAATATGATTTGGGAGGGAATTTGTCATGGTATATGGATTTAAATCATCCAAAATATGTTAAACTATTTCAATATCATAGAATGAAAATATATATTTTAGTATAATGATATATTTTTATACATAATTATAGTGATTTCCTATACAAAATACCAAACACACTTCTTGGGGGACTTTAATGTTAAAGGAACATATCAAAAATTCCCACCAAAAAATAATGCATTGGAATCCCTTATTGTCATGTTCGTTGTAGGTGGAGAGATTAAGGACAATTTCCTTTCATTGTATTGAGATTAATTACAAGTGGAACTAGTAGAAAATTTCATCTCATCGTGTAGTATATTTGTATTTAATATTTCTATACTAGTCAAAAAATAATTATCTATTGTCTACAAAATTAAATTAATTTTAAAGGACACTTGTTTTAAGAGGGTTCCCATCATGGAACCATAATGAGATAAAAATATATTCAGATAATAATTCATATCCCTCCTGTCATTGAAATTTTTGGAAGGCTTTATTTCCAAATATGGTTGGAGGACTCATGTAATACTAGTCAATTTGTGGTTTTGTTCAAGGTTTCACTGGCATATTTCTCCATAAAATTACCTCTATTTGAGCTTCTAGAGATTAATTGGAGTTAAAAAATTTTGATCTAATCAATTGGATAGTGATATACTTTCATAGAATAAATATTAATAACCATATATTGAAGGATCAATTGTTCCTATTGCTGATAATGGGTATGGTTCATCTTTAGTTAACATGGCTTACATGGATTTGGTTATAACTAGAATAATAGGAATTAAAAATATTCTTTATTCAAGTAAAAATATAGTAGTGTATAATATTCTCAATTAGTAGGATGACAATAATACACTATCATAGTAAATGTGGTCCCTCCATGTTCACAAATATTTAATAGTGGAGTAATAGAACCATTTTCAAAACAGTTTATCTCTACTACAATGTTTCACTTATGTAACTCAATATTGAGTCACATTAACTCATTTATCATCATATAATATTTAGTGTGTCACTCCTTGATAATGGGAGGATCAAAATCGTTAGGTGATGTGTGATCTATTTCTATACTCCTCTACATTTCATTATCATAGACATTATTTGGTAGGGATAACAAATAGAAATGAAAATTTTCAAAAAAAAATATTCTTAATTGACAGCTAGAAACACTATCTTTGAGAGGATTATTATGCATCATTTTCTAGACATAAAACTCTAAATTCCACTCTTTTTTTTTCATTCATCCACCAGATCATTTACGGTGATGATGTCGATGATATTCATAGATTAATGTCATTTTTAGTAATAATGATCTTCTTAAAAACATAAATATATTGAACATATCTGGAATATCTATTGAAAAGAAAATCAAAAATCTCTCTAAAACTGACTTTCTTATCTGACCATTTACATGTATTTCCCTACATTCGCTTTCCTTATACTTTCAATGATCCCCCAAAACATGTTGAAATAGTGAGAAATTGAGTAAATCTAAAGTAAATCTTCTCTGGTATGTTCCTAAGGGTAAATATTGTCAATGTGATGAGAGGAACTAAATGGATAATTCAATAAAAATTTCTAAAAATCTTTTTAAGTTTGAATTTTTTTCAATGAGGTGGTAGTTTTGATCTAAATTACACAATATCTGTGGTTTAATTTTAATTTATTTCTTGCATTAATATCTATTTCATCCTTTGGGGAATTAATGATTCTAAATATGGTAGTGGGGGTAAAAATTCCCTAAACTCTACATGTTGGTGTTACTCCATTCTTTTCTACTATAGTTGACACTACAACTACCCTTATGAGTTTGTTAGTTGTTGTTTGAGAATTCCCAAGATACCATGGTTCTTCTGAATTTGAACTACTTATCATTGATGTTACTTATTTAAGATAGAATCATGAATTTCAATGATGTGATAAATTTCAATACCATTAAATGGTTGGATATAGGATTATAATTATGGATCATTCCATTCAGGTTCTCCATTTTGGATATTTTTAGAAAATGATTCCCTTTAAACTGATTTTATAAAATCATTCTTGGGGAACATTATTGATTGGTATTGAAGTGAAATGCATAAATATATGTTTACCCACCCATTTATTTGTGTTATATAGGTTGTTTCAACATATAATAGAGTTAGATTCCATAAATAATCTTGTTTGTCGGTTAGGATATTATAAAACGAGGTTACCAACATCTAGGGTTTATTAGATTAAATGGAAACCATGTTAATTTGTTGCTGAATTTATCTTAATAAAACAATGTTATAATAATATTATATGTAATAGAGGGATCTCACAAAATTGATAGTTAATAGTTTTCTACAGTTATAGGAAAAAATTATTTATTTCATTAATTAAACAATGTTATAGGAATGTCATACTAAAAAGTGTCAATAGGAGAAAAAATGATGGGGATCTTATTTTTAACCCATTAATTTTTTATAATCAATTCACTCTCATAATATTTGGGGAATGTTTCCTCTATATTTTCTAAATATATTGATTGATTCATTTCCACCATACTATAGTAATCATGATTAACAGAAACATTTTATGTTACATTGAATGATGAGTGATCTGGTGGAAGTTTAGATAGTGACTACTGACTCAAGTTATCATATAGTTGAGTAACAATATCACTCACTAGTGATATAGATCTTATAGTAAAAAGACTAAATAAATCAATAAAATATCAATATAATGGAATTATCATATTCATATTAAAATGAGAGGACATTCATTCTGAAATTAAATTTCACAGCTGTGAGGATAACAAAAAAAAGCATCGCTATGTGAAGGAAAATAATGTGGCTCAATTTCTAGGTATAAATAGGATTCATGTAGCATATTTACTAATAAATACCTTCAAAGATGATATAGTTTTATTCAAAAAATGGGAGAACATTAATATTTATTTATAATCATCTCTAATTAATAATTCAATTAGTTCTCATAATGATAATATTTCCTACGATATATCTTGATATTTCCATGGGAAGTACCATTATGGTGAACACTACAGGGAGGAATTCAATGAAACTGGTAACAAAAGTTTTATGAGGAACCTTTCAATTATTAATTTTTCATCTATAGGATGGGATAGTTGTTTATTGGAATTATATTGATAGTATCTTAAGGGAATTAGGAAATCCATCATTCCATAGTTCATTGATTGTGGTTTAAACTTGTACTCTGAGCTACATCGGTTAAAAAATGTCTAGAGGTTGTTAATTCAGTGGATGGGGTGGTGTGTTTTGAACAATTAGCTTTATATATTGGAGTAATATAAGGATATTATTATGTTTCTAAAAGTATATGCCAACGGTATTTTTTGAGGTCTGTATGAGTGTTGGTTTACACTATGGTGGAGATTGATTTTGGTAAATTATATCATGTCGAAATATCAATATGTGATAGATACTATTTTTAATAAATTTTTGATATGTTCAAGGGATTCCTCTAAATGAGTTCTGGAATATGTGTCTACTACTACATAGATCATGACTAATTTATATAAAATTCTCCAATGGTTGTTTGGGAATACATATCGGCCTCTAGATATTATTCAATGTATTTTAAATATCTTCTTCTTCTTCTACTTCAAGGTTATACTGCCAATTTGTTATGACATGAGAAGGGATATATGCTTACTCATCTATTTAAAGAAATTATATTTCGAAAGAAACATTAGTGAGAATATGGATATGTTCACAATCTTTAATGTGATAGTAGACATGAAAATTTTCATGTCCCCTAGTTTTCAATGGGATTTAATGATGGAATTGGTTGTGTCTAGGGTGGAATATGTCATATACCTTAGTTTCTATAATAATGTGTTGATAATATTCCACTAATACATCCATAGTATTCCGATATACATAGTTAGCACAATCATGGATGTCGAATTTATCCTCTTTTGATTATAACAAATGTTAATGTGATTATTTGGTTTATGTGGGGAGATGGGCCACTCTTTGGGGTTGGTATCATGCATCCCCTACTACGATCTTCTACAAGCATGATTTTGTGTGAATAGATGAGGCAAAAAAATATGGTGTCCCCAAAAGCTACTAATGTACAGATCCCACAAAACACGAGTGACATAAGTTGATCACATGAGTGCCCCTAGAAGACTTATTATCTTATATGAGGCCGTTGTTGATCTCCAACTATACTTCTCTATGATATTAGAGGAACATGATGGAGGTTTTTTGGAAAATAGTTTTAAAATACTTATTGGTAAAATTTGATTTTTCCTACTCTACCATGACCTATCAATGAGTTTAAGTTCAGTGATTCTACATCTAAAGGTGGGGTTCACATGAAATATCAGAATTTTAGAGGTTACAAATGAGGTGGTACTTTATTAACAATTTTTTATTCACCTTTATTTGGTGGTGGTTCATTGGTGGAAATGCCTTCAACATTTATATGTCCGTATATTTAGAGGTATAATTTTCATATTTTTGTTATTGGGGTGATTCTATTAGCTAATATTGAAGGGATATCTAATCTAGTTATGAAAAGACAAAAATGTGTGAATAGGAATATCCATCAATTAAGAATCAGATGTCACATTCTTAACTGAATAAAAATTTCATAATTAAAATAAACATATTTTGTTCCCTATTTACATTTTATACTATAAAATATAACATTCTCTCCTATCATTGATGGTTTTCTTGGGCACCACATTAATACTGTATTATAAAAGAAAACATTCACTGGGGTTTTTTAATAGTGATGATTTAGCTTGTTCATTGGAAGAGAGGGTGAGAGGTTATGAATTTCATTTCTTTTGTGGATTATATCCCAAAATTGGACTCTATTATAGATTTGAGATGGTAACTTTAATACATTTCAAAACCCATAATGAGGCATGTTACCACTATTGTAGTGGTTGTTCATTAGCATGTTTTTTCTGGGGATATTTATATATTTAAAAGGTTATATTTTTTGATTTACTAATTAATTATTCTTTCTATTGAAGAAATATTTTTTAGATATGGAGAACATGTAACTATGGTTTTAATATCAATATTTTGATGTTGTACGTATAGATGGTGTTAGAATTAGTATCTTGATATGAGATTTATACATGTCCTTATGAAAAGAATTAGAACCCATATAGTTTTCTGTCACATAAATAAAAACTTCACAAAATTTAATTTCATTTAATAAGGACCAATCCATGTTCTTTAATGACCTCTAATTATAACCATTCTAAAAATGGTGTAAATTGGTGGTTTGTGTTAGGAGTATGCATGTGGAACACATTCTATAAGACCTTTAAGACAATATGGCCCAGTGAAGTTATATTTCATGTCCATATTAAGAGTATATTTTACTATATTCTAATCTTGATCTCATTTATAATATGGACCAATTATAATGATATGTTAATTTCTTGAGTGTACATGGATCCTTATCTAAGGCAGCATAATTTCATTATATTTATGATCTAAATAGAGAATGTATAATGTTATGGTGAATTTCACCCAGTGAGTAATTTTGAATAATGACTTGTGATACATATGGCCCAATGATATTGGATTTGGATAGTGGGTAATGTTTGGATTTATCCTCAAAGATGATATATTCATTTCTTTCTTGAATGGAATCATATACCAGGATGATTGAGTGATTTAGTTTTTTGACATTTGAAAAGAGCATACAACACTATTTAACATCATGTAGTAAGTACGTTTTCATGTAGTTTTATGTCATATTATTTGGAAATTATAAATATATTCTAACATCATACCTAGAAAATATTGGTTTCATGAAAGATATAGAAAAATAGAATGAGTGGGGAATACTTATTTTAGGAGACCATTGATCACTTCCCTAATAAGATATCCTTAGTGAAGGCATGAATATGTGATCCTTACCAAATGTAGGAGGTCAATAAGTGAGACATTAATTTTTTTATAATGGAATGATAAAATAATATATATAAAACCTTGTGATCTATTTTATGTTTGAGTAACATATAAAATTTTAAGAGTGAAGAAGTAATATGAGAGTTCCTAATTTTATTTTGTTGTGGATTTAAAATAGTGGTTTTCCTTTTAGAGAACCTGGTCTTACAGATGATATCACCAATAGGATCAATCTTGTTTTTTAAATGAATGTAGAGAAATCATCCACTTTTCTTCCTACATTATTATCAAGACTGTGGGATATAATTGTAGGTGTAGTATCCCATCAATCATGAATGACTATGGAATTTCTCAATTAAAGATTCTATACCATTTGGACGACTAAAAAATGTAGTTTGATTCAACGAGATGACCAAGTAAAGAAAGTTTATTTGATAGTGTGGGAAACCTAGGAAATTATACTTGTCTAATATAATCAAAATATTTACAATTTTTGTCATTTGAATCCATGATTATGAACCCATATTGTGTTATACATATCAATAATATTAATTAGGGTGTCCCCTTTTATCAAAATAACCCATGATCAAATGGGTTTATGATATTTTAATAGTGATTATATTTTCTAAACAAATATAGTGTATTTAATTGAGTAATTATTGTGTACTTATCTTGGTTGTATATGAAAAAAATTTATAGATGTCGGTGGTATACCTCATTCAAAATAACTAATTGATAGATGAGTTCAGAAACCCATTAATGGAACTTTTTCCACATATAAAAGAAATTAGAGGGCTAAAGATCGTGGTTGGCACTTGATAGGAATTGATCCAACTAGAAAATATAAATAAAAATATTCTTCCCTACAAGGGACATTACATGAGAATATGGTCTAGAATATGAATGTGTAGAAGAATCATCCCACTTGGTAGGAAAGCATTCCAATGTCTAGGTCACATTTATCCATACATGGTAGGATGGTTTATTGGGTTTTCACATGGAGGAAAACCCATAGACATTAGAACTGTGTTCAAAAAATGTCTCCATGTGGTAATATGGATCATGAGTTTGATTCAACAATGTGAAATAGTATGTTAAGAGAGACCTCGTGGAATTGTCATAAATGTGTTGATCCCAGACATAGGAGGCACATAGTGGATTACACCATTAAAAAATATGAGTGGAGTGAATACCTCTATATAAATCCTTATATTGAATTCCTTCATGGAAGATGAAAGAACTAAGAGTGAGTAGATCAGAAATGATTATCCCCTAGGCTTTAAAACAAACCTCAGGAAAAAAATTGTGGATTAAAGGGATTCACATTACCTATAGATTAACTAATTACATTATATGAAATTCCTTTCTATCATTATTTTACTCTTCTCTAGGTTACCCTCATCTCAGATTCATCAATTATTTATATAATTATTTTAGTATTTATTTGAAATCTATAGGTAACTATTTGTGAAATTGGATATCCATGTAGTAGGGGGTTCATTTTTTCGTGGTAGAACTTCCTAACAACAATGTGTTTGGGTGTTTCATCTGCATATAATATGGTCTGAATTTATATAATAAAGTTTAAGAAATGGGTTATTGGATTCAAGATGGATCAGTGGTCACCTGGTTGTTGTGAAGATATTATGTTTATTCTTCACAAACTATCATTTCTAGTACACATTCATGTGGGGACTTATTTCGGTATTCCATGTCATATAAGGGATAGAATTTAGAAGGTTGTAAATCTCATATGTGTCTGTGGTATTTGAACAACATAATCATGTGTTACTTAATGTATGTGAATATTTTTGGAGAATCTACAATTTTGAATAGGTAAATAATAATAATAGGTGATCGAATAATGATACAATTTTATAAACAACTATAGGATGACCGATAATAATATTTGAATAATGGGATTCACTATGACATCATCATGGATTATAATATAGGGTAGATGAATTTTTATACTAGAACATTACCATTAAAATTATTTCTTTTGATTCTACAACACTCAACAACATTCATTGTTGATTTTTTCCGATTCAAAGACGTAAAGAGTGATTTATGATGTAAAAATAATAGTCCCACAATGAGGGATAAATCACTCTAATGATATATATAATTATGTATCATACTTTTTCTTTATTTTGGTAGGTTTGATAAGAGGTTATTGTCAAGGAAAATATTCTCTTTGATGTTCAAGGTTTCATAGTCAAGATTGTGTTGGGTCGGAAGAACACCCCAAGGAATGATGGCAAGAGGGGGGGTGAATTGCCTTTAAAAAAATTGATAAACAAATTAAAATCAAAGTAAAAAATGCAGCGGAAATAAAGAAGGCAAAACACAAAACTTGATAACGGAGTTCGGCCAAAACCCGACCTACGTCTCCGCTCCCAACTCAACCGTTGAGAGATTCTACCGCTTGCTTTTCAATGGTTGTAGCAAGAAACCCACTAGGCTTTGAGGTAGCACTAGGACCTATTACAGCTTGCTTTTGATGGTTGAGCAAGAACCCAATGCTTTTAATGGTTAAGCAATAACCCACTAGCCTTTTTAACGGGTGAAGGCTAGCTCACCGTGTCTCAAGCTTTTTAAAGGAAAAGCTTGTGAACCTCTTCACACCTTAGTGGTGGTGTGAGAACCCAAAGAAAAGGGGATGAGAAAAGAGTTTGGTTTGTAGACACAAACCCAAATTTAAAGCTCAATAAAAAGTAAAACAATAAAACCCGTATTTGGGAAGACTTGGGCGCCTTTGATTGGATGGAGATGTTGAAGGCCGCTTCCAAGCTTCTTTGAAGGAGCTCCTTGGATGTGGAAGTTGTTGGAGCTAGGTGGGTTCCTTTGAGGAAGTCCGCCGGAGGTTGGCCAATTGATGAGAATTGTGTACGTTGGCTTCACAAGTGTTCCGGTAGGTGTCTGGGGCTTCCTCAGCCTTTATTTATAGGCTAGGAACCCTTGGGGAGGCTTCGGAGCCGTTGGAGAGGTCTTCGGAGCCGTTGGAGGCCAAGTGGACAGGCTGGTCAACAGCCCAACGGCTAGTTTGACTGTGTCCACCGGCTGGCCGGTGCAGGGCCACCGGCTGGCCGGTGCCTTGACAGAGGCTGAGACTTCTTTTCCAGGCACCACCGGTCGACCGGTGCAAGAGCCACCGGCTGGCCGGTGGTGAGGCAGTAGCCTTCACTATTGGGGCTGGGTGCCACCGGCTGGCCGGTACAAGGCCACCGGTTGGCCGGTGTGGAAGCAGTGGCTTCCCTTCGAGTGCAGGTGCCACCGGCTGGCCGGTGGTGTGCCACCGGCTGGCCGGTGGTCTGGATTTCAGACCAGTTCTGCCTTCTTTCTATCTTGGCCCAATTCCTTGGCCACCTGATTTGATTCCTATCAATCAAAAACACTTGAAACAATGTTAGAAACATAAGAGGGTGATTGTGATCATGAAAATTAAACCTCGAGGGGTTTGAGAGGTACAACAATCTCCCCCTATTTTGATGATCACAATCACCAAAACAAAACAATGAAAAATACTAAAATTGAAAGGAAATGCTTAACCATGATGAAAAGGATTCTCCCCCAATCAATCAAGAAATTTCTCCCCCTTTGTGATTATCAAAATAGAGTGGGGCAGATAACTTGATTGAGGGATTCGATGAAAAACGAGATTTTAAAACAATTGAAAGTGATACTAATTGTTGGAAATTTTGAAATGAAAAATTGAATTGAAAAATTTGAATAACAGTTTGAATTGAAAGTTTTGAATCAAAACAAATTCGAAACCAACTGTTGGAATTTTAGAAATGAAAATTTGATAGAAAAATTTTGAATTGAAAGAATTGAAACCAAGAGTTGAGTTTTGAAAAGAAAAAATTGAATACACAAAAAGCTTAAAAGCTCCTAACTCCCCCTAAATAAAGCAATAAGTCACCGGGGAGAGGGATTTTGAAAAGAAATGATTTTAGGCCCGGAGAGACTCGCTAAGAGGGATTTTTCAATCCACACTTGCCTCATGGCGGGTCTTCTCCTATAGAATTCATCCGAATAAAAAATCGATTTGGGTTGGCCGTACCGGGCGTTTTTACAATTACACTCATAAATGAGATGCCCGGGTTTTTTACAATAATTGCAAAATTTAAAGCAAGAGCTCCCCCTTACAAAAACAGTGGGTGCATGGGAGGAGGAGGCTTGGTTGGTATAGCCAAGTCCATGAGTGGTTCTAGATACTCGTTGAGAACCTAAGAGTTTGGACAAATTTTGTTCACCTTGGGTGAACTTGGCTAAAGATTCTCTAAGGTCTTTGATGGTTGATTCCAAAGAATCAACATTTGGGAAATTTTGGATTTTAAGGGTGAGTTCCTCCTTCTCTTTGAGAATTTGGTCTTTTTCGGAGGAAAGTTTTTTGAAAGACTTTTTCAAAGCAACAAATTTTGAAGATAGTTCATGAAAACCTTTTTCTAATTGGTCTCTAGCAAATGAGAGTTCTTTATAAGACAAATGATTCAAAGAATTTGAATTTGAAGAGAAAGAAGAGGAGGAGTCGGAAGATGTTACCTCATTACATGCCATTAGGCATTTTGTGCCTTGGTCGCTCGAGGAGGAGGAGGAGGATGATGAGGAGTCACTCCATGTGGCCTTGAGGACCTTTTTCTTTCCTTTTTCCTTTGGCGTGGCCCGTTTCTTGTTGAGTGGGCAATCGGGCTTGTAATGGCCCTTTTCACCGCACCCGTAGCATTTTACCTTGGGCTCGGATCTTGTGGTGGGTTCTTGCTTTCGGTGCTTGCGGGATTGCTTCTTCTTCTTGTGCTTCTTCATGAACTTGTGCATTTGGCGGGCGAGATTCTCCATTTCCGAGTCGCCGCTTGATGATGAAGAGGATGAGGAAGATGAGGATGAGGAGGAGCTTACTTCTTTTTGTACCTTGAGGGCAATGTTCTTTGGAGTTTTGATAGGGGTGCCCTCCTTTTGTGCTTGCCTCCTCATCGTGATCTCGTAGGTCATTAGAGATCCGATGAGCTCCTCTACCGGCATATTTTTGATGTCTTTTGCTTCTTGAATCGCCGTGACCTTCGGTGCCCATTTGCTTGGTAGGATCCATAGGATCTTCTTCACCATAGTTTCAGCTGAAACATCATCACCAAGGGACTTTCTCCCATTGCACACGTCAGTAAATCGTGTAAACATTTCAGAAATAGACTCATTTGGATGCATTGAAAAAGATTCAAAATCCTGTCTATACATATCTAATCTAGTATCCTTGACTTTATTAGTGCCTTCATGGGTCACTTCTAAAAGCTTCCAAATTTCATGTGCAGAGGTGCAAGTGGATACACGATTAAATTCATTTCTATCTAACCCGCAATGAAGAGCATTCATGGCTTTGCCATCAAGCTCAAAATTTTTAATATCGGCGGGGGTCCATTTGGATTCGTCGGGGGAAGAGAGAGTGTAACCTTGCATGACTATTTTAAAAATGGGATATCCTATACTTCTCAAAAAGGTGGTCATGCGGGTTTTCCAATAATTATAGTCGGTCCCATCAAAAAATGGAGCCCGACCCAATGAGTAGCCCTCGGGGGCGAAAGAGGTAGATGCCATCAAAGAATAGGATCTTTAATTTGAAACCGGGTTAGGGAATTATTCAAATACGTCCTCTGATACCAATTGTTGGGTCGGAAGAACACCCCAAGGAATGATGGCAAGAGGGGGGGTGAATTGCCTTTAAAAAAATTGATAAACAAATTAAAATCAAAGTAAAAAATGCAGCGGAAATAAAGAAGGCAAAACACAAAACTTGATAACGGAGTTCGGCCAAAACCCGGCCTACGTCTCCGCTCCCAACTCAACCGTTGAGAGATTCTACCGCTTGCTTTTCAATGGTTGTAGTAAGAAACCCACTAGGCTTTGAGGTAGCACTAGGACCTATTACAGCTTGCTTTTGATGGTTGAGCAAGAACCCAATGCTTTTAATGGTTAAGCAATAACCCACTAGCCTTTTTAACGGGTGAAGGCTAGCTCACCGTGTCTCAAGCTTTTTAAAGGAAAAGCTTGTGAACCTCTTCACACCTTAGTGGTGGTGTGAGAACCCAAAGAAAAGGGGATGAGAAAAGAGTTTGGTTTGTAGACACAAACCCAAATTTAAAGCTCAATAAAAAGTAAAACAATAAAACCCGTATTTGGGAAGACTTGGGCGCCTTTGATTGGATGGAGATGTTGAAGGCCGCTTCCAAGCTTCTTTGAAGGAGCTCCTTGGATGTGGAAGTTGTTGGAGCTAGGTGGGTTCCTTTGAGGAAGTCCGCCGGAGGTTGGCCAATTGATGAGAATTGTGTACGTTGGCTTCACAAGTGTTCCGGTAGGTGTCCGGGGCTTCCTCAGCCTTTATTTATAGGCTAGGAACCCTTGGGGAGGCTTCGGAGCCGTTGGAGAGGTCTTCGGAGCCGTTGGAGGCCAAGTGGACAGGCTGGTCAACAGCCCAACGGCCAGTTTGACTGTGTCCACCGGCTGGCCGGTGCAGGGCCACCGGCTGGCCGGTGCCTTGACAGACGCTGAGACTTCTTTTCCAGGCACCACCGGTCGACCGGTGCAAGAGCCACCGGCTGGCCGGTGGTGTGGCAGTAGCCTTCACTATTGGGGCTGGGTGCCACCGGCTGGCCGGTACAAGGCCACCGGTTGGCCGGTGTGGAAGCAGTGGCTTCCCTTCGAGTGCAGGTGCCACCGGCTGGCCGGTGGTCTGGATTTCAGACCAGTTCTGCCTTCTTTCTATCTTGGCCCAATTCCTTGGCCACCTGATTTGATTCCTATCAATCAAAAACACTTGAAACAATGTTAGAAACATAAGAGGGTGATTGTGATCATGAAAATTAAACCTCGAGGGGTTTGAGAGGTACAACAGATTGAACATCATTGATGGATTAATGTCATAATGTATATTTATAGACCATGATTCATGTAGTTATAAATCAAATAGGAAGATATAACCTCTCATTCTATATATATGAGATTGAAGGAAACAAAGCATGTAGTTATATATAGGATAAATGATCTATGAATCACTAAAATCAATGTAATTAATTGATCAAATCCACTCATTGTTTTTAGATCCCCTTAAT
The DNA here is from genome assembly GCA_963277665.1 of Viscum album. Classification (NCBI taxonomy): domain Eukaryota; kingdom Viridiplantae; phylum Streptophyta; class Magnoliopsida; order Santalales; family Viscaceae; genus Viscum; species Viscum album. The sequence continues at coordinate 684,831 of CAUJRU010000232.1, forward strand.
TGTCAAACATGTGTATGAAAAAGATAATTAACTCATATAAATCTGTATCGAATGTAAATAAAATTAACACCACAACCCTAGTGAAAATATAATGAAAACATCAAGAATAAAAGAGTGATAATTTCATCTTATTGATAGTGTAAGTAATTTCATTGGTATTTATGGCTGGCCCCATGATAAGAAATATATGTATCACTAAATATCCTACAAGGATTGGAATTAAGAAACATGATTTTCTTATAACCACTAATTTTCAAACCTAGAACATGTGTTGGAGTGGGGAATTATTTTTCAAGGGTTAGGGTAACTGTGTAATTTGGTTTAGTCAACATAGCTATATTATTTAATCCCTAATTATTGAAAACAAACAATGCTATGTTTATCATGATCTTACTTAGTGGTGATATTTTTTATTAACTAAAATTGGAACCATTCCTAGGATTTATTTTCCATGAATAATTTATTATCCTATCAGGAAATGAATCATGACACATGTACTTGCTTAAATTACTCAACAGAGATTTGAATCCTTTATATTGTGAATGGTAATTATGGTCTTATATTAGAGTTCGTAAATTGTTAAAGAAACAATATATAGAGTGAATCATGATTGTATAAAATAACACTAATATAGTTTATAGTTTCTTCAATTATAATAAATAATTTCATAATTATATATCTTTTACTAATAGGAATCATCCAACACATACATCTCATATAAGTGAATTTTAATTATCACCACATGGGTATGGAAATTTATGACCTAAGGTCCCATATTAATCTATTTTTCCATGGATAAAAGGGAAATTTTCAATTATATAAATCACATATAGGCCTAGGATAAAAGATCAATGTGTCACAACATATCTTATAATAACATGAATGAAATTACATATATTTCTATAAAATCATCATTTTGAAAGGAGATGAATTAATGTGCCTAACCATGGTCATTTTTGTCTATATATCATGTATTTGAAAGGTTCCCATAAATAAGGATACTTAAAAAGTTTTACATGTCATGTATGGTGGATCATAGGTCATAAACGTTTACTACATTCCTCTAAGACTATTTACCAACCCATTAAATATATCATATATTAATAATATTGATGGATTGATTCTCCAGAAAAACTATGATAATATAATTTAATTTTAGTGTGATAAATGATAAATGTCATGGATACCATTTAAATAACATTAGACCATGTTAAAAGGAGAATATAGGTATTATATATATCATGATTCAGGATATATATTAAATATTAACTTTTCAACCACGTTGGGAGAAGAGTATGGGAGTGATTAAAACATAGGGTTTGGAGAAAAATGATGATCTATGAATCACAATGTATCATTCATAAAAAAGAGATCAATAAATTCATAGTTTTCATGATATGATGTAATTATTTTACATTACTGTATGATTGTAAATATAATAGGACAGAAAATGATAATTTTTAACATGATTTCTTATTCATGTAATAGATATCAACCATAAAAATTATTCTCTGAATAGAAGTTTTACATTTTGAAATACTGTAACTATTTTCGTGTAGGATTACACAATAAAACTTCAAAAAGAAGGAATTTTACTATTTATTCTAACATGATGATGTAGGAAAACAATAAAATGGATTTTTCAATAATATAATTCTAATGTGGGATAATGTACATGATTGTAGGACATTTGAGTATGTTAAATTAATTCACATGGGAAACATCATTACGCAGTTTAATTTCATTATTTGAGGATGAAAATATACAGTTTTCAATATATAGGCATGGATTTTGATGTTTTTAGTATAATTTTTAACAAAAATATTATATATATATATATATTATCATCATGCGACAAGGATATTTTTGTTCTTGAATGAATTCATATTGTTTCTTTTCAGAGGCATAGTTCCTTGGTGGGTTAGTGTAATATGATCTGCATTCATCATGACCAAGGAGTAGATTACATTAGATAAAAATTAATTTATGGGATATGTGAACTTGTTTTTTTATATGTATTAGATTTTTATTCCCTATAATCACCAAAATACTAAGATTTAATAAAAGAATTTCATGGTATAACATGATAAAGAAAGTCCTTTTGATATATAATAACACAATCAAATTTTTATGGACTTTAGGATTGTGCAACCTGAAAAAAATTATAATCAAGTCAATACAACTATTCATATCAATTTTTAGAAATATATTTTCCCTATAAATGGGTTATAATTATAATTCATATTGAGTGAATTTAGACCTCATTTCATGAAACATTTTTTTATTTTACACTAGTTTTAAAGGGTTTTCTTCGAATAAGTGTGGTTTGTGGTGTAATAATCTTACATAAGTGTAGATTTTATCATTACATGACTTGTTATTTAATCTGCTAACATATATACTATATTTTAATATATCTTTGTTGAAATTATTTAATCTTCCATTACAAACTATATTGTAGTTGGGTAAATTGATGGACTATATGTTATACTATTATAAATACAAAATTTTCATCTCATAAAACTAAGAAATGTTCCGATTTTTCCACTAATATTATTTGATGGTCACCAAATATAGTCATCATAATGGATATAAAATTGTTGAAATTTAATTTTTTTAAGAGTTCCATGATTTTAGAGCATTATCCACCATTAATTATAAAAAAAAATGAAATAAAAATGAATGAAAATTGTATAGATGTAGTGGAAGTATATAGACCCATGAAACCAACTCAAAAAATGAAATAAACAATGATATTTTTATATATTTAGTAAATATGTGGTGTGATGATTTATTTTTTCCTTTATCTAGAAAGTGTTATATTTTTGTGTGGAATATATAATGTCTTATTTCATTACTATGAAAAATTATCCAAGGGTCCAACTTTGGTTAGCGAGAAGGGTTTGAGATGTTTGGGAACTAAAAGTTCTAAAATTGTGTTCTTACATGATTGTGAGATTATATTATTATTCAATTAATATGAGGAGGAACCTATTAGAGCCTTATTTATTGACTAATTTATGAGTGTTGGATCTATCATAGAAGACTATGTTCTCGTCATGGAAAAAACCTTCATTTTTTCTCGATTCAATAAACAGATCCAGTTTTTAAGTTACTTAATTATGGGATACATCTATCCTATTATTTAGTTTATCTGATGACGGTCTATTCTAATCTTTCTTGATGATAGTGTTTGTAGAGACCCGAAGCCTGACGTACATTGACATTACATTACTTTTTCGGAATACTTAGTACAAAACAAAAACACACACACAAGGATCGTAATAGTTTAGTGTCTTTGGAAACTCGGAATAAAATCTTCTAATCGTGGGGAAAGATCTTCAACATCTCCCATAAAGATCTTCCTTTTTTTTACCTAAAACCTTTCTTTATATCCTGTGGAAAAGAAAACATAAAAGGGTGAGCTCAAATGCTCAGTAAGGGTAAACAAAAGAAAAATCAATCACATCATATACATAAGAACATAGCTTTTGGAAATCTTAACCTGCAAAAGAGATCATAATATCATAACATGGGATAAATCATTGAAGTGAAATGTAATCCCAATAATCATAACTTAAAACAAGAAACTTTGTGGCATACACACATAATCATAGAAAATCATTTCTTGTTAGTCAAGACTAATTGCTAAGACTATCTTAGTGGACAAAGTCCCTTTCTAAATCGAGTAACCCTCGTTTCAGTCCTGTTTCACTGGACCGGTATAACCTACCATTCCAGCCATGTCTATCTCATGAGATATAAAATCTTTACCCAATGCATTGGAGGGAGATATAGGTCCCACCCATCTTATAATGAATCCTTTCTTATATGTGCCACATAATCATAAATCATACATCATCACATAACCCATGTAATAAAAATGGGATTCTTAAACAACATGACATCATAAAACAACTCATATAAAATAAAGGAATTCATAAAAATGTTTCCATCACAACATAATAAAATCCATGTAATAATAGGGATAAAAACAGAACCCTTTTATTATCTTAGATGGAAAATAATTTTGATAAAATACTTGAACTTCATTCTTGAGGAAAATATCCTTTCTACTTCAAAATTTTTTTTCCTTTCATAACATGTCATACAACTTTAAAATAAAAGAAGTTGATTAAAAATAAACTTGAAAACTTGTAAAGGATGCTTCTTGGAAATAATGTTTTAAAAATCCATTCATGCCGTATAAGTTAAAAAAACATTCTTCGTACTTTTGTCGGAAAAGTCAAAATGTACCTCGTACGAAAAACGACAAAAGATTCCTTTCATACATATTACTAAAAACTCACCGAAGGGTAAAAATGGATTAAAAAAAATGTAGGTGGATGGAAATAATATTACATATTGATGAAACATGGATGTGGATGATAAAATATACCCCAGTAAATTTCAAAGTACAAACAATCTCGGATAAAAATGAGATTGCGATATTTCCCTTACCTTAGGTCCGACTTGCTTTGTAAGTGTCCAAACCTCCTGTATAATGATTTAAATCATGTTATTGACTTATTACCGAATCATATTCATTGTTATGATATCATATATGGTTCACTTATTACATTATATTACCCGTTCTTTTGTAAATTCCATGTTAAAGAAGCGTTTTGGGTAAAATCGTTTCATTTATCGTAGGTGTTTTGACTTGTTGTTCTTGACATAATTATTACTTATATCATGATTTACTTACTTCCAGAATATAAAATATGATTTATATATCATATATATTCAGTATATATATATATATATATAATAGATATATAAATAAAATGAAAAACACCGTTCATGGAGACGGTAGTCCGTACGTACACATGAACGCTGTTTTTCTTTCCTTATTGTCTTGAAATGGAAGTAAGTAGATGACATACATATATATATATATATACATAAATCCAATAGATTTATAATGTCATATATTTCATTATTATTTCTTATATATACTTTATAATCATTCTTAAATGGTTAACATGGAGAATGAATCTCATCGTGTCGTGGAGGCGGTAGTCCGTACGTACGCACGAGCGATGATATCATTTCTATAAATATTGAATTGAATTGGAGTGGATTATAAAATATATCATAATAAATATGATGTTGTAATAACTATGTATAGTTATTCTTTACACCATTATACCCATCCATGTAAGGTGGTGGTGGAAAATAGATTACACCACGGCGTGGAGACGGTATTCCGTACGTACGCACGCGCGGTGATTTCTTTTTCCGTAGGATGGATAGATGGTGAAATAGGGTTGTTTCATACTTATAATAACATATCAGTATATGAGTGATACTGATGTTATTACTTCATAATGAAACAACCTAAGAAGAAGAAGTGGAAGAAGAAATAAAGATGAAAGAATTGGTAACGGTAATTACCTCTTCTTTGAAGCGCCTCTTTGAGACCTCCTCTTAGGGCACTAAAATTGGTCTTTGAGGAAGACCAGAACCTCTAGGATGTTTCTAGGGAAGTGGAGAAGATATTTTGGCAGGGGTTGGCCGAGCTTGAGTGCTCAAATTGGTGTGAGGAGGAGGGGGAGGAGGTGTCCTTTTATAGGGGAGGATAGGGGCACCTTAGGAATTCTTAAAAATATTAATTTATAATAAATCTAACCCCACTTAAAAACCTCCAAAAATGACTCATATTCGAAGATTAGATGATATATGGTTGTAATCTCATTAAACAATCAAATTTAGACATGTTTGGATTTTATTTTAAACCTTATCAATTAGATTTAACTCTAAGTTAAATAATTTAACTTTTACCGTGTCTTTTTGTTTTCTTTCACTATATGGTTTATAAACATACTATTACATGCCAAACGAACCCCAAATTGTTTATTATTAATATATATATCCTTATCTAAGTCATTTGGCCGAACCTTAGATTTTTAGGAATACAATAACAATTAATAATATAATATTTGATTTAAAAACTATTTTGTGTCAATTTTGACACTATTTGATATATGTTTTTTGTAAAAGTCATAACAGAATTAAATGTTCGAACCAAGTTGATTAAATCAACATTAATATATCATAGTAACCTAGAAAATTAGTGTAATTCATAAAAAATCTCAAATTACATTTATTTTGGTGTTTATAACATCAATTATGTCAATATTTCATTAATAAGATAATTACTGCATCATCGTTGTGTCATAAATAAATTAAATTATTTGATGTCTAAAAATTACAAATAAAATACCATCATGTAGGAAATAGTTTTATCTTGCTAATGAATATTTAAAATTTAATTTATATTATGTAAAACCCTATATTAAAAATGTTTTAGTAAATAAACTTTGATTTTGACTCTTTTAACTCTTCTTTGAATTAAATAATAATAAATGTCCTAATCTAATCCAAGTGGGCCTAAATGGTCATATTTTATTCCTAAGCTTGTTTTTGGTCGAATTACACTTGTCCAATAGAATTAGGACATGTGTTAGGGTATTAATAATATCATTTTTACCCTTAATTACCCTATTTACTTTTAACCGTGGTAAATAAAAGTAAAAAGTTACTATTCACCAAAAATTATTTTCATCTCATTGAACCACATTTTACTTACTGACATCAACCGTGTCTCTCGGATTTTTGAAATTCCATTCACAGAAGCGGTAAAATTAAGTTTTATGAAAAATTCAGTTTTTTTAACTACCACTTAGTAGTTTCACTATTCATCAAAAATTGATGTTTTTCAGAACAATGCCAAAATTTCATCCCAAGCTATATTTCATATTCCGAATTCAAAAATGAAGTCTATTTTACCAAATTCATAACATAAAAGTTGCATTAATTAATTTTGTAATTAAATCCCGCTGTTAAAACAAAAAGCGTGTTTTTAAGAAACAATATCTATCAAAAGATTGACACTTGTTTATGTCTAGTTTAAATGTGAAATTACATCCAATGACCAACATTGTATTAAATTGTAAAAATATATTCTAAATATACTTTAAAACCACTCAAATTAATGATTTATCACTATTAATTATTTCGATTAATAAGTTGTTTTTAATTATAATTTAGTAATTTTCACTATTCATCAGAATATGAAAGTTATCCGAAAAGTACCAAAATTTCACCTTAGGCTAAATTCGATACTCCGAATACAAGAATGAAGTTCATTTTGAAAAATAAGATTTACAGAATTTTAAAAAGTGGTTATTACTATTCATAACGGCTAGTTTTAATAATATTTTAATAGCACATCGTTGTTTAGTGAAACTCGGTATTGCGTATTACACACGCTATCGAGGAAGGTCGCGATTGCGTGTAATGCAAGGCAAGACAAGGATGCGTGTTGTGCAAGCTCCTTTTGGTGTAGCGTACAACACAAGACATTAATAAAATTAAAAAGATATATTTTTTATAAAATCTTGGGCTGTTACATTCTACCCCCCTTAAAATGAATTTCGCCCTCGAAATTCGTTGGGGTTATAAATGGTTTACTATTCGAAAGTTTCTTTAATAGAAACCCACATTGTAAAAAGGAATACCAAAACTTGGATTTAAAAACTAAAGTATGAAATGTAACGATTACCCAAATAAACTAATCACTGGGTTTCCACATAGGTGAAAATATGGATATGGAAGAGAAATCTAACCATCATGTTCTGATGGATAGTGGTAGAGGACATGGCTATGAAAAAGCCAACAATCACAAAGCCATAAATTTGTGATGATCTAGGGTACCATCTGATTCATCAGATATAAGATCACTAGGACAACATTTTTGGTTTTCAAGATCGTTTCCCTAAAGTTGAAGAATTTGAATTAGAATAAATACTTACTTTATTTTGGTACAATCTCACTGTTGTCCGTGCCTTGAACAATTTCTACTTCATCTCTTAAATAAATGAAGTTGAATTTGTTATTCGTGAAGTGTTAGCAGATCATGTGATAGAATGACGGGTCATTCCATCTGTCTCAAACAAAAGGTTAGCAAAAATTATATACATAAGTCGATCTATAGTGAGATTAATCACATATGGTTACTAAAATGGACTTATACTTCATATATCATACTGCTTAATATAATAACACTAGTTTCTACTAAACAGGGACTTCCTGTAGGTCAGTGGTAGGCGATAAAGGCCAGTCGCACTTCAGTTGTGGGTTCGATTCCTACAGCCTTGTCCGAAGCGATGGGCTGTCGCCCGTCCTGCAGGTTGTCCTTTTTATAAAACTATATTACTATAACATCCCATCAATAATATCGAAAAAACTTCTATCCTTAAACAATACTAACTTATGTCCAACATAATCCATTCCAATCTTTAGGCTTATCCATAATACTGCAGTCCACTCTCATAACATAGTGAAAATGATTAACAGAGATTTAATACCATCGTTGATCCCCATATATCATAAGATATATCTTGTTGGTCACATTCCAAACATTCAAAGGCCTTAATCATGTAATCTCTTGAATACCCATTGAACCTTAGTGAAAACATGAATGCAGTTAAAAGATAACACTTTCCACATACCAAAATCCTCAAAATTCTATATACTCAAACCATGATATCACTTAGTCCTTATATCAATCATGAGCTCATGAATACAATCAAACATCTCATTATCTTCTTATCCTTTCATTATGCGCATATCATCTACTTTACAAAAGTATTTGAATAACCTTTCATGGTTACTGGTACCATTCATCATACACTTTCAAAACTCAAGGAAAGACAATAGTGTAACAATCCTTAGATGTCTCTTTATTCCATAGTACCATGAGATTACTTATACAACATTACACATGATAAACATGTAATCATTCCACTACATTTTTAAACCATTAACCAGGCTTCAACAATTCTTTCATCTCACATATCATTTGTAGTCTCTTCATCATCATCCACATAAATACTACCCATACGGCCATACTGATTCTCTTCATGAGTCTTTCCCTTAGGACATTGGTTTTCATAATGCCCATACATTCCACATTTAAAACACTTAACCATTTTTGATGTCGTAGCAATACCATTATCCTCATCCATGGTGTTAACTGAACCTTTTCCTTTGCACTTACTTGCTTTGTGTCCTTCTTTTCCACACCCAAAGCATCTTCCAGTTCCTTTGAAACATTCTCCTTGATGCCTCTTCCCACATGAATTACATAGGGGAAATAGAACTTTCTTTCCTCTATGATCATCATGAAACTCCATCTTTCTTTTATTAGCCGAGTCAGGAAACTTACCAAATTTTACTTTATTGATCATATTATGAGATTGCTGATTCGGCATAATAATTATGTTTGGACTTCCAAATCCCATTTCATTATGAATAATATCATTCCATTGTCCATCATATCCTCCATTATCGTGAATCATCTTGTTTCCAACCATTTTCTAAAACCCAAAAATAATAGTGTGAGAGGAAAAAATTATGCTAGGGAAAACAACATAATAAAGGGGGAGTATCCTCAATATCTAATATCTTAGGTTAAATTCTAAGATCGTTACCATAGTTCTAGGACTATATCCTATACGTATACTTATCCTTAGGGACATCCCTAGACATTCCTTAGAAATATCTCTAGGGATCTCACTAACGTTTTCGCATCCTAGTTTCCAAAGGTTGACTAAACCTTTCCTCTGATACCAACTGTAGAGACCCGAAGCCTGACGTACATTGACATTACATTAATTTTTCGGAATACTTAGTACAAAACAAAAACACACACACAAGGATCGTAATAGTTTAGTGTCTTTGGAAACTCGGAATAAAATCTTCTAATCGTGGGGAAAGATCTTCAACATCTCCCATAAAGATCTTCTTTTTTTTTACCTAAAACCTTTCTTTATATCCTGGGGAAAAGAAAACATAAAAGGGTGAGCTCAAATGCTCAGTAAGGGTAAACAAAAGAAAAATCAATCACATCATATACATAATAACATAGCTTTTGGAAATCTTAACCTGCAAAAGAGCTCATAATATCATAACATGGGATAAATCATAGAAGTGAAATGTAATCCCAATAATCATAACTTAAAACATGAAACTTTGTGGCATACACACATAATCATAGAAAATCATTTCTTGTTAGTCAAGACTAATTTCCAAGACTATCTTAGTGGACAAAGTCCCTTTCTGAATCGAGTAACCCTCGTTTCAATCATGTTTCACTGGACTGGTATAACCTACCATTCCAGCCATGTCTATCTCATGAGATATAAAATCTTTACCCAATGCATTGGACGGAGATATAGGTCCCACCCATCTTATAATGAATCCTTTCTTATGTGTGCCACATAATCATAAATCATACATCATCACATAACCCATGTAATAAAAATGGGATTCTTAAACAACATGACATCATAAAACAATTCATATAAAATAAAGGAATTCATAAAAATGTTTCCATCACAACATAATAAAATCCATGTAATAATAGGGATAAAAACAGAACCGTTTTATTATCTTAGATGGAAAATAATTTTGATAAAATACTTGAACTTCATTCTTGAGGAAAATATCCTTTCAACTTCAAAATTTTTTTTTCCTTTCATAACATGTCATACAACTTTAAAATAAAAGAAGTTGATTAAAAATAAACTTGAAAACTTGTAAAGGAATCTTCTTGGAAATAATGTTTTAAAAATCCATTCATGCCGTATAAGTTAAAAAAACATTCTTCGTACTTTTGTCGGAAAAGTCAAAATGTACCTCGTACGAAAAACGGCAAAAGATTCCTTTCATACATATAACTAAAAACTCACCGAAGGGTAAAAATGGATTAAAAAAATGTAGGTGGATGGAAATAATATTACATATTGATGAAACATGGATGTGGATGATAAAATATACCCCAGTAAATTTCAAAGTACAAACAATCTCAGATAAAAATGAGATTGCGATATTTCCCTTACCTTAGGTCCGACTTGCTTTGTAAGTGTCCGAACCTCCTGTATAATGATTTAAATCATGTTATTGACTTATTACAGAATCATATTCATTGTTATGATATCATATATGGTTCACTTATGACATTATATTACCCGTTCTTTTATAAATTCCATGTTAAAGAAGCGTTTTGGGTAAAATCGTTTCATTTATCGTAGGTGTTTTGACTTGTTGTTCTTGACATCATTATTACTTATATCATGATTTACATACTTCCAGAATATAAAATATGATTTATATATCATATATATTCATTATATATATATATAATAGATATATAAATAAAATGAAAAACACCATTCAGGGAGACGGTAGTCCGTACGTACGCATGAACGCTGTTTTTCTTTCCTTATTGTCTTGAAATGGAAGTAAGTAGATGACATACATATATATATATATATACATAAATCCAGTAGCTTTATAATGTCATATATTTCATTATTATTTCTTATATATACTTTATAATCATTCTTAAATGGTTAACATGGAGAATGAATCTCATCGCGTCGTGGAGACGGTAGTCCGTACGTACGCACGAGCGATGATATCATTTCTATAAATATTGAATTGAATTGGAGTGGATTATACAATATATCAGAATAAATATGATGTTGTAATAACTATGTATAGTTATTCTTTACACCATTATACCCATCCATGTAAGGTGGTGGTGGAAAATAGATTACACCACGGCGTGGAGACGGTATTCCGTACGTACGCACGCGCGGTGATTTCTTTTTCCGTAGGATGGATAGATGGTGAAATAGGGTTGTTTCATACTTATAATAAAATATCAGTATATGAGTGATACTGATGTTATTACTTCATAATGAAAAAACCTAAGAAGAAGAAGTGGAAGAAGAAATAAAGATGAAAGAATTGGTAACGGTAATTACCTCTTCTTTGAAGCGCCTCTTTGAGACCTCCTCTTAGGGCACTAAAATTGGTCTTTGAGGAAGACCAGAACCTCTAGGATGTTTCTAGGGAAGTGGAGAAGATATTTTGGCAGGGGTTGGCCGATCTTGAGTGCTCAAATTGGTGTGAGGAGGAGGGGGAGGAGGTGTCCTTTTATAGGGGAGGAGAGGGGCTCCTTAGGAATTCTTAAAAATATTAATTTATAATAAATCTAACCCTACTTAAAAACCTCCAAAAATGACTCATATTCGAAGATTAGATGAGATAGGGTTGTAATCTCATCAACCAATCAAATTTAGACATGTTTGGATTTTATTTTAAACCTTATCAATTAGATTTAACTCTAAGTTAAATAATTTAACTTTTACCGTGTCTTTTTGTTTTCTTTCACTATATGGTTAATAAACATACTATAACATGCCAAACAAACACCAAATTGTTTATTATTAATATATATATCCTTATCTAAGTCATTTGGCCGAACCTTAGATTTTTAGGAATACAATAACAATTAATAATATAATATTTGATTTAAAAACTATTTTGTGTCAATTTTGACACTATTTGATATATGTTTTTTGTAAAAGTCATAACAGAATTAAATGTTCGAACCAAGTTGATTAAATCAACATTAATATATCATAGTAACCTAGAAAATTAGTGTAATTCATAAAAAATCTCAAATTACATTTATTTTGGTGTTTATAACATCAATTATGTCAATATTTCATTAATAAGATAATTACTGCATCATCGTTGTGTCATAAATAAATTAAATTATTTGATGTCTAAAAATTACAAATAAAATACCATCATGTAGGAAATCGTTTTATCTTTCTAATGAATATTTACAATAGAATTTATATTATGTAAAACCCTATATTAAAAATGTTTTAGTAAATAAACTTTGATTTTGACTCTTTTAACTCTTCTTTGAATTAAATAATAATAAATGTCCTAATCTAATCCAAGTGGGCCTAAATGGTCATATTTTATTCCTAAGCTTGTTTTTGGTCGAATTACACTTGTCCAATAGAATTAGGACATGTGTTAGGGTAATAATAATATCATTTTTACCCTTAATTACCCTATTTACTTTTAACCGTGGTAAATAAAAGTAAAAAGTTACTATTCACCAAAAATTATTTTCATCTCATTGAACCACATTTTACTTACTGAAATCAACCGTGTCTCTCGGATTTTTGAAATTCCATTCACAGATGCGGTAAAATTAAGTTTTATGAAAAATTCAGTTTTTTTAACTACCACTTAGTAGTTTCACTATTCATCAAAAATTGATGTTTTTCAGAACAATGCCAAAATTTCATCCCAAGCTATATTTCATATTCCGAATTCAAAAATGAATTCTATTTTACCAAATTCATAACATAAAAGTTGCATTAATTAATTTTGTAATTAAATCCCGCTGTTAAAACAAATAGCGTGTTTTTAAGAAACAATATCTATCAAAAGATTGACACTTGTTTATGTCTAGTTTAAATGTGAAATTACATCCAATGACCAACATTGTATTAAATTGTAAAAATATATTCTAAATATACTTTAAAACCACTCAAATTAATGATTTATCACTATTAATTATTTCGATTAAAAAAGTTGTTTTAAATTATAATTTAGTAATTTTCACTATTCATCAGAATATGAAAGTTATCCGAAAAGTACCAAAATTTCACCTTAGGCTAAATTCGATACTCCGAATACAAGAATGAAGTTCATTTTGAAAAATAAGATTTACAGAATTTTAAAAAGTGGTTATTACTATTCATAACAGCTAGTTTTAATAATATTTTAATAGCACATTGTTGTTTAGTGAAACTCAGTATTGCGTATTACACACGCTATCGAGGAAGGTCGCGATTGCGTGTAATGCAAGGCAAGACAAGGATGCGTGTTGTGCAAGCTCCTTTTGGTGTAGCGTACAACACAAGACATTAATAAAATTAAAAAGATATATTTTTTTATAAAATCTTGGGCTGTTACATTCTACCCCCCTTAAAATGAATTTCTCCCTCGAAATTCGTCGGGGTTATAAATGGTTTACTATTCGAAAGTTTCTTTAATAGAAACCCACATTGTAAAAAGGAATACCAAAACTTGGATTTAAAAACTAAAGTATGAAATGTAACGATTACCCAAATAAACTAATCACTTGGTTTCCACATAGGTGAAAATATGGATATGGAAGAGAAATCTAACCATCATGTTCTGATGGATAGTGGTAGAGGACATGGCTATGAAAAATCCAACAATCACAAAGCCATAAATTTGTGATGATCTAGGGTACCATCTGATTCATCAGATATAAGATCACTAGGACAACATTTTTGGTTTTCAAGATCGTTTCCCTAAAGTTGAAGAATTTGAATTAGAATAAATACTTACTTTATTTTGGTACAATCTCACTGTTGTTCGTGCCTTGAACAATTTCTACTTCATCTCTTAAATAAATGAAGTTGAATTTGTTATTCGTGAAGTGTTAGCAGATCATGTGATAGAATGACGGGTCATTCCATCTGTCTCAAACAAAAGGTTAGCAAAAATTATATACATAAGTCGATCTATAGTGAGATTAATCACATATGGTTACTAAAATGGACTTATACTTCATATATCATACTGCTTAATATAATAACACTAGTTTCTACTAAACAGGGACTTCCTGTAGGTCAGTGGTAGGCGATAAAGGCCAGTCGCATTTCGGTTGTGGGTTCGATTCCTACAGCCTTGTCCGAAGCGATGGGCTGTCGCCCGTCCTGCAGGTTGTCCTTTTTATAAAACTATATTACTATAACATCCCATCAATAATATCGAAAAAACTTCTATCCTTAAACAATACTAACTTATGTCCAACATAATCCATTCCAATCTTTAGGCTTATCCATAATACTGCAGTCCACTCTCATAACATAGTGAAAATGATTAACAGAGATTTAATACCATCGTTGATCCCCATATATCATAAGATATATCTTGTTGGTCACATTCCAAACATTCAAAGGCCTTAATCATGTACTCTCTTGAATACCCATTAAACCTTAGTGAAAACTTGAATGCAGTTAAAAGTTAACACTTTCCACATACCAAAATCCTCAAAATTCTATATACTCAAACCATGATATCACTTAGTCCTTATATCAATCATGAGCTCATGAATACAATCAAACATCTCATTATCTTCTTATCCTTTCATTATGCGCATATCATCTACTTTACAAAAGTATTTGAATAACCTTTCATGGTTACTGGTACCATTCATCATACACTTTCAAAACTCAAGGAAAGACAATAGTGTAACAATCCTTAGACGTCTCTTTATTCCATAGTACCATGAGATTACTTATACAACATTACACATGATAAACATGTAATCATTCCACTACATTTTTAAACCATTAACCGAGCTTCAAAAATTCTTTCATCTCACATATCATTTGTAGTCTCTTCATCATCATCCACATAAATACTACCCATACGGCCATACTTATTCTCTTCATGAGTCTTTCCCTTAGTACATTGGTTTGCATAATGCCCATACATTCCACATTTAAAACACTTAACCATTTTTGATGTCGTAGCAATACCATTATCCTCATCCATGGTGTTAACTGAACCTTTTCCTTTGCACTTACTTGCTTTGTGTCCTTCTTTTCCACACCCAAAGCATCTTCCAGTTCCTTTGAAACATTCTCCTTGATGCCTCTTCCCACATGAATTACATAGGGGAAATTGAACTTTCTTTCCTCTATGATCATCATGAAACTCCATCTTTCTTTTATTAGCCGAGTCAGGAAACTTACCAAATTTTACTTTATTGATCATATTATGAGATTGCTGATTCGGCATAATAATTATGTTTGGACTTCCAAATCCCATTTCATTATGAAGAATATCATTCCATTGTCCATCATATCCTCCATTATCGTGAATCATCTTGTTTCCAGCCATTTTCTAAAACCCAAAAAGAATAGTGTGAGAGGCAAAAATTATGCTAGGGAAAACAACATAATAAAGGGGGAGTATCCTCAATATCTAATATCTTAGGTTAAATTCTAAGATCGTTACCATAGTTCTAGGACTATATCCTATGCGTATACTTATCCTTAGGGACATCCCTAGACATACCTTAGAAATATCTCTAGGGATCTCACTAACGTTTTCGCATCCTAGTTTCCAAAGGTTGACTAAACCTTTCCTCTGATACCAACTGTAGAGACCCGAAGCCTGACGTACATTGACATTACATTACTTTTTCGGAATACTTAGTACAAAACAAAAACACACACACAAGGATCGTAATAGTTTAGTGTCTTTGGAAACTCGGAATAAAATCTTCTAATCGTGGGGAAAGATCTTCAACATCTCCCATAAAGATCTTATTTTTTTATACCTAAAACCTTTCTTTATATCCTGGGGAAAAGAAAACATAAAAGGGTGAGCTCAAATGCTCAGTAAGGGTAAACAAAAGAAAAATCAATCACATCATATACATAAGAACATAGCTTTTGGAAATCTTAACCTGCAAAAGAGCTCATAATATCATAACATGGGATAAATCATAGAAGTGAAATGTAATCCCAATAATCATAACCTAAAACATGAAACTTTTTGGCATACACACATAATCATAGAAAATCATTTCTTGTTAGTCAAGACTAATTGCCAAGACTATCTTAGTGGACAAAGTCCCTTTCTGAATCGAGTAACCCTCGTTTCAGTCCTGTTTCACTGGACTGGTATAACCTACCATTCCAGCCATGTCTATCTCATGAGATATAAAATCTTTACCCAATGCATTGGAGGGAGATATAGGTCCCACCCATCTTATAATTAATCCTTTCTTATGTGTGCCACATAATCATAAATCATACATCATCACATAACCCATGTAATAAAAATTGGATTCTTAAAAAACATGACATCATAAAACAATTCATATAAAATAAAGGAATTCATAAAAATTTTTCCATCACAACATAATAAAATCCATGTAATAATAGGGATAAAAACAGAACCCTTTTATTATCTTAGATCGGAAATAATTTTGATAAAATACTTGAACTTCATTCTTGAGGAAAATATCCTTTCTACTTCAAATTTTTTTTTTCCTTTCATAACATGTCGTACAACTTTAAAATAAAAGAAGTTGATTAAAAATAAACTTGAAAACTTGTAAAGGAAGCTTCTTGGAAATAATGTTTTAAAAATCCATTCATGCCGTATAAGTTAAAAAACATTCTTCGTACTTTTGTCAGAAAAGTCAAAATGTACCTCGTACGAAAAACGACAAAAGATTCCTTTCATACATATTACTAAAAACTCACCGAAGGGTAAAAATAGATTAAAAAAATGTAGGTGGATGGAAATAATATTACATATTGATGAAACATGGATGTGGATGATAAAATATACCCCAGTAAATTTCAAAGTACAAACAATCTCGGATAAAAATGAGATTGCGATATTTCCCTTACCTTAGGTCCGACTTGCTTTGTAAGTGTCCGAACCTCCTATATAATGATTTAAATCATGTTATTGACTTATTACAGAATCATATTAATTGTTATGATATCATATATGGTTCACTTATGACATTATATTACCCGTTCTTTTGTAAATTCCATGTTAGAGAAGCGTTTTGGGTAAAATCGTTTCATTTATCGTAGGTGTTTTGACTTGTTGTTCTTGACATCATTATTACTTATATCATGATTTACTTACTTCCAGAATATAAAATATGATTTATATATCATATATATTCAGTATATATATATATATAATAGATATAAAAATAAAATGAAAAACACCGTTCATGGAGACGGTAGTCCGTACGTACGCATGAACGCTGTTTTTCTTTCCTTATTGTCTTGAAATGGAAGTAAGTAGATGACATACATATATATATATATACATAACTCCAGTAGCTTTATAATGTCATATATTTCATTATTATTTCTTATATATACTTTATAATCATTCTTAAATGGTTAACATGGAAAATGAATCTCATCGCGTCGTGGAGACGGTAGTCCGTACGTACGCACGAGCGATGATATCATTTCTATAAATATTGAATTGAATTGGAGTGGATTATACAATATATCAGAATCAATATGATGTTGTAATAACTATGTATAGTTATTCTTTACACCATTATACCCATCCATGTAAGGTGGTGGTGGAAAATAGATTACACCACGGCGTGGAGACGGTATTCCGTACGTACGCACGCGCGGTGATTTCTTTTTCCATAGGATGGATAGATGGTGAAATAGGGTTGTTTCATACTTATAATAACATATCAGTATATTAGTGATACTGATGTTATTACTTCATAATGAAACAACCTAAGAAGAAGAAGTGGAAGAAGAAATAAAGTTGAAAGAATTGGTAACGGTAATTACCTCTTCTTTGAAGCGCCTCTTTGAGACCTCCTCTTAGGGCACTAAAACTGGTCTTTGAGGAAGACCAGAACCTCTAGGATGTTTCTAGGGAAGTGGAGAAGATATTTTGGCAGGGGCTGGCCGAGCTTGAGTGCTCAAATTGGTGTGAGGAGGAGGGGGAGGAGGTGTCCTTTTATAGGGGAGGAGAGGGGCACCTTAGGAATTCTTAAAAATATTAATTTATAATAAATCTAACCCCACATAAAAACCTCCAAAAATGACTCATATTCGAAGATTAGATGATATAGGGTTGTAATATCATCAACCAATCAAATTTAGACATGTTTGGATTTTATTTTAAACCTTATCAATTAGATTTAACTCTAAGTTCAATAATTTAACTTTTACCGTGTCTTTTTGTTTCTTTCACTATATGGTTAATAAACTTACTATAACATGTCAAACGAACCCCAAATTGTTTATTATTAATATATATATCCTTATATAAGTCATTTGGCCGAACCTTAGATTTTTAGGAATACAATAACAATTAATAATATAATATTTGATTTAAAAACTATTTTGTGTCAATTTTGACACTATTTGATATATGTTTTTTGTAAAAGTCATAACAGAATTAAATGTTCGAACCAAGTTGATTAAATCAACATTAATATATCATAGTAACCTAGAAAATTAGTGTAATTCATAAAAAATCTCAAATTACATTTATTTTGGTGTTTATAACATCAATTATGTCAATATTTCATTAATAAGATAATTACTGCATCATCGTTGTGTCATAAATAAATTAACTTATTTGATGTCTAAAAATTACAAATAAAATACCATCATGTAGGAAATCGTTTTAGATTTCTAATGAATATTTACAATAGAATATATATTATGTAAAACCCTATATTAAAAATGTTTTAGTAAATAAACTTTGATTTTGACTCTTTTAACTCTTCTTTGAATTAAATAATAATAAATGTCCTAATCTAATCCAAGTGGGCCAAAATGGTCATATTTTATTACTAAGCTTGTTTTTGGTCGAATTACACTTGTCCAATAGAATTAGGACATGTGTTAGGGTAATAATAATATCCTTTTAACCCTTAATTACCCTATTTACTTTTAACCGTGGTAAATAAAAGTAAAAAGTTACTATTCACCAAAAATTATTTTCATCTCATTGAACCACATTTTACATACTGAAATCAACCGTGTCTCTCGGATTTTTGAAATTCCATTCACAGAAGCGGTAAAATTAAGTTTTATGAAAAATTCAGTTTTTTTAACTACCACTTAGTAGTTTCACTATTCATCAAAAATTGATGTTTTTCAGAACAATGCCAAAATTTCATCCCAAGCTATATTTCATATTCCGAATTCAAAAATGAAGTATATTTTACCAAATTCATAACATAAAAGTTGCATTAATTAATTTTGTAATTAAATCCCGCTGTTAAAACAAATAGCGTGTTTTTAAGAAACAATATCTATCAAAAGATTGACACTTGTTTATGTCTAGTTTAAATGTGAAATTACATCCAATGACCAACATTGTATTAAATTGTAAAAATATATTCTAAATATACTTTAAAACCACTCAAATTAATGATTTATCACTATTAATTATTTCGATTAAAAAATTTGTTTTTAATTATAATTTAGTAATTTTCACTATTCATCAGAATATGAAAGTTATCCGAAAAGTACCAAAATTTCACCTTAGGCTAAATTCGATACTCCGAATACAAGAATGAAGTTCATTTTGAAAAATAAGATTTACAGAATTTTAAAAAGTGGTTATTACTATTCATAACGGCTAGTTTTAATAATATTTTAATAGCACATCGTTGTTTAGTGAAACTCGGTATTGCGTATTACACACGCTATCGAGGAAGGTCGCGATTGCGTGTAATGCAAGGCAAGACAAGGATGCGTGTTGTGCAAGCTCCTTTTGGTGTAGCGTACAACACAAGACATTAATAATATTAAAAAGATATATTTTTTTATAAAATCTTGGGCTGTTACAGTGTTTAGTTTAATATTTTATATTATGTAATTTCCAATATATGTTAATATCAACCAAAATTTTGCAATAAATACAACCATTTTATCTCGATCATAGTCGTCCAGTGTAGTGGCCACATTATCCAATGAATTAATGTGGAAATTCTGTGAATGAGATAAATATGATAGTTTAGGATTGAATTGGTAAATTAATACCATTAAATAATAAAAATTAATAATGGTATGAATTATTCCATTTTAAAATAATAATTTTTGGTTGATTTTAAAGACTACCCTCTTAGCGTCTCCCATGATATTCCAAATGATAATTTGTATTTTTAGTTCACGATCTAAGCCTATAAGGTTGGGTTTTTATTCAAATTTTTAATTTATGTATCATTATAACTTTTCTTAGTATTCATTGGCACATTTTCTAATGAAATATTTTTTTATGAAATATTTTAATTCATGTACATTAAAAAATTTCTATTATACCGACTAGATATCATATTATTAAAGGATTCAGACCAAAAGTGTTTAACTTCAAGTGAGTTTGGGGTATTTGAAGATGTATTTTAATTTATCCATATCTGATGTCCAATGTATATCATTAGGATTCAATTAGTTTTGTAGCTTCTAAATAGTGATTTTTATAATGGAGAAATTCTTCTCAATGCAAGAAAGGCATGTCTTAGTATCAATCATTGTTCTTTTGAGATATTAATATCTATTTAACTTAATTTTATCACTTTTTAGAGTAGGGATTTTTCCAATAGATCTCTTTAATAAATCCACATATTGGGTGTGTGATTTTTATTCCCATAGTGACATCAATACTAAAAGAAATGTGATCTATATAGCGATATTGTTAAATGATTTTTGAAAATTTTCATACCACATATAAGTGTACTCTTTTACCACCAATATTATAAATATTAAAAAATTGATTTAATTATTTTCTATAAAACTATTTATATATGTTATTCATCCCAAATTACCCATCATCTTTTTGTGAGTTTTTTAGATGGGAATATTTTTTATCAATTTTTTATTTTCTTTATTTTGTTATTTTACAAGATAGTCTAAATGATGGTGACAATTTTTTTAATGTCATCCCAAAATATAATTGAAGGGGGTTCATGTTTAAAATATGTTTTATTTGATTTCTCAATATTATCTAATCATCTACAATATAATCATAAAATAAATAACTTTTATCTAGTAGTTAATTTGATGATTCTCAATAAACATTATTTATTAATATTTAATGATTTGATTTATCTAAAATTTTTATATTGAACAAGAATTATTAAAACCAATGGTATTTACATTATAAAAATAATCTCATTGGGTTTCAGTAATGATGGATTCCACTACATCTTAATTGGAAATATATATTTGGTTTTAATCCGAATATTCCTCATTAATGGAAAGGATATCAATTCCAATAATAGAATCAATCCATAAATCAATAATGGGAACATGAAATTCATCCTCCAAGAAGTGTATTTTGTGGTATATTAATCAATATATAATCTTATGAACCCATTATTTTATAGGATATTTCTAATGTTAGAAAAACAAATTCAGTACTCAACATCATAGAAAAAATTGGTGTTGATTATAATATCAAAATATTCCTCATTATCAAGAGTGTGGGCAGGAAACAATATCCTCAATGCCTATTTGAATCTATAGTGATAATCCTGAAATCCCAAGTGATGGGTATCCATATTTATATTCATTATATGAATATCAAAATATATTTATAGTAAAACATCCCAATATTTTTTATATTATAAATATATATCTCTTTCTCATTGGGAATCATTATGGTAGTAATGAATGTGTGTCATGAATCCCACATTGTATTGAGATTCACATATCGGAGATCTTCAATGGTAATTAAGGAAAATTATCCATATTCTAGGTTGGAATCTCTATAATAATTCATTTACTCACACACTATTTAAATTTCATTGTGAAATGAATATAAATAGGTGCCCATTTATCAAGAAACAATATATAAAAATTTTAACCTCTTAAAAATGAAGAGAGGGTATTTCTATATTTATAGGATACTATTGTATAGAAATGTATTATAGGGATATTAATAAACATATTTTTCTAATTGAAAAATTAAATCCTATAAAAAAGAGGTGAGAATTCTTTGAGACTCCCGTGATGATATATGTGGATCACTATTTAGCTAACAATCATAAGGGGAATCTCAATATTTTTGAGAATCATGACAACCATATAGTCTGTTGGGTATATATGAGAAAATATTATAAGGAGACATCCTTAATAAATATGTAATATTCAATTTAGAAAATAAATAACTTCATTTAACATCTATGGTATTTTCATGTTTATATCTTTAGAGAGTTGGGACATAATACATTCATATCATTACACATAGTTACAGAGTGGATACCATAAAAACATTTTCGCATTTTTTCAAAATTAAAATCATTAAAACATAAAAAATAATTCCTTGAAAATTATTAAACATTTAATATGTCTTCTTTCTTTGTATTACACATCCAATAACCTGTGAAAAATCATTTTAAACTTGGTCTGAGTACAAAAACATAGTAAGGGATATAAAAAGAAGGAAACAACACATTAGTCCATGAATACTTGTAACATATGAAATCATTTTTATTAGAAATAATTATCACATGTGTATATATAATTACTTTTTAAAACATGAGATTTAAACAATACATAAGAACATAAGCTGACCCATAGTGATATCTTGGAGTACTACTTAAATAATCTTGTAACCCTCTGAGCTACCTTATAATTTGTAACCCTCACAACTACCTTACAATTTCTGTAACCATTGCAGTTACACTTGGATTAACCATATGAACAACCTCCAACTTACACATAAACAATTCATTGGAGGTATATATAGGTTCTCCATATTATAAAAAACAATTCCAATGAACCAGAACATAATCATACAACATGAATAACTTCATAAAAACATTGCTGTTGAATTTTGTAAAAGAGGGTTTTAAAATGAAAGCCCCTTATAAATATCATAAAACTGAAGAGAGACTAAATATAGTGGATGGAATATATTTATATACTGTACATAGAAATAATTAATCACAATATAAGTTAAACAGATCAAATAATCAATTTTAATATCACATAAATAACGGAGTAGAAAGTTATCCCAATGAATGGAATTAGGTTTAAGAATTCACTTACCTCAGGATTGTCTTACATAAAACTTGTTTAAAATTAATGTATAATTGTTAAAATAGTGTTATTAGTATTTTAATGAAACATTTTAATGTTTATAAAATCATATATAATCATTTCATAACATTATTTCACCCATTAATTGTTATTATTTTTCTCCTTCTACAGTTTTTGGGTGAGTTATATACATGATTTCCATGATTGGTTCATGATGAATGTTCATGTCGATTGGAAGTGAAACTTCAAAATTGGAATGGTTTAGTATTTACATATTTCAAATACCACAAATTATACCATTTATCATTTTTAATTCTTAAATGTAGATGATTCATAAGTTAAAACAATAACGTTGTTCGTTTAGATCATTTTAGTGGTTCTTTGATAATTACAACCTCATTTAGTTTTGTAAATTAAAAAATTGTGTACAAAAGTATTTCATAACCATGTATGAGACATAATAAATATATTAAAACCTGGTTATACCATAATAATGGTTTCATGATCATACATGAATGATTTAATGAAAAATGAAATCACATCGTCTATTAGGTCGATAATTCAACCCATCGTGGAAAATGTTTTTAATTTCTTGAATAAGTGGGAGGGGAGAAGAAGAATGATGTTAAATTTTCCATGGACTTGAGAAAATCCAAAATATACAGGATTATGGATCTTTTATTCCTTTTGGTTAAGAGCAGGTGAGTAAAGAAGAATAAAATAAAGGAATCTTGAAATAAAAGAATACTTGAGAAATTGCTCATGAGAATTCGGCAGCCCAACAACGTCTCTTAAAATTTCATAAAAATAGTTTGATGAGAGAATGAGGATATATCATCACTCTTACATAATATGGATAGTAAGGGGGATATTTAATTAAATATCCCGACATTATCCAACGGTAAAGGAAGATAATTAAAAAAACAACAAAATAAAAGAGGTTGTTTACCTCTTGATCTCTTCTCCTTGAGATCCTTCTTAAGGGCTTTGGGTTTTGTCTTTTGGTGATACCAGAAGCTCTAAAACATGGGGAAGAGACTTGGGAGGATTATTAGTTAGAACATAGGCATGGATCAATGTGTGATATGTGTGGGAATAAGAGGGGAGTGAGGGTGGTATTTATAGTGGAGAAGAGGGGGTATGCTTAATTATTTTAATCATTAATATAATATTTTTTCCCATGATTATGAATAATATTAGTTCATGTGAAATAAAATTGAAATAATGGAATGTGAGTTCGATCCATGTGTCCTTATAGAACTTATGATGTCATAAATAGTGTATTTTACTGACAATTTGATGATACAGTATTTTATCGTATTTCACTATTCATCAAAAATTCAAGAATTTTTGAAAAATACAAAAAAATTACCCTAACTATTTTTCAACCTATAGAATTAAAAAATGAAGTCCATTTTTTCAAAATAAGTTTCTAAATAATATTAATTTAATTTTTAAATAAAATAATTATTAATTCAAAAATTTACAATTCCAATTCTTTAACTACTTCTATATCACGATGAAAAATTAACCAAGATGTTATTATCATAAAGCCATAAGAAAATATCATAATAATAAAGTTCCCTATTAGATAGGGTCATATTAATATTCATATTATTATTCATAAGGGTATGTTACTATTCAAAAAAATAAGTTGGTTTCATCAGACTCTAAATAACTTACTGAACATAATTGTAGATGATAGTTTCTTGGAATTCAAAACCTAGAAGAGGAAAAATTATTTTTAAAGTCTAGTTATAAATATCTACTTTAAACAAAGTTCCATAAATTTCTATATATTTTTATAAAAACTTGGTCTGTTACAATTTCCCACCTTCTGGAAATTACGTCCTCACAATTTTATTTACTTATTAAACAACATAGGGTACTTTTCCCTCATAGCATTTTCAGACTCCCATGTTGATTCTTCAACCATGTGGTTTCTCCACAACACCTTTTCCTTGATGATAAACATATACTGCAATACATGTTCCCTTCAATCAAGAATTTTAACTGGTTTTTCTTCTTAAGAAAGGTTCTCTTCTAGTAGAACAGCTTCTGGGCTCAAGACATGGGATGAATCTAGCACATACTTTCTCAACATCGAAACATGAAAAACATTGTGTAACTGAGACAAACTCAGAAGAAAAGCTACGTGGTATACCACCATTCCAACATTCTACAATATTTCAAAAGGACCGATGAACCATGGTCTTAGCTTTCCTTTTTTTAC
Source organism: Viscum album (assembly GCA_963277665.1). NCBI lineage: Eukaryota > Viridiplantae > Streptophyta > Magnoliopsida > Santalales > Viscaceae > Viscum > Viscum album. The sequence continues at coordinate 710,556 of CAUJRU010000232.1, forward strand.
CGAAACACATCACACTTTTCCAAGGGGAGATTTTAAGGAAAACATGGTCACCTACCTCGAAAGTAAATTCTTTCCTTCTATTATCTTCCTAAATTTTATGCATGCTCTGAGATGTCCTCATGTGTTGCTGAATCATCCTCACTTTCTCAACCACTTCTTATTCTAATTCTAACCCCCTAAACTTTCTTTCACCTACTTCATCCCAAAATGCTGGAGTACGACACCACTTCCCATACAAAGCCTCAAAAGGTGACACATGAATAATGGAATGATATCTATCATTATAAGAAAACTCAACCAAAAAAATATGTTGATCCCAACTTCCCTGTAGTCCATTGAACAAGCTTAAAGCATATCCTATAAATATTGAATAATTCCTTCTGGTTACTTATCTGATTGAGGATAAAAAGTTGTAGAAATTTAATTATGTGGCGAATGACTTCTAATTTTCCTTCCAAAAGGTATAAGTGAACCTGGGATCTCGATCAGATATAATGGAACTAAGACCTCCATGTAACCTGAAAATATTCTTGAGGTACAGTCGAGAAAGTTTATCCAAAGACATTGTATCTCAAATGTAAAGAAAATGTGCAGATTTTGTCAGCCGATCAACTATAACGCAAATCACATTATTACCTCGAGAATTCTTTGTTAGTCCCGCCACAAATTCCATGGATTCATTCTCTCATTTACACTCTGGTACTATTAAAGGTTGAAGCATCCCCTTCAGTAACTTCCACTCTGCATTAACCTGTTGACATGTCAAACATTTAATGGTAAAATCAGCAATATCTATTTTCATTCCATCCCACCAATAATACTCTCATAGGTATCTATACATATTAATAATATAAGGGTGAACCGAAAATGGAGAATTATGACCTTTAAACAAATATTTCCTCAAATGAGAATAAATAGCTATGAACCAACATTTTAAAAATCTTAAAACACAGTCTTTATTAGGGAAACATTCTGGAAACATACACATTTTAACCAATTCTAGCTTTTTCTATAGCTCACGGTCTTCCTTTAATGCTCGCTTGATTCTGTCTGACAATGAAGACTACACTGAAATGTCAATGAAAACATAGGTATTTTTGGTACCAACAACTTCTAAGCTAAAATTCATCAAATAATTAATCAAGAGATCATGTTCCAAATGTAGCATGGTTAATGATGCATGTTGTTTCCGACTGAAGTTATCTACCACTTTGTTTGATTTTCCTAGATGGTAATTGATTTTGAAATTGTAATCCATTATCAGTCCAAGCCATCTTCTTTGCCTCATGGTTAATTCCTTCTGGTTGAATAAATACTTCAGACATTTATGGTCAATATATATTTGACATTTGGCTCCGTATAAATGATGCCTCCAAATTTTCCAATAAAAAAAACAGCTGAAAATTCCAAATCACGTGTGGGATAATTTAGCTCATGAGGTTTATGTTTTCTAAAATCATAGGCAATTACCTAATCATTTTACATGAAAACACAACCAAGTCCCTTCATAAAATCATCACTGTAGATAAAAAATCACCGTTCTAGGAAAATAAGGCCAAAATTGGAACATTCACCAATCTCTTCTTCAGTTCCTGAAAAAAAACATCACATTATTCTGTCCAAAAAAATAACCCCTTTCCATGTTAACTTAGTTATCGGGATAGATAACCATTCAATGTTCTTAACAAACCATTAGTAATAACCATCTAACCCAAGAAAACTACGAATCTCTGTAACATTTTTAGTTCTTGGTCAATCATCAAATACATTTTTTTGGTAGGATCAATTGTTATTCCATCCTTATTTACAAAGTTCCCAAAAAAATAAATCTATTGGAACCACAATTCACTCTTCTTAATTTTCAATAAAGATTCTTTTCTTTTAAGGTTTGTAAAACATCCATTAAATGTTATTCATGCTCCTCTTTATTTTTAGAAAATACCATAATGTCATCAATAAATACAACCAAAAACTTATCCAAGAACTCATGAAATACTCTATTCATAAGATTCAGGAATATAGTAGGTGTATTAGTTAACCCAAACATAATAAAAACAAATTCATAATGCTTGTATCTAGTATGAAAGGTTGTTTTTGGGATGTCATCCTCTTTCACCTTCAGCTGATGGTATCTGGATCTCAATTCAATATTGGAAAAGTACTAAGCTCCCTGGATATAATGAAACAAGTTATTGATATGAGGCAAATGATACTCTATTTTAATAGTGATTTTATAAAATGATCAATAATTAATGAAAAGTCTCATGGTACCATCTTTCTTTTAAACGAACAAAACAGGGGCTCCCTATAGTGAAGTTCTGGGATTAATGATTCCTTTATCAAGAAAATACTAAAACTAATTTTTCAATTCAATAATTTCTATTTGCGCCATACAATATGGTGGTTTTGAAATTATATTATAATCATGAACTAATTCAATTGTGAATTCGACTTACCGATCAGGTATGACACTGGGTTACTCATCAGGAAAAACTTCAAGGTATTCATTTACCACTGGCACATCATTAATCTGAATAGATCTCTTATTTTCAAAAATATAAGAAAGATAAATTTCATTTCAATATTTCAATAGTTTCTTAGCTTCCTGATATGTTATCAATTGTATGGGTTTGTTCTTGTATACCAACATAAACTATTTCTGAAAAACAACTTCTTTATCTCTACAGTCAATCATTGAATGATAAATAGAAATCCAATCCATTCCAAAAATATCATCAAACTATAATTAGAGAAAAACAACAAGGTTTTTAGGTAATATCATTCCACATACCCCAATATAAAGATTCTTAAAATTTCTATTTTCTATAATATTTCCCCCTAGTGTTTTAACAACAATTTCTGGTCTTATTTGTTGAGGTAATATTTTTATTTTACCATAAAATTTCTCAGAGATGATGGAATGTGTATACCCTGTATAAAAAGAACTCTAGAAAAATTTGAGGGAATAACCAAAGGACTTGATACAACTTCATTGGATGGTCTGTCATCTGCTGATGTAGTCACAAAGGATCTCACTACACCATTCACCTTGTAGTCTGGCTTCTTTGCATCATTCAAATCTCTCTTGGAGTGGGAAATTGAATAATGACCCATCTCACCACATTTAACACACTTTATAGTTTTCTTATTAGGATTAGTATTTGGATAATTTTCATTATAATATCAGTCCATATGTCCAATCTTACAACATTTAAAACACTTCATAGTTTTCCTAATACATTCCCCTTGGTGTTTCTTTCCACACTTTTCACAAACTGGAAATTGAATTTTCTCACCATCATATTTCTTTGGTTGATTCTTCCCCATTGCTTTCCATATAGACCTCTTCTTATCATTATGGCCAAAATGCACATGATCATCAGAAAAATCCATCTCTACGCTCCCATCACATCGGACAAGTTTCTCATAGCTATTTAATTCACGTCTGGCCAACGCCCTTCGATACCTTGGCTACAGTCCCATGTAAAAATGGTTGATTTTGCTATCAGGATCCAGAATAAGATTTGGATCATACCTCTCCAGTTGGGTGAAGTTTTCTTCATACACATCCATTAAATCGTCCTCCTTTTACATCAATTCATGGAATTTCTTCTCCATTCTAAGTCGCACCACCTTAGTAAAATATTTTTCAAGGAAAAGACATATAATTTCATCCCACTCAAAGGAATAAAAATCATCTCTACAACAAATATTCCTTATCATTGACTACCACTGACCAACTTCACCTTTAAAATGATAAATTTAAAGACTTACCATTTTATTGTCTAAAAATCCTATAACATCGAATATCTTTTTATGGGATTTGATTCATCCATCAGCTGCTACTGGGTCATAAGATCCATTGAAATCAGGAGAGTGTTGTCTCATAAAATGTTCCACTATTTTCATGTTCCATTACAATATCTCTATTTTTTATCTTTCATGGATGCTACCACCTTTTATTACTTGCATTAGCAGATCTGTTACTATCAAAAACTGGCCAGTTCCAATCACTACCATTCCTGGCGGTAGATCTGGAAGGATTTCATTCTGTCGGTGCCTCTCCTCTTCAGTATCATTCTTCCTTATGCAGACAACCATTATTAACAAACATATCTTAAATGAAGAAACATTGTAATCTATAAATGCTAAAACATTTCAAATTAAACATAGAGTAAAAATCATTTGCAGTATTCTTTTAACTTCATCCTAACCCCTAATGTTATCTAAACCATCCTCTGATACCAAAAATAAGGATCCATCATTATTACCTAAATAATCATTAATTTAGTTAAGAAAACACTTCCTTTAACATTGAGGATCTTATCATGTTTATAGATTTAGATAATTGGGGGATAATACATTCATAGCATTACACATTTTTACATAGTGGATACCATACAAACAATTTCCAGTTTTTTCAAAATTAAAAACATTCAAACATAAAACATGATTCCTTGACAATTCTTCAACATATAATATGTCTTAATTGTTTGTCTTACACATCCACTAACCTGTGAATAGTCTTTTTAAACTTGGGATGAGCACAGTAACTCAGTCATGTATATAAAAAAAGGAAAGAACACATTAGTCCATGAATACTTGTAATGTATGAAATGATTTTTATTACACATACTTATCACATAAGTATATATACATATATTGTGAAACATGAAATTTCAAAAATACATAACAACATAAGTAAAACCATAAAGGTATCTTGGAGAATTTCTTATATAATCTGGTAACCCTCTCGACTACCTTATAATTAGTAACCTCACGACTCCCTTACAATTTGTGTAACCATCGCAGTTACACTTGGAGAAACCATATGGCTGACCACCAACATACATATACCCAATGCATTGGAGGGATATATAGGTCCCACCCTTCATCATAAACAATTCTCCATAACAAAAACATAATCATACAACATGAATAATTTTATAAAAACATTTCTTTTGAATTTTGTAAAATATATTTGTAAAAGAGGATTTAAAAAAGAAATCCCTTTATAAATATCATACAACTGAATAGAGGCTTAATAGAGTGGATGGAATATGTATATAAACTTTAAATAGACACAATTAAAAAAAATATAAGCAAAACACATCACACAATAAATTTTAATACCACTTAAAAATGGAGTAGAAGGTTAACCCAAAGAATGAATATTGGGTTAAAAATTCCCTTACCTCATGCTTTTCATACTTTAAAATTGTTTAAACTTCTTGTATAATTGTAAAAAGCGTGTTATTAGTATTTTACAGAAACATATTAATTTTTATAACATCTTATATTATCATTTCATAACATCATTTCACCCTTTTTTTGTTAGTATTTTGCTCCTTGCACATGTTTTTGGGAGAGTTCTATACATGATTTATATGATTGGTTCATGATGGATGTTCTGGTCGATTGGAAGTGAAACTATAGAATTGGAATAGAGTAGTGTTTACATATTTCCAATACCATAAATTATACCATTTATCATTTTGAATTCTTACATAGGGATTATTCATATGTTAAAACACTAGTGATGTTCATTTAGATCATTTTAGTGGTTCTTTGATAATAACAACCTCATTTTGTTTTAAAAATTAAAACCATGTGTACACAAGAATTACAGAACCATGGATGAGAAATAATAAATATATGATAACCTATTTACACAATAAAAATGGGTTCATTATCAGACTTTAATAATTTAAAGAAAAATAAAATCACATCGTCCACGATGTCGGTAATTCGACACATAATTGACAATCTTTTTAATTCCTTGAATAAGTGGGAGTGGAGGAGAAGAATGATGATTAATTATCCATGAACATGAGAACATATAAAATATACAAGATTCTGGAGCTTTCATTCCACTTGGTTAAGATGAGCTAGGGAAAAAGAAGAAAAGAAAGGAATCTTGAAATAAAAGAAAACATATAAATTTCTCACGAAAATTCAGCAGCCTAACGATATCTCTTAAAATTTCATACAAATAGTTTGACAAAATAAAGGGGATATCTCCTCACTATTACATAATATGGACTGTAAGGGGGGATATTTAATGAAATATCCCAACATAATCCAATGTTAAAGGTAGAGAATAACATAAAATGAATGAAAATAATGAAAATAGAAGAAGATGTTTACCTCTTGATCTCTTCTCCATGAGATCGTTCTTAAGGGATTTGGTTTTGGTCTTTTGGTAAGACCAGAAGCACTATGACGTGGGGAAGTGACTTGGGAGGAATATTGTTTAGATCTTAGGAATTTCTCAAGGCTATAGAAGTGTTGGATGAAGAGGTGAGTGAGGGAGGTATTTATAGTGGAGGAGAGAGAGTATTTTTCATTATTTTAATCATTATTATAATATTTTTGCCCATGCTTATGAATAGTCTTAGTTCATGTGGCTTAAAATAGTAATAATGGCATGTGAGATAGAACCAAGTGGCCTTACATCACTTATGATGTCATAAATAGTGTATTTTACTGATATTTTGATTATACAGTATTTTATCGTATTTCACTATTCATCAAAAATTCTAGAATTTCTGGAAAAATCCCAATAATTTACTCTAACCATTTTTCGACGTGTATAATTCAAAAATGAAGTCAATTTTTCGAAATTAATTTTTTAAATATTATTAATTTAATTTTTAAATAAAAGCTCACTTAATTCAAAAATTAACAATTCTAATTCAATAACTACTTTTATATCAAGATGAAAAAATTACCAAGAAGTTATTTCTTAAATACTTAATAAAATAAAATAATAATAAAATTTACTATTCATTAGGGTTATATTACTATTCATATTACTATTCATAAGGGTATGTTACTATTCACAGAAAAAAAACAAGTTGGTATCATCAGGCTCTAAATAACTTACTGAACACAATTTTAGATGACAGTTTCATGAAATTCAAAACATATAAGTGGAAAAATTATACTTAAAGGCTAGGTAAAAATTTATACTTTAAACAAAGTTCCATGCAATATAATTTATTTTTAGAAAAACTTGGGGTGTTACAAATATAGACACTAATAATTAGGGTATATGATCATGTATCATATATTAACAACCTATGATGTTTTGGTAAAATTATATTCGGTGACCCACATATCATAGTGATGTTGAATATCATAGATCAACACCTAAATATTTTCTAATGAAAAATTGAAGTTTCTATAAAGATCACCACATGGATTGTGAATATCAGCTTCTAATCCATATGGGATGTTGATCCATATGTCATCATGCCCATTTCATCAATTCCCTAACTCTTATATAGGGTAATGTTTATATACTTATAATCACGAGATTGAAGTGTGGTGTTTCCATCATATAACACAAAAAAATTACATTGATGAACTATATAAACCATTAGTGATATGATCATGGTATAACATTATTCTTTTGAATATATGGACTGGTGAAAAATTTAATAAAATCCAAATAATTAAAAAAAATATTAATTATGATTTGGATATGAGATATATAAATCGATCTCATAGAATGTATTTTTGATTTGTCTTTTTTTTACTTTAATTATATTCATGAAAATTAATATAGGATGGGGATATATATACATCAATATGTCTAAGGAATCGAAGTATCCTATGTGGGATGAGATTTATCATAGAGCTTATTTCTATCATAAATATATATATATATATATATAATGACGACTTAGTCCATTAAAATCATATATAGATGTATAATGTTTCCTTATATAGAACCCTTATTGTATTCTTCTCTAAAAGAGATTACACTTTTGCATTCAGTTTTCTAGTATTTTAAATAGTAAATTTTTATAGGGTAATCTACTATATTTAATTCTTTTTGATAGGCTAAAAAATCAATTTCAAATTATATTATTTCATTATTAATATAATACACTTCAAAAAATTCATATTTTTGTTGGTTGTAAAGTCAAAATTTTGATAGTTCCATGCTTCTGTCACAAGGTATTATGCTGATTGATATGGTTTTATTCCTTTGTATAACCTTTTTATATTGAGGACATCATTTTATACAACATAACTAACATATGGAGAGTTTGGTATGGTTTCCTCCTACTTTTTTTGACTAATCAGGAACACCCATGCGATCATATTATCCAGTTAACTATATTATTACTATCCAATCCCAAAATATATTGGGGTCATAGTGGACCCTAAATTATATTTTGTTAAATTGATTCTCCCTTTTACCTTTATGAACATTCTTATACATCATTTTAGATAAAATGGGGCTTCTTTGGAGAAAAGACCTTAATATGGAAATTCATCATAACTCCACCACTACTAAGTTTCTCAAACCCTGCAGTCTCTCACGTGATATTCCATGTTTTGGTTTTGGAGTTTAATGTCACATTCATTCTTATCTATTGATAATGGGTAAACCAAGTGGGTGAAATTTTCCAATCTGGTTCTTAACCCTTCTTATAATGGTGGATCCATTTATTGGGGGTAGTTCCCATCTTTATAGTTCCATAGGAAAGATATACTGAAGGTCTCTATTTTTTTTGGAATGTGTATAAGGGATTTCATCTAATACAATATTACTCTCATAGTGAATACATTATACTCTATGAAATTATGATAGGATTTTTTTGTGGGTAATTATAGTGGGATTTGGTATTGTAACTATATTTTTTGGTTTCCCCCTTTGAATGGAGTGGGATAGTTTTTATAATTTTCTATTCTTGGAATTAATAAATTTTGAAGATATAATTTCTGGAAATTCCTTTAATTGTCACTCATTTTCCAGGTAATCAAGAGATAATTGAGTTACTTTTGTTGGTATATTTCTCAATTTTTCCTTCCCTAAGATGAAAGTAATTGGGATACGTTACTTTAATATAAAGCAATCATAACTATTATACCAAAAATACTATTAGAAGGGGTAATATTGTGAGTATTCATTGAGATAATTCACATTAAGAAATTAGTATTCTAATACATTTTGTTTTTTTCTATTCTAGTGATAAGTTATCTCATAGAATCCTCATTAATGAAGAGTAATTTTTACCAATTATATCATTAAAACATGGATTATTTTTCATGATATTTTTCTATTTTAAAATGGCTAATACATATATTATGGTTGTTATATTGAATGGACAATATGGTATTGTGTTTTAAGTGATTTTGTATCCATTTTTTTGTCAGTGTGATTGTGAATTCCTTATTCTAAAATTTTCAAAAATGTTCTATAAGTGTGGTAGGGGTGGGAATATATTTTGTACTTATTTATATGGATGGAATCCACCATTTGTTTCTTTACAAAATATGAAATATTCAAATAATACTAGATATTACATGAAAATAAACGGTGTTTTCAATTTATGTCATCATCTTTATATATATTAATTAAATAGTTTCCCATATCAAAGGTTAATATAGATACAATTTATGAGACCCTTCCATTTGGAGAAGTAGTTATAAACTCTATCATTTAATCATTGTTTATATTTTAAGAGTTTAATGTATAATATTTTCCATATAGTTGAAATGAATTGATAATTTAATTGGTGGATAAGGGCATATTGACTTTCAATATACCTAAATAAGAAGTTCTTATTCTATATAGAGTATTTTATTTCTATATTTTGTAAGAATATATTGATATTTCTTGATTCATGATAATCATATATCCCAATTATTGTATTATAGAAGGATAAATTGTGTTTCACATGAATATTCATGTCCCTCATATCATTAATGGGTTTCAAAGTGGAATTCATAAAACATTGTGTAGGAGAAGTAACATCCTAATATCAGGATATATTTTGTATTTCTAGTTTTTTTGGAATTTATTTCCTTTACAATTTGTCTATTTTATAATAATGGAAGTGAATTAGGTCATGAAATACCCATGAAATTATAATTTTTAGATTAATAAGTAAGGGTGATACTCAGAGTGAAATATTATCTACTTATATATATTGGTTTCTATGATATTGTCTGAATAGTCTTCTATGAACATTAAATAAAAAATGGTGGGTACTATCAGGGAAATGAAACTATGTGTAGTCTAAGATATATTCTCTCATGTAAATTGACTTTTTTTGAAATAAGTTTTGTTTTTTTTGTCAGTTCCACTCATATTGATTGATTGATTTTTTATATTTTAACAACGTTTTCAATGGAAGAAAAATTAATAACAATTAGTGAAATGTAGTCACTATGAGTATTTCATCTTTAAAACTTGGAATAGAGCCATTTAAATTACTCTATGTAACATTATTATTGGTAAAAAATCTCTTCAGTTGAAGGGGTTTCAACATCTTTGGGTGATGAGTTGATTTATACACCATGTTCGCTTTATATCACTCTAAATATCACTATGTTGTTGGGAGAAAAAAAATTATTTTACATGTTCATGTATTACAAAGGATTTCTAGTACTAACTACTTCCTCTGGTGTCTTAGTATGGATAAACGCAAGTATATATGTCTCCTAGTATTTTTCACCTTCACCAGTATTGGAACTTCTATTGTCTATATAGTTAACATTGATGACATTTACAGATTTGTAACATATAACTAGAGTTTTATCCGTATCAGTTACTGAGTATCAATTTTATTTATTTTAATCAAGAAACATTAGATTTTTATAATTTTCAGTGTGAGGCCTCTCTGTTGGACGTTTCAACCTATATCAAATGTGGTTATTTATCTACCCATATTTGTTTTATAATGAATAAAAATTATAAAAAAATTTCCAAAGAGAATCCCTGGTGATTATTAATAAATGTTTCCCTCATGTTAATTCTGTATCATATATTTCTAGTAATGATAATATAGTTCCATTTGGGGTAGCCTCTATCAAATGAGTCAAAAATAATATCATCTTCAAGGGGTAGGGAATATAATTCAACCCTATAGTGTCCTGGGGTTATATAAGCTCTGCCACTATCCACTCCCTAAATATTTATGGATTTTATGATCCATTGTGTGATGTAGATGAAAAAACATCACCTGCACAATGGGCTGAAATTACTCTTTTACTGTCACAATGATAGTGACCTTTTCTGAATTTTGGATTGTTTATTATTTTGTTCTAGAAAATATTGGATGATTATTATTATCTGTTAATAATTTATAGTTTCTTATTATTTATTACACTCCTTAATATTTATCATATTCATGTATAAAGAAGAATAAAATTTCATGGATATAAATTGTTGGTTCAAATTGGTGCTATGTTCCTACTTATTAAATAATTTGTATTATTTGATATGATATATTTTTTTATTAATGTTAAATATACCATATTATATAACTAATAAGGAGACTAATCATTAGTTGATTTTGTTTAATTTCAGGATTTATAATCTATTGGGTTGGTCTATGCATGAGGTTAATTTTTATTCTATATATTTCACATAACCCATGAACTAAAGATCATGTGTGAAACAAGAAAAAAATTTCAATAATTATTTTATAAGACTAATAGAAATTCATTGGAAGTAATTACACAGATTTTTTTACATGGAGATTTATTCCACTAAACATGTGATAAATTGATTAGTTTGCAAAGTATTCTCATTGATTCATTTTGGAATATTAGTCCTCACTTGATCGTTATTATACCAAGGAGTTATGATGAACGTCCTTTAAATATTTTATATAAATGCTATGAATTAATACTATAACACATTATTAATTTCATAATGGGTGGTTTCTAGGTTTAATAACATAAGTTTTATATTAACATCAATTAGCTTCTGAAATATGTAAATTGTGGTTTCCTCATCGACTTAGAGGGAATCCTCTACATTGTTATACGAAAAAGGTTGAAGATATTTATTTTCAAATGAAAGTTATTCACCTAGGATTTTACCTATATTATATAGGGGGTCAATCCAAAAGAGGTAATAATGTTGGTCACTTCATTGAATAATATCATAAATGATATATGATATTTCATAGAAAGGAATGAAGAGCTGGACATGGATGAAATGGGCCTATCATTGATTCAACATATGATGACACTACTAAGTAGTTTTTACATGTTTAATTCCATATTATTAGGTATATATTTTACGATAGTTAATGTCAGGATTAATTTCAATGTTTTAAAAGGGATTATATTGATGAAATTTTCTCTAGGTTGATGTTCTTGAGATTTCAATGATTTAATTTTGATTTTAAAATATATAGGGAAAGCTTTTTTCCTTTCATGATGGGGAGTTAACAAATCCTTTTTTCACCATAGAATGATTTTGGGGTCTCAAGGATAATTTATTATACTATGATAGAAATATTGTTCTATTTTAGAGTTTTCATAAATTTATTCTAGTGATTTACTTTTTTGGGGGTATGAAAATATTTCCACTTCTTAGATACCTTTTTAATATGATTATGGTTGATTAAAAACTGATTTTGAGTGGAAATATATCCCTCATGAAATATTTCTTATTATGTATAAAAGTAAATTATTTTAAAGAGTATAGGGACATGAGCTCATTCTTGTGTTCCTAATATAATATTCATATTGTATTTCTTGATATGATTGGTAACATGGGAGCACTACCAAGTGGTTGTAAGAATATTATAAATAACCACTATGAAACTAGGAAGTTGATTGTACTCATGTCACTGATGGTTCGTCTAACAATGATGAGTATTTTTATACTCTATAGTTAAATTAATATTCTAAAAAAAGTTTAGTATATTAGAAGGTATATACATATTATTTAATATTTATAACTTAATATATTAATAAGTTTCAACCATTGGAAATTTAGTATAAGCCTATTTGTGCCCTAATATTTCTGTTGGGATATTCTAGTGGTCATACTATGCAGTATAAGGTATCTAGGTAATATAATTCATGAATACTAAACAATATGGGAATCCTCCTAAGGATACTACAAGTGTGCATTATAAAGCATTATGTGTGTGAGTTAGAATAAAATACTTCCCTCTATTTTACTTTCAGTTATGTTTACCTGGTTCCTTCGATGATGTTGATGTTTGAAAGAAATAATTTTAATTTTTAATTGGTATATCAATATCATTTTTTACAACCACATGAGTACACTAGATTAATTCCCTAATGTGGTTGGAATATGTTTACACCACTGATATGTTTTTGTTCACGTATGCCGGTGGGAACTCTTGGGATTACTGTTATGAAATATTGAGTTGTTGGTTTAATAGTAAGTATATATAGATGGTGGATAAAGAGATAAAATCATATATCATTGTAATATATAGTGGTTAGTATTATCGCACATAGAAAACTCACATATACAAATTTACATGTTTTTTAACACCTATACCTTATAATGGGAATGGATCCTAACATTATCGTGATTTGGAGAGAGTAATGAAAAATAGATCGAGGCGGAAGTGGTTACCCCTAACATCTATGTGGTCATTAGATGAAAAGGTGAATTACCGGACCTCACTCATTATATGCTTCTATTGGATACCATACTATCAATATGGCATTGTCGTGAGGGTACTCCCTCAATAATATATGTTTTCAATTAAAACAATATATACTTTTTCTTCGAGACTACTAATCCTGTTTTTTGGGACACAACCATTATATTGGATTCAACATAAGATTTCATTCATGGTGGGGAATCAATCTCATTAGATCAAAGGGGATCTTAAAAGGTGGACCTAGTGAACATAAACACTATAAATAGGGAAAAAAAATTATTATTGTATCATATGTGTGAATATTCATAAAATATTTAATCAATAATTAACGTATTTGTCTTATGTTCGCCATTTTTATTTTCCCAATTTTTCATCTGATGGAATTTAGTGCATGTTTAAGAAACTCCAACTACCTTTCTAGTTGTTATGGTTAAATTAAAATTTCATTATGTTCTTAAAATTTATTGGTATTTAGTGGTCTTAGTTTCTATCAAAAACATCATTAGAATGTGTTTTTTTTCAAGAGGATGGTATTTTAGGATAATTTACTCATTTTAATGGAAATTTATTTCCTAACCAAACACACCCTAATATATTTGTAATTTATTTCACAAATCCTTTTGAAATCCTAATGAATGAATATATAGCCCATTTCAAATGATTTTTTATGGAAATAAAATATTTTTAATATATTTACAATTTTGTTGATCATGTTATTATACTATATTGACACTTACTATTTGTTTACTTTTTATTAAAGTAAAATTTCATGGTGCTCTAAAATTTATGGAAATCCTGAAATTTGGTGACTATTCAAGAGGTAAAAAATATTCCTATAAAAGGGGATCTATATATATATATAAGTGTAATTATAATTTACATATATTGAATCCAAAAAAACAAGGAAGGTCATACACTTGAAGGTCATGTGATAAGGATAAATTAAAATTTATTTATAAAATTTATTGTGGATGTCATGGTGAAATATTTGATGTAATGGTTGGTATGAGACATAAAAATAAGAACACATTTCTATTTTATTTTTAAAGGAATTTATTCAAATGAATATGGGTTTTATGGAGTTCAAGGGAATATGGACCACCGAGATGGGTATGGTTTCAATTCTAATATGGTCAGATTGGGATGGTTGAGAGGAATATATCCTAGATGGTATTGATATAATTATATATGGAGGGAATATTTACCTCCATGTAGGTTGTTGAATTTCAAAAAATATGCATAACTGAATATATGGATTCAAATATTTGGTTATATAGGGTTTTGCCTTTGCGGATACATCCAATGTATCTTGATTAATAGGAATAAAAGACCTTATAGATCATTATGAATAGTTTTTGTAATGTCGAAGGACTATAACATAGAGTTTATATAATTTAGATTGGATTTTTTTATATAATGTTTTATCTTGTGATAGGAAACAACGTTTTTTTTTCAATCATAGTAATGTAAAATCAACAAAATCCTCTTTTCCATTTCAATAATGATAGATGTGAGATATAACAAAAAAACATGTAGTTTTTTTATTGTATAACTTTTTATAATAAGAGATTGAGTGGGAGTATACATTTTTACTCCAATTATATTTTATTATGTGATAAAATAGACCTTTTATATGATTTCGTTATGTATATATACCTATAATATGAGTTTATGTTATCTAATATTTATTCCTTATAGGATTATGGATCATTGGTTGGACTAAGGTGGTTTCCTTATATGATTTAATGGTTGTGGCTTACACAATATTATAGAACCTGAATGTTTCTTGAGAAATAAGAGACCACGTGTTAAGAATATGTATTAATGTGTACTTCCCTAATGTAGGTGTACCTTTGTTATTAATATCTCATAGTGATAAAATCACCAATAAAGTCATGGTAGGGACCAACATATATTTACGTATTATGATTTTACACAGATCATTTCTTTGAATATTGAAATATGATGAGAAAATGGATCTATGAGATACCTCTATAATTTCATCTTTATATGGACCCTAATTATCATGAGAATGATTGATTAAGAGTACCCCAAGGGTTCATACTTTTGAGGGGATAATTCATGATCCTCCTATTATAAATGTAATTCTTGATCAATGGGGTATATCCTAGTATCCATTCCGTTATCATATGGATCTACTAGTTTTAGATACAGTTTCATTTTTTTCAAAGTGTAAAACTCAATGTAATGTAGATATAAAGGTATTTTTGGGTTTATTTGTTCAATGTAGATGTCTTGGGTACATGGTAAGATCTAGTTGGTGAGGTTTTTATGGGAATTATTTTAATACTACAAGATGTTACTAATGTGGTTCCATATTCTATATGTGTAGAGGCCACTGATCCTATAATGAATTATAATGTGTATTAAATATAGAGAATATAGGATAAAATCCATATGAAACTAGTGGATTGGTACATATGAAATTTTTTTAACACTCTTTCATGAAAAATAGCATGAGAAGACTTCATATTTGAACTATGTTTACATGGTAACATTGTTAAGAACCCATTAATGTAGACATAGGATGGAGAGGAACTTTGGGGTTGCTTTTTGAATAACCTACTGCATGTATTCCCTTTCAAATTACCTATGCGTTATGTATTATATGTTTTATTATGAATGAATATAGATATCATTCATTTTTTCATATATGGTTCTGAAACTCATAATGGTCCTCTATTTCTCCTTTTTAATTCCATTTTAGGGAAGCCTTTGTGTACATATGGCTGCCCTTGGTTGAATAATATTTTAGAAAGTATAACCACATGATAGTTCACGATGGATATTCATTACTATAATGGAATTAAAAAAATATGAATGAATTCAAAATCTAAAATATTCTCCTTCAAATGAACATTATTCTTGGTTGTCTAAAAAATAAGCCATCAAATATCCATGTGAGAGCCCAAAAAAATACAACTTCGAGATGAAAATTAAAAAACATAATGACTGAATTTATTATTTCATTTTATATTTGCTTGATTAATAATGGATTTATAAATAAACCACTACTTCATTAAGCATTGATGTTACTAAATTAATATAATCCCTTTCATTATTTAGAATATTTTTTAAAAAATTAATTATATTCCATTTGGTTCATTATCTTATTTTCTATGTTGTTTTGGTCTCTGGTGAAGATGCATGTCTCAATGACATTACATAAATCAAAAGTGTCTAGAAACTAGTGTTGAATGATAAAATAAACTATTTGTTGATGATATAACCTCAACAAAAATGTTTATAATTAGTAATTATTCATGTGATTGATAAAAAAAAATTTATTTAAATTAATCTGTATTCATGCGAAAAAAAAATTGATTTCAAATTTCCGCACCAAGGAATAATAAAAGATTCATTAACTATGAAAATAAATGAAACCCATTCAAAATATACAGACTCTGAATCCACATGAAATAAATCCATAGTCGATCTATATCTCTCTGGTAAAAATGCATCTCACCATTTATTTTATTGCTTCACAACCAACTATGATTATAATTCAACGTATTTTTTTCAGGTTGGTGGTGAGTTTACAAATAATATTATTTCCATAATAACTTTTATAAATAACCATTGTTGAGAAAAATTATTAAATGGAACTCTAAAGGTAATGAAATATGAAAAACAATTTAACCTCAATTATATGAATTTCCAAAATTTAATTCAAAACTAGGATATGAAAAACTAATATATATATATATAGAATTATATAAAATTCTCTTGTATCTATGAAATATAACATATACCCTTATTTGGTTAAATATATTTTAAACCTTCTTTAAAAATACATACCTCTAAATTGAAACTACCCATTTTTTATAAATTGGAAATCCATGTTTTCTGATATTGAATTTAAATCTATATTTCCTCTAAATATAATCTTATGTGATTAGTTATTTTTAGGAATATTCACATTAGTTTGTTGTTATGTAGATTTCAAAGATATGAATCCACACTCACACACTGAAAGGGAATTTCCCAGGGGATTGTATGTGAGATCCCCTTTCTCTGGGAAGAATTCAAATTTATCAATTCGTGGGGATCATTTCCAAGATCTTGTGAAAAACCAATAAGTGGATGAATCATTTCCTCTCCATTATGGGATTAGTTAAACACATTAACCATATTATTATCTCTATCTTGATGCATGTGTTATCAACTCTTAATGTGACTAGAGAAATTTTGAAAAACCCCTGATAATTTATTGAGAGACATCCAGTGGGTCTCCCAGAGTAAGAGATGGCATCACATAGCATTGAGGTAATGTTTGGGCAAACATTTTTCAAATTTTGGGATCCACATACTCTTGGTGGAAGGTTATATGTAATAAATTCAAGAAAAATTTGCATTTAAGGTAATATAAGACTAGTTTCTCTTGGGATATTTTCTTGATTATGTATGGGGGAACATCTTGTATCCAAGGGGAAGGTATCATCGCTTTGGGGTCCGTTCTACCTGACATTATTAACCTAAAAAAATTCCCAATTGAATGTATGTTAAATGATTATTAGTTTTAGATTCCTGTACTTAGTTGGGTATACTACTGGCTTCTTAGGGATTCTTTCTCCATGCATCATTTTCTCTAAAGAAAGAATCTATCCTACATTGATTCAATCCACCGTCAATAATTAGCAGTAGGATGTTTTTGATTCAATTAATCTTTACTTAGAACATGATTTCATCATCTTCATTGTTTCCTTGGACGATATTATTTCTAGTAAGGCATATTAGATCTATATATTGTTTTATAGGGATTTATCTAAATGTATTTCATTGAAATCATGTAAGGAAATCCTTGGAATGTTCAATTTCTTTATCTGGAGAATTTTCGATAATGTCCTTTATATGGATAAGTTTATCCAAGGGAAGGGGGTCTTCCTTACTTAAAGAATAATTCAATGCCAATAGCCCAATAATGATTACACTAATCATCTTTTTTTCATTGAGGAATGGGAAAAATAGTTTAGAATGATTTTTTTCTCTCATAGTGCTGATGTTGTAGAGAAACACATGCACTATTTTTATTAATTGGTTTAATGGGGATGGATCCATCAATATGGGTCAAAGAGAATGGTCTATTATCTATGATGCAAGATGTTTGACAATTTTGAAGGCTATAAATTTTAAATTCATTGATGTATGACCCATCCCATTGTTTGGGATGAAAATCCATTTGAGATATATTTTATTAGAGTTGGATTCACTCCTTATGAAGTAGAATAAAAACATCATATCAGGAAAGATCATGGACTATGGAAGAGTTTTTTCCATTAACCCAAGATCGACCAATAGAGTTAGATGGGTTCCCTGGTATCTACCAACAAATGGTATCAAACTCAATACTGATGGTTATTTCTATATTAGCCTTATTATGGTTGTAGGTGTGGTTTTTGATCATAATAGGTCAGTATTGGTGGCTTTAAGAAGCTTATTTGGTCGGGGAAATGCATTTAGAGTCAATATTAATGCCTTATTAAATGGTTTGATGGTCTTCCATTCCAATGGTGTCAACCTTACTATCAATGATACATACTAATGTATGATTTATTTCTCTATTCATGCCATGTCAAAAATTCATTGGCCCATTGCATACCTTATCTGAAGCTGAAAGAGGTATTTTCATAATGGAGTCGGACCCTTTCATAATTGGCATGAGGGGAATATAGTGGCATATTTTCCAATTCCCATTTGTGGAAAAGTCAATAATTTTGTGAACTACATCAATCATATGTCTCTTCCCTAGATATGTTGTCGTTATTAGTGTAATTCATGTGGGATTCAATATTTTAGGCCCTTATATTTCTTTCCCTTTTCTCCCTTATATCATGGTTTCACTATATATCTCCTTTTCCATCATAATAAAAAATGAATTATTCATTCATAAAAGGCATTTATATTTCACTATATTCTTGTATGTTATACAGAGTGATTAAAAAATAGAGGACTCACTAAAACCATTTTTTGAATAATAATGACACCATGAAATATCAATTAAATTTCATTAAAATAATTTCACAAAAACAATCCCTCAATGAAGGAGTTGTCATAAAATTAAATACATTAAATTTACAATTGAAACATGATCATGAATTATTATTAACCCCACATAATGAAATAATTTAGGATCATGATGGAACAAAAAACATTAATAGTTTATAAAATCTCATAGAATATATCGTTTAAACCTAAAAAAATTACTTTTGTCAAATTATATATCTATCCATTAGTTGGTTTTCCATTCTTATAAACCCATTGATTAAAATATCTATATTGGTTTATAAATCTCATTCTATCAGAAGAAGGTCAAAACCAACCATATTTTAACTTTAACAAGGGAAATTCTATATTTTAAATTAATCATGTTACTCCCAAATTTAAGACCACATAGCCCGTGGAGAGTTGGGTAATCCTTATGATGTTTGGAATTAACATATGTAACTCAAAAGAGAGATTTAATTAGTGGATAAATATTGAAAACTGTAAAAAGAGTGGCATGAACAGTGGAAATTTTAATAAAAATATTTTTTACATAATTTTATTGAAAATGTTAATAAATATTAAATAATAATTAATTAAAATAAATCTTGACCCTATATCACCTTTAATATACCATGGTCTACATGTCACTTTTTTATATTGAGAGCATGAGAGGCCTCCAAATTGAAATTAATGATATATTTTACCGTCTAATTAATTAATACACTCATAAAATCTTTAATAAATTAACATTATAGACTATTAATAATGATCTAATTCCTATTTAAATAAATATCACATTTAAATATAATGATCTCCTCACATTAAACCATCTAAATGGTATTAATTTAATCCTTATTTCCAACATAAATTATATACATGATAAAATAATCGATTTAAATGAAAATTAATTTTTTTAATATCATTGGATAAAAATGTATTGCATTTTCTAATTCACAAAGGGTGGATGAAAAGATTAATAATTCCTCAAATACCGAATTTAGACCATAAATTACCTATGATGAGGAGTCTAATGGATAAAGGGGAATGCAATTGTTGGACTCTAATAATGTGGATATGGCTACTAAAAGAGGGTGTTGAGTCTTTTTGAAGGTGAAAAGTCATGTTGCAGACAACAAACTAGGATCCTTAGGTCCATATATTGTAATTTGGGCTATCACAGTCTATGATCCATGTTGCATTGGGCCTATAAACCTCCAAGTCATGAATGGGTTACCTATAAACCCTATTTCAAACTATATTTTTTTTATTTATTATCAAAGGGATATCATCCATAAACTATTCATAAAATATAATAATATTAAATCCCATAACATAATTCTATAAAACCAATAATGATATCTATTTCATTATATTAATCATTAAATTAATAGAAATAAAAATCATATATTAATTAAAATATATTTAATTATATATAATAATTCATTGTCTCTTGGTATAAAAAAGAAACCATTTTAAAATAAAATATTTTATTCATTTCCTCATATCATACAAAATTCCATAAATAAAACAAATTATTAAAATTTTCATTAAACATTCCAAAAAATATATATTTTATATAAATCCTCTAACTATAAAAAAATTTCCCGAATTAAAATATATTCAAGGTAAATGATTCTGATTGGAAGGAGGCCATCATAGGTTAATTTTATTCAGATTATGGGGATCTATGGTAGTCTAACTGGAAAACAGATTAAATCTATGAAGAGAAATGTCTTTATATCCAATAAATCATCACGAAGAAGGGCATGTAACATCCATGACATTCTAGGTATTCAAGAGAAACAGTTGCATTTAATTTATCTTGGGGAACCTATATCTAATTTCCAAGGGAAAAAATTCTTCTTGGAGGATCTCATTAACAGAATGGTTTGGAGGATATTTCATAGGAAAACAGTTTTCAATCCTTTAGGGGTCATGTGGCATTGATCAATTTCATGGTTTCTTTGATACGAATGCATTTCTTGTCTATCATCACTCCACTAACGAGGATCATTTCTGGTATGGAGATGCAAATTTATAGAAAACTTTCAGTTTCCAATGACAAAGGAAGGGCTCTTTGGGCCCCGTGGTCTCGGTTGGTGAAACCGGTTGAGGAAGGAGGTGTTGGCCTCAAGGATTTATCAGTTTCTATACAATCCATACAGGCTCAACTAGCATGGGATTTTCTTATTGGGAAATCAATGTAGGCCATAACACTAAGAATTAAATATTGAATGAATTTGGAGGAATGGGATAGTAGGAAAATATACAGATTAGGGAAATCATTTGTGTCTCACCTTGTTGTCCTTTAGGAATCCTACCGATGGGTGGTTGGTCGTGGAGATATTAATTTGTGGAGAGAAAATTGGCTTGGAGAAAAGTTGTTTTTTTCATTTTTTCTAGGATCAGATATGTTAGTGAGAGAGTCTAGCCAATATCCAATGTTGATGAATCCATTATTAACATGGAGGAGAAAAAATTATTCAAAGAAATTATGTTCTCTGATGAAGAAAACTGCTGATGTTTTACTAAATCTCATTCAGTTCTCTTTGATGAACATGAATATTTTATGCTTATCTATTAGGGAGGGGTCCATGATGTGTGGGGTTTTTGACTATGGTGTAATTAGATTCCCAAAAATATGATTCTTCTCATTTGGAGAGCATGGAACCAGGCCCTTCCAATGGAGGATAATATTCAGAATAAGGGTATACATTTGGCATCTCGGTGTTGTTGTTGCTCTAATCCTCAGGAGAAGTCGATTGTTCACTTATCTTTCAAGAGTGAATGGCAATTTAGTCTCTTGTATACTATGTATAAATGGGATAAATACATTGCATCAAGAACTTCCATGCAGTATTTCTTCGTGTGTTGGTTCTCGGGTGCGGAGCGGTATGGGATGGAATCCAAGATTTGATGCATTGTTGTTACAACAATTTTCTACACTCCTTGGGAGGTGAAAAATAAATCTTTAATAGAGGGTCAGCCATAAGGTTCTTTTCTATTGGGGAGAATGAATGGGTTGTTGCATGAGTTAGTTTCACAACTGAAGGGTGTACTACATTCGATTGTGCTCTATACTTTTTTTAATAGGCAAGTGGCTTGACCAATTGTACAAGGATGTTGGGTGATATGGAAACACTCGGGTATTGACATCAATCTTATTGTGGATGGATCGTTTATGAATTTCCAGATGTGCGGGGGTGGGATGGTGTAGGGTAGGAATTTGTTTGTTTTAGTGTCTTTATTTTCATTCATGGATTGGGATGTTTGTTGGGTGCATAGGTATGGGCATTACAAACAGGTGTTATACTTTAGAAAATGTTGTTGATGGTGGTTTCAGAAGTATAATAGAACACTAAGGTGATAATTTGGGCCCTACGAAATAATGGTGAGGAATCTTGAGATTTGGATTACCTCATTGAGGTCTTTTCCTTAGTGATCTCTAATGGAAGTACTGTTTGTTATGTTCTTAGGGAGGCTAAGTTCATCGCCAATGCTATAATTCCCCGACCCCAATTACCCAGAGTCGGTGCATTATTACATAACATTGGCATGATCACAAAAAGATCAAATCTTCGAAAGACCAATTAGTTTAGTAGCCTTGGAAACACTAGATATATTCATAAAGTTTTACATTACATCATAAAGTAAAAAACTACTACAAAAACATATTGTCTCTATAGTCCACACTATTATCCCTTCATAATATCCCTACAGGTCATTCATAATTTACTTCTTCACATCCTGGGAAAAATAAAACATAGAAAAGGGGTGAGCTCAAATGCCCAGTAAGGATAACAATATAGCAGAAACTTTCATAAATAAGAATAAAAGTTTAAGGCAATGTATAACTAAAACAAAAGCCTTTTAAACTTGAACATCAACATAGTATGGAAAAAATAAAATGAAATAATTCCATTTACTTATTCACATGAATATTCTACTAATCGAATAATCACATTCAATATCAATAACCACTTTCATAATGATGGAATGCATAATGCCAGACTATAATAACCACATAACCAAGGCCTTGTGCCAAGACTACAAATAATATTTTTCCTAGGCCTTGTCCCAAGAAACTAGTTTGTCTCATGAGACCTACCGATGCATCGGGGAGCTATAGTGGGCTCCACCCGTCACTTATTAAGTCCAATGCATTCCCATATGAAATTTTTTAAACATAACATAAACATTAGTATTAAAACATTCATACGAAATGTAAATACTTCATCCATAAACCATGAATGGTATAAAAATAACACATCCACAGTCAAACATATCACAAAAACCTTCAATACAATATAGACGTTTTGTATCATAATAAATCAACTTCAAAAAAGTGTAAAATCCATCAAAGGATGTTGACATAGATTAAATCAAAACTCTTTTTAGAGAAATATCTCTTTATTTTTTGAAATAATTTAAGAGTAATATATTTATAAAATAAAACATTTTTTGTGAAAATATTCTTATAATATTGTAAAGGAAGCTTCGAAGATTTTATAACGGCAGAAAATAACCACACCCGCCGTATAAGTTAAAAAAAACATTCTTACCTTAATTCTGTCGAAATGGTTAAAAGCACCGTGTTTGGAAAATGAAGGAAATATTCCTTTATAAACATCATATAAAAATTAAAACAAGGGTATAAAAGACTTTAACCCATGTTTTTTTAAATATTAAAAATGTTTTGAAATAAATTTTTAAGAAACATGGATGTAGATGATAAAGAGATCCCAGTAGATTATTACGTATAAGCAACCTCGGATACTGAAGAGATTGCGAAATAAACCCTTACCATGTACTTTTCCTTGGTTGGGGCCAGTTAACCTCCTGTATAATGGTGAAATAATTGTTATTAAATTATTCAAGAATCATATACATTAATATGATATCATATATGATCTTTTAACATTGCTTTGTTAATAATATCTTAGAATTATCATCGTTTCGGGTGTTAACTTACTCGTTTTCTTTTATATGTGTTGTTACATAAGTCGTATTTGTTATGGATAGGTTGTATCTTTTTCCTATACAGAATTATATCATGTACTTAAATACTATTATTAATCATCAAATGATAATTATACATCAATGGATACGATGGAGAATGAATCTCATCGCGTTCGTGGAGACGGTAGTCCGTACGTACGCACGAGCGACAATATCATTATTTTGATATTAAAATAATATATAATTGGATGTTATATCTTATATAAAGAATCATTATCATGTTATATTTATTATTTACATGAATTAAACATCATTATTATACCCATCCAAATAATAATTTATTGAATAACAATTACACCACGACGTGGAGACGGTAAGCCGTACGTACGCACGTATGGTGACATGTCATTAAAAGGATGGATATAATACTGAATATGGTTATACCATATTTATAATAATATTACATTATATAGGAGATACTGGATTAATTATTTTAGAATGGGAATAACAAAGAAAGAAGAAGTGGAAGAAGAAAGGAACTTGAAAAAGGGTGGTGAAATCATTACCTCTTCTTCGGGTTCTTCCTTTTGATTTGATCAAAAGGGCTCCATAGGTTGGATTTATGATTAAAGGAAGGCCTCTAGGATTAAGTGAGGGATGTTTAGAGAGTATTTGGTTAGAGTTTGCCCGAACGAAAAGGCTTTGAGGTGTGAATTAATGAGAAGGAGTAGTGCCATTTTATAAGAGCGGTGAGGGGCACCTTTCGAAAAGCTAGAAATATTAGTTTATAATAAATTCATATTCGGTTTATAATGGCTCCAAAGTGTATTATTTAAAGGTTAAGGTGGGTATGGGTCGAAAACCACTCAACCAATATAATTTAGACAGGTTTGGGTTACTATATTAAACGTATCATTAAGTATTAACTCTTAGTTAATTAGTTTCACTTTTACAATGTCTCTTTGTATTTTTATATTATATGGTTAATAAACTTACTATATACATCCAAGAGACCCCAAAGTGGTCCATTAATGATACTCCTATCATGATATAAGTCTCTTGGCTGAACCTTAGATTTTTATGAATTTAATATCAATTAATAATATAATATTTGTTTTAAAAACTCTTTTATGTCAATTTTGACACTATTTGGAAAATTGATTTTTTTGAAAATCATAACAGAATGATTAGTTCAAAAAAAATCAATTAAATCAATAATAATATTTAATATTATCCTATAAAAGTAGTTTAATTCATTAAAAGTCTCAAATTATATTTATTTGGGTATTTATAATATCAATTTTTTTAAATTTTCACTATTATGGTAATTACTGTATCGTCATTGTGTCATAAATAAATTAAATTATTTAATGTCTAAAAATTATAAATAAAATATCATTATGTAGGAATTCTTTTTATCTGTCTAATTAATATTTACAATCGAATTTATCTTATGTATAACCCTATGTTAAAAATGTTTTAGTAAATAAACATTGATTTTAACTCTTTTAACTCTTCTTTGAATTAAATAATAATAAATGTCCTAATCTAATCCAAGTGGACCTAAATGATAATATTTTATTCCTAAGGTTGTTTTTGGTCGCGATACACTTGTACAATCGAATTAGGACATGTTTTAGGGTAATATTAATATCATTTTTACCCTTAATTACAATATTTACTTTTAACCGTGGTAAATAAAAGTAAAAAGTAACTATTCACCAAAAATTATTTTCATCTCATTGAACCACATTTTACTACTTGATATTAACTGTGTCTCTCGGATTTTCAAAATTCCATTCACAGAAGCGGTAAAATTAAGTTTTATGAAAAATTCAGTTTTTTAACTACAACTTAGTGGTTTCACTGTTCATCAAAAATTGAAGTTTTTCAGAACAATGCCAAAATTTCACACTAAGATATAATTGATATTCAGAATTCTGAAATGATATCTATTTTAAAAAATTCCAAAAATATAAGTTTCATTAATTAATTTTATAATTAATTCCCACTGTTACAACAAATAGCGTGATTTTAAGAAACAATATATATCAAAAGATTGACAATTGTTTATGTCTAATTTCAAAGTGAAAGTAATTATAATGAACAACATTCTATAAAATGGTAAAAATATATTCTAATTATACTTTAAAACCACTAAATAATATAATTTATCACTATAAATTATTTTGATTAAAAAAGTTGTTTTTAAGTATTTTTCACTATTTATAAAAATTGGAAGTTCTCAGAAAAATACCAAAAATTCAACTTAGGATAATTTCAATATTTCGAATCCAAAAATGAAGTCCATTTTTAAATATAAAATATATATAATTTCAAAAAGTAGGTATTAATATTCATAATGCCTAATTTGATCGGTTGTGTTGTGTGTTAGAACTCGATGTTGCGTACAACACACGCTATTACATTATTCAAAGGGAAATGTACCGTAGAAGCTTGGGGTGTTACATTATCCCCTCCTTCAAATAATTTCATCCTCAAAATTTCTATAATACTACCGCATGAAAAGACTCAGGTGGTTCTTCATCATAAGTTACTCGAGTTCCCACGTTGCCTCTTCCATCTTATGGTTTCTGCACAAAACTTTTACCAGAGGTGTCGTCCGGTTTCTCAGTACTTGTTCTCTCGTATCAAGAATCATGACGGGCTCTTCGCAATAAGATAGATCGGGTTCCAATTATAATTTCTCATAGGTGAGTAAATGTGTTGGGTCAGGCATGTATTTTCTCAATAGAGATACATGGAACACATCGTGAACTTTGGAGAGACTTGGTGGCATTTCCAATCGGTAAGTTACAGCCCCAATTCGTTTTAGAATTTTGAAAGGTCCGATGTACTTGGGACTCAATTTACCTTTCTTACCAAAACGTATGAATCCCTTTCATGGAGATACCTTCAGGAAAACAAGATCACTAACTAGAAATTCAAAATACTTCCTTTGATTATCGGCATAGCTCTTCTGCCTACTTTGAGCTACTTTGATGTGATTTTGGATTACCTTCGCCTCTTCCATCACATCCTCCACCAGTTCTAGACCTACCAGTTTTCTTTCACCAACGTCATCCCAACAAGTTGGTGTGCAACATCTCTTTCCATATAATGCTTCATATGGTGCCATTTGAATACTCGAATGGAAGCTATTGTTATAATAAAATTCTACCAGAGGTAAATATTGATCCCGCATACCCTGAAAGTCAAGTGAGCAAGATCTCAACATGTCTTCTAAGGTTTGAATAGTCCGTTCTGATTGTCTGTCTATCTGAGGGTGGTAGGCAGTGCTCAAATGAAGTTCAGTATCCAAGGATTTCTGAAGACTTTTCCAGAATCTTGAAGTAAAACGGGGATCAAGATCAGAAACAATCGATAGGGGTACGACATGAAGTCTCACAACTTCATTAATATATAGTCTTGCTAGACGTTCCAATGGTAGATCTTCTCTTATAGTAATAAAATGTGCTGACTTGTTAAGATGAACAACAATGACCCATATTTCATCGTTCCTTCTAGGAGTCTTTGGTAGCCCCATGACAAATTCCATTATAATATTGTCCCATTTCCACTCCAGTAAGGGAAGAGGTTTCCTGACACCTCCAGGCTGTTGCCTTCCAGCTTTCACTTGTTGACAAACCATACATCTTGATTGAAAATCAGAAATCTCCCTCTTCATGTTGTCCCACCAAAAACGATCTTTCAAATATCTATACATTTTGGTGCTCCCATGTTGTACAGAGAAATTGGAACTATGAGCATCATCCAACAATTCCCTTTTTAGATCAGGTTTATCGATAACACAAAGTCTCTTCCCGAATTTCAAAATTCCATCTTCATACACAAAGTCCCTCAATCTCCCATCATTCACAGCTTTAATACTCTTTTGAAATTCTTCATCATCGGTCTGAGAAATCTTAATCCTTTCTAGTAAATATGGTTTGGCATCCATTTGAAAAAGCATTGATGCTTTACCTTCCCTGGTTATTCCCATGTCCATCTTCACTCGATCCATGAAAATTGGATCCCTTTCAATTCTCATATTGTTCAAAACTCCATGGTATTTTCTTCTCAAAGCATATGTCACCTTGTTTGCCTTCCCTGGGTGGTAGTTTATCGTGCAATCACAATCCTTGAGTAATTCAAGCCATCTCATTTGCCTCATGTTGAGTTCTTTTTGTGAGAAAATATACTTCAAACTCTTGTGATCAGTATAAATCTCACATTTTTCACCATAGAGGTAGTGCCTCCATATCTTCAAAGAAATGATTACAACTGCTAACTTGAGATCATGAGTAGGATAGTTTTTCTCATGAACATTCAACTGTCATGATGCATAGGCAATAACTCTATCATTCTGCATAAGGACACAACCAAGTCCTTTCTTCGATGAATCACTATAAATAATGAACCCATCATTCCCCGATGGTAGAGTCAATATCGGTGAATTGACTAATCTTCTCTTTAGTTCTTAGAAACATTCTTCACACTCTTTTGTCCATACAAATTTAACCCCTTTACGTGTGATCTTCGTTAATGGGTTTGCCAATCAGGCAAAATTACAGACGAAACGTCGATAATAACCTACAAAACCAATAAAACTGCGTACCTTAGTTATACTCGTAGGTGTTGGCCATTCATGGATTGCCTTGGTCGTAGAAGGATCAATAGAGATTCCATCTTTAGAGACAATATGGCCAAGAAAAGAAATATCATGAATCCAGAATTCACACTTGCTAAACTTCCCATATAATTCATGTCTTCTCAGAGTCTTCAGGATAATGCGCAAGTGACTTTCATGATAATCGTAGCTTTTAGAGTATACCAAGATATCATCAATAAATACCACCACAAATTCATCGATATATTCCTTGAAAACTCTATTCATCAGATACATGAATACAGAGGGTGAATTAGTCAATCCAAAAGGAATTACAGTAAACTCGTAATGCTTGTACCTGGTTCGAAATGCTGTCTTCGGAATTTCTTCCTTCTTTACACACAACAAATGGTATCCAGATCAAAGGTAAATCTTTGAAAAGTATTGAGCTCCATGCAGTTGTTCAAATAAATCATCAATTCGAGGTAGGGGATACTTGTTCTTTATTGTTATAGCATTGATCTCACTATAGACGATACATAACCTAATAAATCCATCTTTCTTTTTAACAAAAAGAACAGGGTCTCCCCATGTTGATACACTAGGGAGAATAAATCCCTTATTACTCAATTAGTCTATTTGTTTCTTTAGTTCAACTAATTCTACAGTGGTCATTATATAAGGGGTCTTCGATATAGGCCTTGATCTAGGAATTAAATCAATGGAAAACTCAACTTCTCATTCTGGAGGATGTCCAGGTAAATCTTCTGGAAATACATTTACATATTCTTTCACAACAGGTACATCCTCTATTTGAACATTCCTTTCCTCACCCATAGTCATTTCATTCTCTTCCTCCCAAATAATTTAATTTAGTTGAGCTGCTGGGGGTGGATCTAGAAAAGAATTAGGTGGTGACGATTCTTCTCTAAAGACAAGGTGTTCCTTATCATCATCATCAAAAATCATAACCTCCTTCTTCTTGTAATAAATCTTCACATCATAGTCCAAAATCCAATCCATACCGAGGATTATATCAAACTCAATAATAGGTATGATGATGAGATCAGCAGATAAAGAACATTTCTGTGCTCTAATGGGGACTCATTCACAAAACTTTGTTGCAATGATACTTCCCTTGGGAGTTTTAAATGACAACTCCCTTATTAAATCCAATTGGAAATATCTAATTTTCTTAGGAAACTGGGAAGATATGAAACGATACCATGATCCAGAATCAAATAATGCATTTTATAAACATGAGGAACCCATTAAATTACCTGCCACCACGTCTTTCAGAGCTTCTACCTCAGCAGTAGTGATAGCATAAGCTTGGCCTTGATCCCTTGGCCTTTTCTGAGGGAATTTGCCCTGACGCTTAGAAAATTCATTTTCATAATGTCCCATCTCCCTGCAATTGTAGCATTGAACATTGGTAGCTTTCTTCTTCCCTTTTCTTTCACGAGCTTGGTGGCCTTTTTCACCACACGTGTAACAGACACCCAGTCCCTTCAAGAAAGTACCAGGGTGTTTCTTCCCACATTTACCAAAGGATGGATATTCAACCTTTCCCTTCTTCCCCTTATTTCCAATCCCAGATTGATCAGCAGATCTCTTCTTCTCTTGCTTTTCTTTAAAGTCATAACACTTAGAGAATTCATTTTCTTTCTTGATAGCACATGAGACAATGTCTTCGTACAACGAGAAGGATTGTGAGACTAATGCTCAACAGAGAAATGGTTTTAACCCATCAAAGAAACGATCAATCTTACTTCTTGGGTTACGTATATAATCTCCAGCATACCTTGCTAACCTTGTAAAGTTAGCCTCATACATTGCAACATTCGCATCCTCCTTTTGTCTCAGACTCAGAAATTTCCTTTCGATATCTGCTCAATAGTCGCAAGGAAAGTATTTTTCTAAAAACATATCTTTGAACTCCCTTAATTCCATATTTGATAATTCATCATCTTCCTTCGTGTTTTGAATCAATGACCACCATTGACCAGCATCTCCAGTGAGGCGGTAAACTACCATGATAACTTTTTCCCTTTCAATACTCCCCAAAGCCTGCAATATTTTCTCTAGGGAATTTATCCATTGCTCAGCTACAAAGAGATTTGTACTCCCATTGAACATTGGTGGTTGTTGCCTCATGAAGCGATCTAACATTGATCCTCCATGCTGCGGATCAGGGTGCTCCATATGGGTAAGGTTATTTTTCATAACCTGAGTGAGTTATCCCAGTATGGTGATTAGCTGATCGTCACCAGTTGCATCACCATCTCCACTATAATTATCTTGATCATGAGGGAAATCCCTACATATAGTGCGTGCATTGATACAGTTTCCATTTCTTCCACTAGGCGCCATTTCTAAACAATGTCAAAAACAAGATCACCTTATGAATCAAAATACATAATTCCATACTTATAAAAAACTTAACATAAATTGAACTATTTATGGATATAATCCATAATCCTAAAAAGGTTTTCTTTGAGAATTATATACTCATAAATCCTTCATAATGATTTGTAAAGAAAATGAGAGTTATCCTAAGAATATCCCCCGGGAGTGTCGTAACCAAGAGTGCAGCACGGCCCATTGTCATGCACCACTTCCCATTCGAGTCTATCTGAAAGCAGTGTTTTTGGGTTTTACCCCTAGGTACTTCTGTGCCAGAGCCGCCTCTACTTGCTCGTATCCAGACAGGGATGTATTGCTCGGAAAACTCACAAAATATCTACAATACCAAAATTTCAGGAAGTTCTTCTATACTAATCCTCAAAGTCCATCTTAGGTCTACATGCTCTAATCAGAGTTTATTTAAATCTAGCTTCCAAGGTTTGTAATAAACTTCCTCTGATACCAACTGTGACGCCCCGACCCCAGTTACCGAGATTCGGTGAATTATTACATAAAATTGGCATGATCACAACAAAGATCAAATCTTCGAAAGACCGATTAGTTTAGTAGCCTTGGAAACACTAGATATATTCATAGCGTTTTACATTACATAATAAAGCAAAAAACTACTACAAAAACATATTGTATCCATAGTCCAAACTATTATCCCCTCATAATATCCCTACAGGTCATTCATAATTTACTTCTTCACATCCTGGGAAAAATAAAACATAGAAAAGGCGTGAGCTCAAATTCCCAGTAAGTATAACAATATAGCGGAAACTTTCATAAATAAGAATAAACATTTAAGACAATGTATAACTAAAAAAATCCTTTTAAACTTGAACTTCAACATAGTATAGAAAAAATAAAATTAAATAATTCCATTTACTTATTCACATGGATATTATACTAATCGAATAATCACATGCAATATCAATAACCACTTTCATAATGATGGAATGCATAATGCCAGACTATCATAACAACATAGCCAAGGCCTCGTGCCAAGACTACAAATAATATTTTTCCAAGGCCTTGTGCCAAGACACTAGTTTGTCTCATGAGACCTACCGATGCATTGAGAAGATATAGCGGGCTCCACCCGTCACATATTAAGTCCAATGCATTCCCATATGAAAAGTTTTAAACATAACATAAACATTCGTATTCAAACTAGCATACGAAATGTAAATATTTCATCCATAAACCATGAATGGTATAAAAATAACACATCCACAGTCAAACATATCAAAAAAGCTTCAATACAATATAGAAGTTTTGTATCATAATAAATCAACTTCAAATAAGCGTAAAATCCATCAAAGGATGTTGACATAGATGAAATCAAAACTCTTTTTAGAGAAATATCTCTTTCTATTTTGAAATCATTTAAGAGTCATATATTTATAAAATAAAACATTTTCTTTGAAACTATTCTTATAATCTTGTAAAGTATGCTTCGAAGATTTTATAACGGTGGAAAATAGTCGCACCCGCCGTATAAGTTAAAAAAACATTCTTCCCTTAATTCTGTCGAAAAGGTTAAAGCACCTTGTTTGGAAAACAACGGAAAGATTCCTTTATAAACCTCTTATAAAAAGTCAAAAAAGGGTATAAATGACTTTAAACCATATTAATGTAAATATTTAAAATGTTTTGAAATAAATTTTTAAGAAACATGGATGTGGATGATAAAGATATCCCAGTAGATTATTACGTATAAACAACCTCGGATAATGAAGAGATTGTGAAATAAACCCTTACCTTGTACTTTTCCTTGGTTGGAGTGGGTTAAAAACCTTTATAATGGTGAAATAATTGTTATTAAATTATTCGAGAATCATATACATTAATATGATATCATATATGATCTTTTAACATTTCTTTGTTAATAATATCTTAGAATTATCGTCGTTTCTGGTGTTAACTTACTCATTTTCTTTTATATGTTTTGTTACATAATCCATGTATGTTATGGATATGTTGTATCTTATTCATATATATAATGATATCAAGTACTTAAATACTATTATTAATCATCAAATGATAATTATACTTGAATGGATACGATGGAGAATGAATATCATCACGTTCGTGGAGACGGTAGTCCGTACGTACGCACGAGCGACAATATCATTATTTTGATATTAAAATAACATATAATTGGATATTATATCTTATATACAGAATCATTATCATGTTATATTTATTATTTACATTAATTACACATCTTTATTATACCCATCCAAATAATAAATTAGTGAATAACAATTATACCACGACGTGGAGACGGTGAGCCGTACATACACACGTATGGTGACATGTCATTCAAAGGATGGATATAATACTGAATATGGTTGTCCCATATTTATAATAAAATTACATTATATAGGAGATACTGGATTCATTATTTTAGAATGGTAATAACAAATAAAGATGAAGTGGAAGAAGAAAAGAAACTTGAAAAAGGGTGGTGAAATCATTACCTCTTCTTCGGGTTCTTCCTTTTTATTTGATCAAAATGGCTCCTTAAGTGGGATTTATGACTAAAGGAAGGCCTCTAGGATGAAGTTAGGGAAGTTGAGAGAGTATTTTTGAAGAGGATGGCCGAACCAAAAGCCTTTGAAGGTGTGAATTAATGAGAAGGGGGAGTTCCCATTTATAAGAGGGGTGAGGGGCACCTTTGGAAAAGCTAGAAATATTGTTTTATAATAAATTCATATTCGGTTTCTAATGGCTCCAAAGTGGATTATTTACAGTTTAAGTTGGGTATGGGTCGAAAACCACTCAACCAATATAATTTAGATAGGTTTGGGTTACTATATTAACCTTATCTTTAAGTATTAAATCTTAGTTAATTAGTTTCACTTTTACAATGTCTCTTTGAATTTTTATATTATATGGTTAATAAACTTACTATATACATCCAAGAGACCCCCAGGTAGTCCATTAATGATACAACTATCATGATATATGTCTCTTGGATGAACATTAGATTTTTATGAATTTAATATCAATTAATAATATAATAGTTTTTTAAAAACTCTTTTATGTAAATTTTGACACTATTTGGAACATTGATTTTTTTGAAACTCATAACAGAATTATTATTTCCCAAAAAGTCAATTATATAAATAATAATATGTCATATTATCCTATAAAATTAGTTTAATTCATTAAAAGTCTCAAATTATATTTATTTGGGTATTTATAATATCAATTATTTTAATTTTTCACTATTATGGTAATTAGTTCATCATCATTGTGTCATAAATAAATTATATTATTTAAAGTCTAAAATTATAAATAAAATATAATTATTTAGGAAATCTTTTTATCTTTTAAATTAATATTTACAATCGAATTTATCTTATGTATAGACATATATTAAAAATGTTTTAGTAAATAAACTTTGATTTTAACTCTTTTAACTCTTCTTTGAATTAAATAATAATAAATGTCCTAATCTATTCCAAGTAGACCTAAATGATAATATTTTATTCCTAAGGTTGTTTTTGGTCGAGATACATTTGTCCAATAGAATTAGGACATGTGTTAGGGTAATATTAATATCATTTTTACCCTTAATTACCCTATTTACTTTTAACCGTGGTAAATAAAAGAAAAAAGTTACTATTCACCAAAATTATTTTCATCTCATTGAACCACATTTTAATACTTTATATTAACCGTGTCTCTCAGATTTTATAAATTCCATTCACAGAAGCGGTAAAATTAATTTTTATGAGAAATTCAATTTTTTAACTACCACTTAGTGGTTTCACTATTCATCAAAAATTGATGTTTTTCAGAACAATGCCAAAATTTCACCCTAAGGTATAATTGATATTACGAATTCAAAAATGATGTCTATTTTACAAAATTCCAAAAATATAAGTTGCATTAATTAATTTTATAATTAATTCCCGCTGTTACAACAAATAGCGTGTTTTTAAGAAATAATATATATCAAAAGATTGACAATTGTTTATGTCTAATTTTACAGTGAAATTAATTCTAATGAACAACATTGGATAAAATGGTAAAAATATATTCTAATTATACTTTAAAACCATTAAATAATATAATTTATCACTATAAATTATTTTGACTAAAAACGTTGTTTTATGTATTTTTCACTATACAAAAAAATTGGAAGTTCTCAAAAAAATACCAAAAATTCAACTTACGATAATTTTGATATTCCGAATCCAAAAATGAAGTCCATTTTGAAATATAAAATATATATAATTTCAGAAAGTAGGTATTAATATTCATAACGGCTAGTTTGATCGGTTGTGGTGTGCGTTAGAACTCGATGTTGCGTACAACACACGCTATTACATTATTCAAAGGGAAACATACCGTAAAAGCTTGTGGTGTTACAAATGAACTTTCATAGAGGAGTAGTCATGAAGAACCCTTTTTGATTTTCCCTAGTTTTGGTTCATTACCACGGGAATGTATTGGTTTGGTTATAGGGGATGCCTTAGGGATTCATCACTTTACACCTCCTCGAATTCTTATTCTATGTAAGGATATCCCTTTTTGAATAAATAATCAATTTTTGATCATTCAACATATTTGGTTCTAAAACAACCTACTAACAATATTATGTATTTTTAAAATGTGATATATTTCTATGAAATAAAAAAATAGAAAATGTGTTTTTAATTTCCACATAACTCACTAAAAATGATAAGATATAACATAATTTTTTAAAATTTACTTTATTTTCAAAATGTCTCACATTGCATGGAATAATTTTTTCCGCACAATATTGTCCCATAAATAGTGGCACGTTAAAAAGATGATATCCAAAATTGAACATATGTTCTATCCTCTTTGATCAATATAAAATTTCTATAAATTTTAAAGTCAAATATTTGATTTTAAGGGAACATAATTTTGATATGTCTTCTCTGGTACAAAATTGTGTCCCAAAAGAATATTGTTTCCAATATTAAAAAAATTAGTATTAAACAACAAAAAATATTATAATGATTACTTTTATTATAGAAAAATTCAACTAATTGTATATGATCATTCAATGATTCTTAAAAATGATTAAAACTTTAATAGATGATATACTCTATGATTTATGAAATTCTCTTAGTCTCTCTGTATATTTTATGATGGTGTTGACCTCACATCCAAAACATTGTCCTCATATGAATATGGAGTCCTTTCTCTAATATATATGTATATATGTATATACCATATTTCATGATCCATGATAATGTGTTTTTTTACATTATATTTTTTAATTAATACAGTCACGAAATTTAAATTAATAAAATCAAAAACAAATGTTTCTCAAAAAGTTAGGAAACATGATGATTTTATAAATTGATCAAATCCAAGGATAATTATGTTTATATTGTTATATTAGAAATCAAAAAATTAAATCCATTAATATATAACCCAATTTCTATCATAGAATTGTCAATTAATATATAAGATCCCTCATAATTCAGACAAATTATTTTATTACCGGCTAGTCAACATTAAATTAAAAATTCATGATAGATTTCTTCATCCTATAAATAAAAAGTTATCCTATTTATTCATAATACATATTAGTAACTATAAAATTCACTTCATAATAGTGATGTGGCTATTTTACAAATATTCACACTTATATTCTATAGTAACCACCATTCCTCATATCAAATAATGCACTTAACCAATTACAACAACATACCAATTCATTGTCTTCTAACCCATTAAAATATATATCTTATGCATACAATCATTATCTAACAGTATTTTCACTATTATTTTTCCATATAATATTAAGGTCACAAAAATTCTAGATAATGTACAAAAACCATTATTTATACTATTTCCAAGAAAATGTTTTCTTGTATTCCAGTCATCTACTACAAATCTCTATCTTTTTTCACAACATTAGTATTAGTATTATTACTTATATCATCCCCCAATACACTTAATTTACATAACATATACAAATAGATATAATATAATAGATAATTATATTCTTTCCACATAAATTGTCTCATTTTAAAATTACACTATGTGAAAATGTATTTCAAATTTTTTTAATTTCAATAAGAAAATGTTGTTGAAATTTAATCATCCATGTATTCAATTAGAGAATAATATAATATCTTACTAACTCATTTTTAGGATAATTTTTCCCATGGGGCCTATATTTTTAATAACATTATACTACAAACAAGACTCTATATGTCAGGTTATATCTTAATCCTATACAAATTGCCTCATATTCTCCTCATGAAATGTTCTAACTATTATAAGAACTAGAAATAAGACTGAGGTAAAACAATTTCTAAATACCTGAATGTATTTTTCACTTATCATATTAAAATTAAACATTAAATTCATTAAAGATAAGTGTATTATATGAGAATATAAACTTGAAAAATTTCAAAAGTGGTTTTTAATAACTTATCGCTAAACCTAGAAGATTTATTATATAAAATACCATCAGGTGTGATCCTTATGGAATAAAAAATTACACGATACTAGGATCAATAGAAATACTATTATAAGAAAATAACTAAATTAGTTTCATACATAAAACAAAAATTTAACTTTTTATATGTACTCATAAATCATTTAATCGTATAATATTTCCTAAATAATATATATGTATCCCTCATAACATTCTTCCGTTTAATGATATATTATAATATCATCCACAGAAACCACCAAAAATGAATAAATAAAACAATTGATTTATAAATTAATCAATTCAAAAAACACCAAATGATCATTATTAACCCAAAAAATCTAAAATAATTTATCCTAATATCCATATCTAAATCAAAGTACATTTTTTGAAATATCACCATTGATTAACGGTGTATGAGAATTCCAATCATGATGTTGAATCATTTTTAATGATTGATTTTTCATTTTTATGAATATATTTGAATAAATCAATTTCATAGATATTTATTCAATTACCATTTCTTATTTTAGATATTTATATTAAACTTATAAACAAAATAAACCAACATTTGTTTCAAATAAACATAGTGGTAAACTTGGATTAAAACCTAGTTGAACAAATCTCATCATCCCACGATCATCAAATTTAACCATCAATTCGCTTAAATCCTAAAAAACAACATATTACAAATTTAATGAAATAGTAATAATTCTAGTAACTAATTTGATAGTTAATTATATGTCCCTTACTATTAGTATTCCATACTAATTCATCATAAAATTATCTATTTAATTATATAATGATTAAATGTTTTAATACTATTTAATTATATCAATTGATTTATTTGTAAAACCTTGAAATTGTAATGATATTATTCTAGCATATTTTTTTCAGAAAATCACTAGTTGTATGAATTTATCACTCTGATTAAATAATTTTTATTCTGACATTTCAGTCCAAAAATACAACACAAGTTTGACCAAAAGAAAAGTAGGGTTATAATAAATGGTTATTGGACTGTTTGAAATGGGGAAATGGGATGAATTGTATTTTAAACTATCATTAAGATAAATATTATATAATTGTTTATTTATTGGATCACATGGAATCCAAGGTAGTTAATGAGTTATCTGGGACAACACTCTATGATTTACAATTTTTCATAACATAAATACATCACATCACATCTCCGATGGGATGGTGAGGATGTCCTCATTACTATTTTCAATGTGGACATGTGAATACACATATTTCCATGTCACCATGTGTATGTAGTTTCATATATCCTAGAACTATCATACCTTTTGGAATATGATGGCTATGCACTCTCAAAATTCTATGATGAATGAACTGAATCTATTCTGTTCTTTCTTGAACCGAAGTCGGCCCAAAAAAAGAATGATCACCAATATTTGACCAACACAACAATGATCTACAGGGATTTCGATACAAGGAATCAAAGGGATCCATTATGATCGTAGACTGATAAGTATTGTTATAATAATACCTAACAATCCATTTATGGTCATCCCATGCCCCAAAATAGTTGAGAGAAGATCCATGTAGAAAATCCTAAAGAATTGTTATAGATCATTATATCTGTCCACCAAACTATGGATGGAATTCAATGAATAAAAAATCCTTGATCCCAATGACACATGAAGGCCTCTCTAGAAATGAGTGGTAAAATGAGGATCCCTATAAAATACTATAGAATATGGAACTCCATGAAAACAAACAATCTATTTCACATAGAGATATCCCAACTCCTCAACACTGGATGACTCATGAATTTTTAAAAAGTGAGATGATTTTTCAGATGATTAATCACAAAATATATCACATAATTTATTACATTGGTATGTGGAAACCAAACAAAAAATTCCATTTAGATTTCATGACACTTCCATGTTTTATCTAGAACTGGTTGATGAAAATCAAAAGGATTATAAAGAATGAATGTGACTTTTTAGAATGTATATTAATGATAGGGAAATTCAACAATTATTGGCCTTATATCTAGCCTCCAGAATCCGGGCCTCATTTCATATAAAATCACACTGGGTCATGGGTGCACATCCCGCTATGAGTTATAGAAAACACGAATTACATCTTTCTGTACCACTAATGGCAGAAAAGAATTATTCTTATAGCTTAGAAATCCCTCAGTGGATAATGACTATTTAGGCAATGTCTCCCAATCATAATGAGAGTCTCTAATGCTGTGGAACTCATCATCAAGTAGTGGTTTTTGAAGAATCATCTCGATAAGGTAGGATGTCAACTAAACACTAGATAATAAAACCTGGACCCCTGATTTCTAAAATACAACATGAAACTATTAAAATAGATTCATCAAGTTACACTCTTCGAATGATTCATTTACATCCTCAGTTGGATGTTTTTTTCTCAAGACATCATAGGTGAGATTCTATTTCCTTGACATATATGTGATTTCATAGTCGAAAGATTAATGGTATTACAAGAATATACTCTAGTGGAGATTTACTATTTTTGATAGAATATATAACTCAATACCTTCTGGTCTAAAAACATAGTAAACATTTCTTCATAGTGTTAATATTACCAATACTTAAGGGTTTCTATCACAACTACTTGTTCAAGGTCTTGGGTAAGATAATTATTCTTGTGTGTCCTAAGGTGATGAGATCTATAAGAAACAACATGCTCTCCATTCATAAGAATGCAACCCAAACTTGAAGCACATGCATATTAGAAGACTATGGAGCATTGATTGGACTCTATAAGTGTTAATAATTTCATATTCATTAGAAAACTCTTTTCAAACAAATAATGTCCACATTTATCATCCCAAAAAATATTCACCCCCTTTTGAGTTAGATTAGTAATCTAGGAGTAAAATGTTGATAATTACATAAAAATCAAATATAGTTCCCAAATAAACCCAAGAATCTTGGAATCATGATAACATTTCATGGCTTGTCCAATGTCATAAGAGTTTTCACCTTCTCCCGATGAACTGATATTCCATGTTTCGACACCACGTGTCTAAAGAAAATAACATATTGAATCAAAAAAATCACATTTCAAAATATTGGAATAAATTTGGTGATTTCTTAACAATTCTAGATCTTATGTTAGATGACACACATGACCATCCTCAGACATAGAGTAAATTATGATGTCAATAAAAAATACTACAACAAATATATCAAGATACTAATCTAAAATACTATTCATTAAATCATTGAAAACTTCTAGAGCATTGGTTAGACCAAAGGGATTGATAATTTACTCGTAATAGTTATACCCTCTCCAAAAGGTGGTTTTCAATATATTGTGTTCTTTTCGTTGCAACTAATGGTAACCATATCCAAGTTTGATCTTTAAGACAAAAAATACCTTTTCAACTGATCAAAAAGATCACAAATTTGTGGAAGAGATATTGTTTCTTTTCCATGACATTGTTATGTTTTTAGTAATCAGCACATAATAATATTAAACAATTTTCTTTAATAAATAAGTAAACCAGTGATACCTAAGTTGATATACTAAGGTGTATAAATAATTTGTCTAGAATATCATTCAACTTAGTCATCCCCTCTTTTATTTTAGCATGTTCAATATGAAAAGGTGTAATAGAAATTAATCAAGTACCAGAAAATACATCAATAGAAAAATCTACCTCCCTTAATGGTATAAAACTAGAGAAGATAAAATGTAACACATTATAAAAGTTGAATACAATAGGAGAAAGTTCACCAATCAACGATAAATGATCTAGATTTAATGATAAAAATTCCACATTCGCCAACTTCGGATAAGATCTTCTAGCATTTATAAACCTTGTGAAAATTTATACATGGAATACATGTAACACACCATCAGGATTAGTAAAGGATACTTGTAGAGATAAAAATAAATTGGTTCATTATTGGAAATGATATTTTCCATCACAAAAATGATGTGAATGGAATTCATGTTGAGAACAATAAAACTCCAAGCAAGCTCAATATCTAATAGAGAGTAAACACAAGAAGGAATATAGAGACCCTTATTTATTTTCCTACCAAGGGGTGTAGTAATATCAATTAAATAAGGTAAAATCAACATAGAATTATTTATAAGATTAACAAGACAATTTAAAATAAATGAATGAGATGCACTAGTATCAATTGGAGTAGTAACTAATGAAGAAGATATGGTAATGGTACCTATGAAAATTGAAGGACCCATATACTCTTTCTCTAGAAAATCTTCTACTGTGTGATGATATTTAATTCTAGATACATATCGATGAAATGATTTTATATGTCAATCATCAAATTGAGATATAGATATAGAAGGTTTTGTGGGTATTTTTTCACTCTGAGGAGTGTAATAGACACTGTTATGATTTTTTAATTGGCCCAACCATCCACATGAGCTAGTATCTTGGGAGCCTCAGTACAAAACCGATTTTAATTTCCAATATTTCTACACTAGTAACAATTCAAATGACATTATCCAAGCACTAAAAGAGGTCTACAATGACTATTATTTTCAGAGTCACTATAAAAATCATCACGCTTATGCTTTTTTTAAAATTAATCCACACTTCCACCCGAAGAGAAAGAAACTCCTGATAACCCTCACATTCCAACCATGTCCATTTCAACCATCAATTATTTACAAAACACTAAAATGTTAGAAGATAGGTACATTAAGAAAACATGAGAGAGAATATCAACTCAAATTCCAAAATAAAACTTTCTAGTCTTCATCTTTTCATTTGATACTATCTCATGTGAGAACTACACTATCCCAGAAAAACACTTTGCATACTATGTTAATTTTTTTCATCCATATCAATCTTGAAAAGCTATATATTATTTTCCAACACCATCGAACCTGGATAAAATGGATGGTGAGAAGAACTTTTATAAATATCTACTCCAATCACTCATTTTTATTCATTGTCACCAAAATGTTCGGTCGTCTCTTTGTTGGTTCTTCTTGGATGAAGTTGGAATACATCACCTTTATTTATTCAGGTGTCTCCAAGAACCCAGACAATTTATCTTTCTATTGCACACATTTTCAAGAATCTTGAGGATCATTGGAGTCTTTTATATATTATGGCCATTGGTGAAGGACCTGCTAAGAATGATTTCAGAGATGACCCCCCTGGATGTTCCACAACTGGACCTCAGTAGGAACTTTTGGTGGATCATGTCATATATATTAGAATGTAATCATTATCACCTCAACCAAACTCTAGTCCAAAAGATGATTTTCTCAACAACATTTAGTAGTTGTTTCCTCTTAGATCATATTTCACATCTTATGCGAGTTATGATGCTACAAAACATCAATAGGAAATAATGAAGGCATCCGATTAAAACTTAAAGAGAGTAATAAAGAATGAATAATCCTAAAAAATAGGTAAATCAATTTGTATTTCAATATATCCAAATGAAATCTCTGTAAAGGACTAGGACTAATCCTCATGACATCATTAACTAACCACCCCCAATGACTTATTGTTAATTCCGATGACAATGGACATGCACCCAATCAAAACAACTTCTCATGTCTAGATAAGAATACAGAACTACATACGTACATCATGATAGGATGAAAAAACTATAGCTCTAATACCAATTTATCATGAAACAACCTGATTACCCTGGTAACTTAACAACTAATTCAATCCTCGCATAGCAGAAATGGAGTTCTGGATCGTGATTGTTTGGAAAGCATTATGTAACCTCATGAAAAATGAAAGTAGGAATGATTCATGAAAATAATTTTAGAAATTGATAACTAAGTCATATTTAATAAAAAAGAAACTCCACATGGGGAACTGTAGTAGATGTCTAATAGGTATAAACAACCCTTGGTATGACCAAAAAGTACAAGAAAAATAATCCAAATAAACCATGTCCAACTAGATGCAGCTCTCCAAGTCCAATGATCAATAGCTAGAACCACCTACAAGTGGTGACTTTATGCCTGCTTGAAACTCAATGGATATA
Source organism: Viscum album (assembly GCA_963277665.1). Taxonomy (NCBI): domain Eukaryota; kingdom Viridiplantae; phylum Streptophyta; class Magnoliopsida; order Santalales; family Viscaceae; genus Viscum; species Viscum album. Next base: position 754,377 of record CAUJRU010000232.1, read on the forward strand.
ATAAACAAACTGCTAATAGGGATCCTCTAAGGATTAATAAATCACTACGGGGTAGCACTCGGCCATTGGGGACCAAAATGGTCAGTTTTAGAAATCTTAATATATCTTTCAGATTAAAAATTCTAGTACACATGATTAGTTGGGTAGGGGCGCATGGTTATACCGAAATGTGGGCCCTATCCATGAACCCATTTTTTGAAGGATCATGTTTTCTAATAAATAGAAAAATTGTTTCCAAACCATGTGTTATCCATGAGGAAACAACATTCTATAATTTTACATTTTCCACTCAGATGGCACACATTTTTAGAAAACCATGCGGAAACCATATAAATGCCCAGAACATCCCAAATTTCTAATGTTCTCTCCTTAAATTACAACAAACAAAACCCAAACAAAACATGATCAAAATTGGGGTTTAAGAATACCAAAAAATTGTAATATTATATTACAAAACAATCTTTTCAATATATATAAATTTTATTTAATATTCAATAATAGTTTTGTAGATTTCTAAAAAATAAATAAACATATAGTTCTAAGTAAATTACTTCCATTACATCAATATTGATCTATCAATACCTTCTCAAAAATATTTTATTTATGATACTAATCTATGAATAATTCCTGAATTTATTTCCTCTTCTTTTTAGTCATTCCCTCCAACAAATAAGATCTATTTTTAAACCTAAATGTCTTCAGAGTTCTTAAAACAAAAGGAAAGATTTTACCATTTAAATTCATTTATTGTCTTATTTGTTCAAAAATAATCTCAAAATAATATTTATTATTTCCTTGAAATATAATAGGTTCAATATCTCTTAGGATATCAATTAACCATCCTTATAATTTCCTAGTAAAAATTTCACAATTATCTTTATGATTAGTTTATACATATAAAATTTAATTAATATTCCATTCACTTATACTATATGAGAAAATAATGGAATAAAAATTTAAAAACATGTTTAATAATACATTAAAATATGTATTTTGTAAAAGTTTTCATCGTGAAAAGGATTTTATTATACACTATTTGTATGTTTATCATAATATATTTTTATTTTCTAGACATAATACCCACATGATTAACTAATAAAAATTTAGATAGTAATAAAAAATTAATTTTGAAAACCATAGTTTTAATAAAAAATCAACTATCTCATTGAAATTATAATTTTAATTAAATAATAATCAAGAATCTTATAACATTGTTTATATTATGAAACTCCATACCATGCTAATCATGGAATATGAAAATATACCAAATTAACCCCATCATGGGTTAACATGGAAAAAATAATGAAATCCAACAAGACAATCATCAAACATTTATTAAAATAGAAATATCTAAAATCATGTCTCACCCAAAAAAATGTTTACTATTTATTTTTATGGGAATTTTTTGAGTTTTTACCATAATATTTACCTTTCTGTTGACAGTTACTAGTAAAACATTAAAATCATTTATGATAAACTCATATGACACCTTAATCTCTGGTATGAAATCTTTATACCCAAACAATATTGTAAAATGACCTCATGTGCATCCCACTAATTTTATTTTGATGGAAACTAGCTCTATAAGATAAAAAATAGGAATTATTTTCCCTTAATCTATAATTTCAAAATGTGATAAAATTAAAATAATTATAAGATATAAATTAAAATAAATTATTATATTTCTAAGTGAAAATAAATATAGTTTTAAAAATCCATAAACATGGTAAAATAATAGATATGGAAAATAAATAAATTATTTTTTCACATTCCCATGAAAATAATTTTGAATCCTCACAACATGTCTTTTTAATATATAGTTCACTTGCAAATATTTTGTAAAAGAAATTTTATTTACATGTATAAAAACAAATAATGTGTATATTTTCACTGGTGATAACATATAAGGGTTAGTATATAATTAATAGGATTACCATAGGGAAACTAATAAGTAATAATTAATGCTTGAGAAAATTCAACAAATTTACGGTACCAACAATGATACAAGAAGTAGTTTGTTCTCATGAAATTAATTTAAAAACAGAAGTTCAAAATTAAGTAATGAATATACATGGTATCAAAACCATTTACTAAATATCTGCTACATTTTTAAATTAAAAAATGAACCCAAAAATATAATAATTGTTTATAAAACATGATTTATCTAGAAAAACACTTTTTCAGGAACTACCTAATTTACTTAGTAATGTCGAACCTCAATTTTTTAACATTGAATTAATCTCCCTATTATTTACAAATATCATCATTTGTGTCAAGGTATATATGGGAATAAATTAATAATTCAGATTTTAGATAATATTAACAATTTTTTATAATCATTAAAATTTTAATAATTGTAGTACATTGGGTGTAACCACACAAGCATTTTTATCACCATACTTACATTTAATAACACACACTCTATAAACCAAGGAATCCCCATGGGTTGAATTTTGAGTTCTAGAAAATATGGTTTTAGAAAAACCAAATCCATATATACATATGCACTCACATCATGTGACATTTGATAAACTATATCAAAATAATTCCTTAAATTTTTCCCTTCGTTAGGGTTTCATAAAAAAATTATTTATTCGCATTCACATAAAAACCTTGTTTATCACATAAAGTAGGTAATAAAATAATATCCTGATAATGGTAAATTAACAATGTAGAAGTCAATTATATAATTTTATTGAACGTATTGGTGCCATCCACACATACCATATTTTCTATATTCTTAATGAATTCTCAAACTAATAATCCTTTCATAGAAATCTGAAAAATAGATAACTACAATTCTTTAATAACATAAAAATAAATTTATAATGAGTCCTATTATGTTTACATGACCCAATTAATCTCTCTAAGTAATAGTTTAAGAACAAGTTGGAGTTTAATATCACTCATTCCATATGGAACGACCTCATATATGTCTCTAGCTAAAATGATTGAAATAAATATTGTTAGAGTTGTAATATTTAGTTGAGTGGAGTAACCACGATATATATTGGATATAATAAATGATATTTTTAATAAAATCACATGTTACCACATTATTTTATAATAAAATTATTTCTTAATGCCACACTCATGAAACCTGATAAATTAATGGAATAATGAATCTAAAATAGTATAATATAATATATAAATGATAAGTATTCAAAAAATATATAAAAATATTAAATACTTTATTATAACTCATATGCTAGATTTAACCTCTATTATACATAAACTACTAGTCTATAAATAAATAATAATTAAATTCTTTTCTCTATATTCTTTAGACCCACTCATGTAACCATATATAATTATACAATAAAGAAATTATATAATTAGTCAATTATTAACATAAGAAATATATAAATTTTAAAGTAAATAACTCTTCAAATTCTAGAAATTAAATTTTTCAAAAAAAAATTTTATATACCTAGTATATGCAAAAATATTCAAAAACCTCAACATCCCTAAAAAATAAATTTATTCAATATCTATAAATAAAAATTATTTGCTTATTTTATAAAGGTATAGCACTAAAAATCACTATTAGTAATCTATTCCACCATTCAAATCATAATTAAAAAGTATGACGAAATACTTATATCTAGGTACGAAATCCAAAAACATAAATAATAATTAGCTTAATTTATTTCACTAAATATAATAATAAAGTCAAATACATCATGTGAAGTATTAATTTAACAAAATGAAGAAGAAAAATTTGTTCCCAACAATATATATTTATATTGAAATACATTAACATATCATATCAACTTTAATTAATAACTTAAATAATGAATATTAATTACATTCATATTCCAACAAAAAAATCATAGTTTATCTGATTTGAAAACCCCATATATTAAAAAAACATAGGTGTTATAATTATCCCAACCACAAGAATTTTAATATTTGAAATGTTATTATGTATGTTCAATTTCAAAAAACTATGGAAATCTTCCTATTAGATGACATTATATCTCATGTGATTCCATATAAATGCACCCACACGAAAAAAACTTACACCATATGAATACTATACCATGATAACATTATACTCTTGAATAAAAAGATGACTTTTATCTTTAAAACAAATTCTTAATTATTTCTAGATCCATTGTTTAATATTTTAATATATAAGTATTATCAAAAATTTATTTCATTAGAAGATATTAATAATTTTTTAAAATTTTATAAATGCATTATGAAAATTCAATATGATAATCAAATTTGAAAATTTCCCCTTCAATTAAAAAAGGCCCCACAAATCATGGAATTTAATTTTTATATTCCAAATTTTTTTACTTCTAATCTACTATGATACTTTTAACATAATAAGATCTCAAATGTCAAACAGAAATGGTGACATCATTAATGAGAATAATACTTCTCCAAAATCATTATTAAACTCATTTGTTTCCTAATTCATATAATTTTGTTTGTTTTCAAATATACCATAAATAGACCCTATAAATTTCTTATAATTGATTATTATAAAAAATTACAGTGACTCACATTGTTTCCTAATATTTATTCAATTGGTTCGACAAAACATTATGACTGATAAAAATATTTATAAAATGTCGATGAATTATAAATGAATTATTTAAGATCATCTAATGTTGATAAAACATTATTTAATCATATTCTATAATATTTGAATAATGTAAACTATAAATCCATGTATCGAATTTTTTTATATAAAATTAAACCTCAATTATATTTGATAAAAACTTGGGAGTCCTCTCTAAATAAATCAATTAATTATGTGATCATAAATGTTGTACACTTTTATCACATATAATATTCTATGAAATTAATAATGATGATGATTCATTTCTTATTCCAAAATAACTAAAATTATTTTTTAAATTCTCAGGAGAAGAAATAATTTATCAAAATTTATTCATAAATTAATCAAAATGGAAATGGTTTGTGCAAGGTAACATGAATATCCATAACAAAAATATAATAACATATATACATATAAATGATAATTCAAATTTTTTTAAACTAAAAACCTATCATAGAGAAAATTATGATTATTTAAAAAAATAATATAATATTCAAAAAAATTAACTCTTTCAAAATTAAAATTAATCACATAGTCTTAAAATAACTATTCAATACCATGGTTATAAATATTAATAATCATATGTTCCCAACATCTAATTATTCTTTTATCCCAATTAACCAGAATTTCCTCAATATGAAGGATCAACCTAACCCAAAAGGTTATAAATACCTTTAAATTTATATAAAATGAATACAAAGTAATTAGTCCTCAGATTAATGATTAACTAAAAAATCTAACCACACAGTTCATATTAACATAGATTTCTCAAAAACACTCTTAGTTTTCAAAATTTACCATAACCTAAAACATAAAAAGGGGTTTCTATCCAGTTGAATTTTTTATTAACTATAAAATTATAATCCCATGACTTTATCAATAAATTATAACGTAATCTCACATGAAATAATTCTAATATACCATTTTATTTAAACCCTTGTTTATTAAAAAATATAACTACACAAAACCCACACCACCTGATAGAGTTCTAAAATCATATTCAATATATTTCCTGTGATGATACTAAAAAATAAAACCCAATTATATTAATCCAAAACATAAAAATCATCATAAAATATTGGAACCATTACATACACATGTAAATTTTGGATTTATAGATTAGATAATCAATAGAAATTCATATGCAACATTACCCATGTAATCAGGATATCAATTTTTCCTACTATAACCATCTGTTATTATTACCCAAAAGTTATTCAACCTATCATATAAAATTATTCAAATATAAATTATTGAGACCCTCACATTACATATATATACATTACATAAATTTTTTGAAATACATAAATCCTTATACAAAAAGACACTCAAATACCATAATATTATAGTGCCTTTTAAAACATAAAAAAATAAACACTGGTACATAAGTGAGCTACACTATCTCACACTATATGTTTCGTTATTAGAACCCTTCTTAAAAATATCAAAATTAGTAAATATCTTCATAACTGGGGAAAAAACATAAAAAGTGGGGATCTTAAATTCATAGTTAGGGTGTGAAAGGGAGGAATTTAATGTTAAACCTGACCATAGGGGTATTATAACATTATCGCAATGTTGGAAAATCATACCCTCTATATCAAATATCATAGACATGAATCATCCCATAAATCATGGTATTTCATAAGACAAGAATAATAAGGGGGTAACTAACATAATCCATGAAAGCATAACATAAGAATATGAAATGGAATTGTGGGAGACATAGAAGCATATAAAACATTTTTGTACTTTTCAAGGAATTTAATAAGAGGCCATCTTAATATCATGGGTTTAATCCTCATAACATCTTGGTAGTCATGGTTTACTCGCATGGACATCTTATAAGAATTATTTCACTCCTCATACCATCTTGGTAGTCATGGTTCACTCTTATGGCCATATTTGTAGTCAATGTTCACTCATGTTATGTCACGACCTGACCCTACCCGGGCTCGAGCCGCAACTACCCCAAGCCCGCCCCCATAGGCCAGGGGATGGTGACCAGCGCCGAAGGCACAACAACTTGGGGAGGCCTTTTCCTAAGTACCTGTACACACACACGCAGCGCACTCAATGCAATAGTGCAGAGTAAAACAAAGAACAAGCAGAGTGAAAAGAACAACTGCTATATGTAAACCGCAATGTGCATCGACCTCTAAAAGTACAAAGAAAGTACTGAATGTAAACTAAAAAGAAAACGGGGAAAACACATGCCCAACCAGAAAAGGTGCCACAACCCGGCAATAGGTAAACGAAAAGAAACAGCTGACGGGTCTCCCACCTGGAACCCGGCTATGACCACCGCAACTGGTCCATGCTCCCAAACTCCTATGATCCACTGAAGTCACACTCCACATGTTCTTCATCTGCAAGGGAACACCAAGTGCGGGAAAAACCCAAGTAGGGGTGAGTATAGAAATACTCAGTAGGATACCCCGAAGGCTCGAGGGAGCAACAAAGGAGATAACGAAGGGTGAGCGGTAGAGTGAACATGAAAAGTAATGGTGTAAAACAGAGAGTGCAGTAAAGAGTAACAGCTCAACCCACTAAGACGAAGGTAGAAGACTCGTCCTAACACAAGGAGCTGGAAATAGTGAGAAAACGAACTTCCCATCGAGTCTTCGCTGCCTATAGCAGGAGAGTAGACTCGTCTAACCACGAGAAGCTAGACACGGAATGTACGTGGCATACCCCATGTGTCTTCGCCTCTCCTGGAAGGAGAGTAACCAAACCCAAGAAGTGGGTTCTAGAACAAGGTATATACATCCATATGCTCTGTCAAGAATCCCGAACAACGTCGTAAGGGGATCTCCATCCCGTAGCTCAGCCCAGGAAAAGAGTCGCCAGCACTACCAGAAGTAAACACCACTGATGCCCAGCATCCCGCACGTCCACCCTGAACCGCAAGCCAAGGGGCTCGATCACCTCAACTCGACACTCTCCGCTTTGGGCAGAACTGACTCGCCCACATGGTTTTAGATCGTGTCACAAGGACGCGTCTCGATGGGGGGGAAAAGCCTCGTACTTGAGAGTTCCGGGGGAACGTCAACCATAACTTGTCACTGCCTCACAGTCGAGAGGTATTATAAAATTCAAAGTCGTGACAACACTGACCCGTATAACCAAGGGTCCCACTCCGGTGATCACGGAGGAAATTCACAGGCTATCCTAGTAGAAAGGACTGAGCCTGGAATGCCAACAGGTGTCCCACTACCCAGCCCTGCTGGAGGGTAATTCATAACCAGATATCGGGTGACCCACTGCCCAGCCCTGCTGGAGGGTAAACCATAATACATCATCTGGCGACACAGTGCCCAGCCCCGGTGGAGGGTAGACCATAACACATCATCTAGAGACCCGCTGCCCAGCCCCGCTGGAGAGTAGACCTTAATACATCATCAGGCGACCCACAGCCCAGCCCCGCTGGAGGGTAGACCTCGAATAAGTCAACATGCGACCTACTGCCCAGTCATGCTGGAGGGTAGACCTGGAACTAGACGACGGGCGACCCACTGCCCAGCTCTACTGGAGGGTAGACCCTAAGGGGTCATCGGGTGACCCACTGCCCAGTCTCTGCTGGAGGGTAGACCCTATGTGCATCGGGGGACCCACTGCCTAGTATCTACTGGAGGGTAAACCCTAGAAGTCAGTGATCAACCCACTGCCCAGCCCTGCTAGAGGGTAAACCTGAAGAATTCGATGAGTAACCCACTTCCCAGCCCCGCTGGAGGGTAAAAATCAGAACTGATCTTTCTATCTCTACTGGAGGGTACACCACTGGCCAACCGAACATGATGTGGGTGTCGCGCAAACACCCAACTCCAGAACAACTCACCCAAAAGAGTTTCAGTTCCTGTTCCATCACTGTGTGTCTCTAACACCGCTACCAGCCAATCCATCGAGAACGAAACCAGGGGAGACCACTCAACCCTGCTGGTCAAACAAACGGGCACAGGTCCAGGGGAAATAAACTCCACCCTTCTAGTCAAACAAATGAGAATAGTGGGACCCTCTATGTCGCCAGAGGTACAAGTACGTAGAGCAGATCACGGCACGCACATGGGGCCCACACGACGTGTGGCCCCAATTCAACCCCAATTTAGTGCATAAAAGTTGTCAGGTAAAAACCACATGTACCTCCAAGAGCTCCCATATACTCCCAGAGTATAACTCGTTCTAGCTCAAAGGCTATCATGCACACGGCACCCAGCGTCAACGCGAAGGCGTGACATAACATTTCCAACTTGCCGCCTCAACGACTAGGGCATGAACAACCACATCTAATCAAGCATTACTTCACTCACATGGGAGTGCACGCGATCACACGCCAAGGGTCCACTACAACCACTGTAGAAGAACCACCCCCGGGGCACCCTCACATTTCCACATTTCACAAGATCGCGCAAGAGGGTCCGCACAATCAAGCGGATCACACCATGGTAATCCTGGCAGAAAAACACACAAGATCAATTAATTACTCGCCCCCAATGGATGTCCGATGGAAAAGTCACCAACACCGCCTCATGCCCGAACGATGTCCCGTGATCCCGAGCCTCTGCCCTGAAAACAATCGGGCGCATCGTACCAATGCGATCCCCTCGGGAAAACACGTCAAAAGCACTAATCACTTGATTTCAACGGATATCCGGATAAAAGGATATGTTCTAGCACCTCGTGCACTAGTGGTACCATGTGGGACCTACACCCCAGTCCCGACACTCAATGAACGGATCGCACCAATGCGATCCTCTTGAAAAAGTACATGAAATAGTCGATTCACTTGACCAAAATGGACACTCGGTGATAAGTCTAGAAATCACCATCAACACCCGAAACGACCCTCGTGGGGCCTGCACCATCGTGTGGAATTAGAGTGGGCGGACTGCACCAACGCGATGCCCTCGAAAAAACACCAAACATCGACTGCTCGCATGCGCCGAACGGACGTCTGAAGAAAAAGTCGCTAAACATTGATCGTAGATCAGAAGACGGGCTGTGGGGCCCACGCCTCAATGCCCAAAACCACCCTAGAAAGCTCCTCCTTGGTGCCAGGGTCCCAACGCCATTGACGGTGCTTAAATCAGACGTCGGACGCGTCCGCGCCGTCCAAAACAATGATCTCGGAAAAAATGCTCATCCACTTAAAGACACGTCGCGCCTCCGCGACCCCTCGTTTCAGGAATTAAAAATTCCCGATACCATTTCAAAGAATTCCCCTCGACTTAAGGTCCGCGCTGCCACTGACAGCACGCAAAACAGACACACGTAGCGAATTCTACGGGCGACAGAAAACTGTGGGGCAAAGCCCCTTGGGCTGGACCGGCCTGGACCTGCCGGTCCGCCCAGCTTGGGCCGGCCTGCGACGGCTGGCTTGGCTCGCAGCGCCTGGCCCGCGGCATGGTTATGCGGGCCGGTGGTGGATTCATTCCACCACGTGGCCGACCGGCTGAAAGCGGTCGCTGCGCGACGCGGGTCGTTGCCTCCGCACAGGGGTCGCGCGTCGCGACCCCGCCTCGCAGTCGCGCCCGCCCGCACCGACGGCGCCACGCGGCTGTCTCGCCCGCGGCCTCCGCTTGACGCCGATCCTTTGCCCTGGCCAGCAGCTGCATCATACCGTGACACCCGCAGACGCCGTGGACACCCCAAGCGCCCGCTTCCACTCGCCGTCGCCCCCAGCGCCCGCTGCCGCTGTCGCCACACCGGAGCTCCCCAGACCACCACGCTGCCTCCGCAAAACCCCAAAACCAGCAATCTTCGGCCGGTGTTTGCGATCTTCTCCGAACTCGGAATTTCAATCCGAAAGAAGCGATGGGAAGAAAATAAAACGTACTACACATATACAGGCTTTTTTCGAAGATTAAACTTCAAATCGATGCAAAAATTGAATTCAAAGGGCGGTTCGGAAATGAGAATGCAATGAAACATCCTACCTCACTGGGCTTCGCCCGAAGCATCGCGTCGATCTGCTGGCATCACCACACCTCACCAGAGTCGCCTCGCCGGAAATGGAGGAAGATAGGGGATGGGTTTCGTCAGGGGTTCAATGGGGAGGAAGGGGAGGAGGGGAGAGTTTTAATAAATAAACTCTTTAATAAAAAGTCCCGACCCCCAAAACACCCGCTTCCAAACCTTCTGGAGCGGTCAAGATTAAGCTCCCCCTAGGGTAAAAACCAACTCCCGAGCACAACCGTTGTCTTGGAATTTGATTTTGAGCTTCCGTTTGAATATTATAAAACTGAACGTCGAAAGCCGTCAAATTACGAAAACACCCCTGGAGCCATTTTTCACCGACGGCCCACGCCTGCGAAACTTATACCCCTCCAAGGGAAAACGGCACGCTCCGAACTCAACGGTGCCCTCGGTTTCCCAATCTGAGCCACTGTTTATGAGATACTCGAGTTTAACCATTAAATGAATACATTAATTAATTAATATATCCGTTTAACGTTCTGAAAGTGAGCGAGGGGTCCAAACATCCCGCGCCGACAAGTTTTATGTCGTTCCTAGGGTAAAACCCCATTTTGGACCCATCCATACACTCATATCTCTGATCCGGAACTCTGTTTAGGAGCCATCCCATTTATTTGGCGTTTCCAGTGTGAACGCACTGAAAGTTTAATTCCAGACACTCCAGAGCTCGGAATCGCATGCCGTTAGAAGGCGCTGCTCTGGAATATCATCAAGAATATTCCAAAGTCTTTCATAGCAAAAAACAGGTTCTTACATCATTCCCTCCTTAAAACTTTTTATCCCCGAAAAGCAAAAATAGGGAGAAACACAGGGTACTAAGCCCACTCCTGGATTTCCCATACCCAGACAAACCCATGCACAGCTCTACGTCACCGCACATAGACCAAAGGATTGATATGTTCACATGAGGTCAGCCCTTTCTGATGTCGTGCACCCACTCCAGACTTTGGGGTTAGGGCAAGGCGACAGGGAACCTCGCCATTCCCTTTCACAGTCTCAAATGGCCCGAAGGCTCTCAGGGGTAGCTCACCTCCCCGACCGAACCTCCACGTCGCATGCCGCGACGGGAATCACCACCCGCACCTGTAACAAGGCCTAGTGATTCTCTCCTTCAGAATATTCATATGGTGAAACACCCAATGATATCTAGTTATGCAATATTTCATAGTCGATGCCTCACAGCCAAGGCCCTCTTACACGCTCAGAAGCGAATGAGTCAACACTATCGACTAAAGGAAAAGGTCCCACACCTTTTACTTTACCAACACAGGGTCACACCCAACGCCCTGCGACACCCTAGTATCAACTCTAGCTAAGAGCAGGGAGAAAAAGCACTTCACACACAGATTCTAACAATTCTACTGAAAGAGGTTGAAGATTTTCAAGGTGTAGCTCTCATCATCCCATGCTCTAAAGGATTGTAGACATCCAAGCTCACACCTATTCGTGGTACTAATTGTCGACTCCCGGAGCCTGACGTGGACCACCCAGTGGTGATGGGAACATCTCGTAAATCCGTCCCCCACCACCGTCTCCTCCCGCTCCTCTGCTAGCACCACCTCTTTGGGTACTACTCCGATCACGGCGCTTCCTATGCCGGGGTGGTGCGCCGGCTGCCCGTCCGAAGCTCTCAGTAACTCGGGTCTGGCAGTCTCATGCCAAGTGACCTCGCCCGTCACTAGCATACCACCGGCACTCTCTGGGCTGCCCTGGTGCCCTCCGGCATCACTGTGGTGTACGACCACGACCCGAGATCCACTCATGGAAGGGAATCCTTGGCTGAGGCCCTGCACCTTTTCGCCACAGTGTTATACGACGATGTCTCCGAAACCGGAAGTGGGAAGGCCACCTGTATCGAGGTTCTGCTTGACAGAGCCAGTGAGCTGTGCCAGACGTCTCGGCTCCAACATGCCTGCTGCCACCACCAACTCTAGAACGTGACAGGAAGCTCTCTCTCACCTGTGTCTGCTCTAGCACTCCGTCATATGTGGAAGTGCCCAAGGGTACTATGACAGCACAAATCTCTCAGTGGAGACCCTGCTCGAACTTCTACAATCGGATTTTGTTGTCATGGACCAAGTCCGGGTAAAAGCATGCATGGTCTGCAAAACTACCCACGTACTCGGCCACCGTCATCACTCCCTGCTGAAACTGCAGGAGCTCCTGAGTCTGAACAGAGCGCAAGCAGGAGGGGAAAAACTCCTCACAGAACAAAAACTAGAAGTCTCCCCATGAAAGCAATGACTCGTCAAGAAGCCGAGTCACCAGACTCCACCAACACCAAGCTGCTCCACGAAAAAGGGTGGCTTCCAAAGCCACTCTCTAATATGTCAGTGTCTACAGAAGACCTAAAAGGAGAACCACTTCCTCTAGCCAAACCTATGCTGCCAGATGGTCTGGCTCACCACTGAACCTCAGCGGTCTCTGCCGCTGGAACTCACGGAGCACGCTCAACCTACGCTCAAGCTCAGCATGCTCTGCTGAAACTGTCTGCTGCTCAATAGGTGGGGGTGCTGCTACCTACCCACCCATAGAAAGGGGCTTTCCTGATGGGTTCTAGATTGTGGCCTTGTATCTCACAGGGTCGTCGTCACGCCCCAAAGCTGGTATCTTGGCTGGCTGTCATCGCGGAGACATCCTGAATATTATCAAGGAGTGTCGCGGTCAGATGAGCATATATGTATATACCGATAAAAATGATGGGGAGCTGACTCAAGAAGGACAGCCAAAGACTAAGTCCTATGTGATGCACAAACAAGTTTTCCCCGCAACAGGTGTCTCAGCATGTCGAGTCGACAAGTAGGCTATCAAGGTTCTGGTGAATGGATACGTCGGCCGCCGCACCGTCACTGGACTCCCTGGCCTGAGAGCCGCTCTCGAGACACATCAACACCGTTGCCATATATCCCAACCAGTTCCTCTTTTAGGGACGTCCGTACAACGTCCCAAGGAACGAACCACCTCTGATACCACTTTGTCATGACCCGACCCTACCCGGGCTCGAGCCGCAACTACCCCAAGCCCGCCTCCATAGGCCCGGGGCTGGCGACCAGTGCCGAAGGCGCAAGAACTCGGGGAGGCCTTTGCCTAAGTACCTGTACACACACATGTAGCACACTCAATGCAACAGTGCATAGTAAAAGAAAGAACAAGAAGAGTAAAAAAGAACAACTGCTATATGTAAACCAAAATGTTCATCGGCCTCTAAAAGTACAAAGCAAGTACTGATAGTAAACTCAAAATAAAAAGGGGCAAACACGCGCCCAACCAGAAAAGGTGCAACAACCAGGAAACAGGTAAACGAAAAGAAACAACTAACGGGTCTCCCACCTGGAACCCGGCTATGACCACCGCACGCGGTCTACGCTCCCAAGCTCCAATGCTCCACTAAAGTCACGCTCCACCTATCCGTCTTCTACAAGGGCACACCAAGTGCTGGAAAATCCCAAGCAGGGGTGAGTATAAAAATCCTCAGTATGATACCCCGAAGGCTCTAGGGAGTAACAAAGGAGGTACCAAAGGGTGAGCGGTAGAGCGAAAAGGAAAAGTAAAGGAGTACGATAGAGAGTGCAGTAAAGAGTAACAGCTCAACCCAACAAGAGGAAGGTAGAAGACTCGTCCTAACACAAGGAGCTGGAAACTGTGAGAAGAAGAACTTACCGTTGAGTCTTCACTACCTATAGCTGGAGAGTAGACTCGTCCAACCACGAGAAGCTAGACACGGAAAGCACGTGGCATACCCCGCGCGTCTTCGCCTCTCCTGGAAGCAGAGTAACCAAACCCAAGAAGTGGGTTCTGGAACAATGTATATACATCCATATGCTCTGTCAAGAAGCTCGAACAACGTCATAAGGGGATCTCCATCCCGTAGCTCAGCCCATGAAAAGAGTCGCCAACAGTCCTAGAAGTAAACACTATCGATGCCCAGCATCCTGCACGTCAGCCCCGAACTGCAATCCAAGGGGATCGATCACCACACCTCGACACTATCCGCTTTGGGCGGCACTGACTCGCCCGCATGGTTTTAGATCGCGTCACAAGGACACGTCTCGGTGGGGGAAAAGCTCCTCGTACTTGAGAGTTCTGGGGGAATGTCAACCACAACTCGTCATTGCCCCGTAGTCGAGAGGAATTCTCAAAGTCATAGTCGTCACAACACTGACCCGTATAACCAAGGGTCCCACTCCGGTGATCACGAAGGAATGTCACAGGCTAGCCTAGTAGAAAGGACTGAGCCTGGAATGCTAATAAGTGTCCCACTACCCAGACCTGGTGGAGGGTAATTCATAACCAGATATCGAGTGACCCACTGCCCAGCCCTACTGGAGGGTAAACCATAAGACATCATCCGATGACCCACTGCCCAGCCCCGCTGGAGGGTAGACCATAACACATCATCCGGCGACCCGCTGCCCATCTCCGCGGGAGGGTAGACCTTAATACATCATCAGGCGACCCACTGCACAACCCCGCTAGAGGGTATACCTGGAATAAGTCCACAGGCGACCCACTGCCCAGTCGTGCTAGAGGGTAGACCTGGAACTAGAAGACGGGTGACCCACTGCCCAGCCCTGCTGGAGGGTAGACCCTAAGAGGTCGTTAGGTGACCCACTGCCCAGTCTCTGCTAGAGGGTAAACCCTAAAAGTCAGTGAGAAACCCATTGCCCAGCCCTGCTGAAGGGTAAACCCGAAGAAGTTGATGAGTAACCTACTACCCAGCCCCCACTGGAGGGTAAAACTAAGAACTTCTCTGTCCATCTCTACTGGAGGGTACACCACTGGCCAACCGAACACGAAGTGGGTATCGCGCAACCACCCATCTCTAGAAAAACTCACCCAAAAGAGGTTCAGCGCATGTTCTATCATTGGGTGTCGCTAACACCACTACCGGCCGATCCATCGACAACGAAACAAGGGGGAAACCACTCAACCCTGCTGGTCAAACAAAAAAGCACAAGGCCAGGGGAAATAAACTCCACCCTGCTAGTCAAACAAACGAGCACAGAGGGACCCTTTAAGCCGTGAGAGGTCCAAGTTCGTAGAGCAGATCACGGCATGCACGTGGGTCCCACACGAAGTGTGGCCCCAAGTCAACCCCAACAGAGCGCACAAACGTTCTCATGTACAAACCACCCGTACCTCCAAGCGCTCCTGTATACTCCCAGAGTATACCTTGTTCTATCCCAAAGTATATCGTGCACACGACACCCAGCATCAACGCGAAGGCATGATGTAACATTTCCATCTTTTTGCCTCAACGACTGGGGCACGGACAAACACATCTAATCAAGCATTACTTCACTCACACGGGACTACACACGATCACACGCCAGGGGTCCACTACAACCACAGTAGAAGAACCGCCCCCGGGGCACCCTCGCATTTCCACATTTCACAAGATTGTGGAAGAGGCTTCGCACAACCAACTGGATAACACAGGTGTAACCCTTGCGAAAAAACATGCGAGATCGACTACTTACTCACCTACAATGGATATCCGACGGAAAAGTCACCAACACCGCCTCACGCCCGAACAGCGTCCCATGATCCCGAGACTCGGCCCTGAAAACAGTCGGGCGCATCGCACCAATGCGATCCCCTTAGGAAAACACATCAAAAGCACTGCTCACTTGAGTGAAACAGATATCTGAAAAAAAAGATATGTTCTAGCGCCCCGCGCACTAGCGGTACCACGTGGGACCTGCACCCCGGTTCCGAAACACAACGAACGGATCGCACCGTTGCGATCGTCTCGAAAAAGTACACGAAATGGTCTATTCACTTGTCCAAAATGGAAAGCTGGTGATAAGGCTGTAAATCACCGTCAACACCCGAAACAGCCCTCGTGGGGCCTGCACTATCATGCGGAATTAGAGCGGGCGGACTGCGCCAACGCGATGCCCTTGGAATAACACCAAACATCGATTGCTCGCACGCCCCGAACGGAAGTCCGATAAAAAAGTCGCTAAACGCTGCTCGTATCTCAGAAGATGGGTCATGGGGCCTGTGCCTCAACCTTGGCCTCAACGCCCAAAACCACCCTGGAAAGCTCAGCCTCGGTGCCAGGGTCCCAACGCCACTGATGGCGCTTAAATCGGACGTCGGACGCGTCTGCGCCGTCCAAAACAAGGATCTTGGTAAAAACGCTCATCCACTTAAAGACACGTCACACCTCCGCGGACCCTCGTTTCGGGAATTAAAAATTCCTGAAACCATCTCAAATCATTCCCCTCGACGCAAGGTCCACGCTCCCAGTGACGGCGCGCAAAACGGACCCCCCGTAGCAAAAGCTACGGGCGACGGAAAACTGAGGGGAAAGCCCCTTGGGCTGGACCGGCCTGGACCAGCCGGTCCGCCAGGCTTGGGCCGGCCCGGCTCGCAGCGCCTGGCCCGTGGCTTGCCCACGCGGGCCGGTGGTGGATTCAGTCCACCGCGGGGCCGACCAGCTGAATCCGGTCACCGCACAACGCGGGTTGTTGCCTCCGCACAGGGGTCGCGCGCCGCGACCCTGCCTCGCCGTCGCGCCCGCCAGCGTTGACGGCGCCTCGCGGCTGTCTTGCCCGCGGCCTCCTCCTGACGCCGCTCCCTCGCCCTGGCCAGCATCCGCATCATGCCACGACACCCGCAGACACTGCGGATGCCCCCAGCGCCCGTGGCCGCTCGCCGTCACCCCCAGCGCCCGCTGCCGCCGCACTGGAGCTCCCCGAACCACCACGCTGCCGGCGCAAAACCCCAAAACCCGCAAACTTCGGCGGGTGTTTGCGATCATCTCCGAACTCGGATTTTCGATCTGAAAGAAGAGATGGGAAGAAAAGAAAACTTACTACGCATATACGGGCGTTGTTCGAAGATTAAACATCAAATCGATGCATAAAAGTGAATTCAAAGTGTGGTTCGGAAATGAGAACGCAACGAAACCTCCTACCTCGCTGGGCTTCACCCGGAGCTTCGCGTCGATTTGCCAGCATCACCGCACCTCGCCAGAGTCGCCTCGCCTGAGATGGTGGAGGATAGGGGAGGGGTTTTGTCATGGGGTTTAATTGGGAGGAAGGGGAGGATAGGAGAGATTAAATAAATAAACTCTTTAATTAAAAGTCCCGACCCCCAAAACACCCACGTCCAGACCTTCTACCGCAGTCATGGTTAAGCTCCCCATAGGGTAAAAACCACCTCCCAAGAAGAACGGTGGTCTCAGAATTTGATTCTGATCTTCTGTTTGAATGTAATAAAACTGTACGCCCAAAGCCGTCAAATTATGAAAATGCCCCTGCAGCCATTTTTCACCGATGGCCCACGCCTGAGAAACTTATACCCCTCCTAGGGTAAACGGTATGCTTAGAACTCAATAGTGCCATCAGTTTTCCAATCTGAACAATCGTTTAAGAGATACTTGAGTTTAACCATTAAAAGAATAAATTAATTAATTAATTTATCCGTTTAACGTTTCGAAAGCGAGCAAGGGGTCCAAACATCCCGCGCCAACATGTTTTATGTTGTTCCTAGGGTAAACACCCCATTCCTGACCCATAAGTACACTCGGATCTCTGATCCGGAACTCTGTTTAGGAGTTATTCCATTTATTTCTCATTTCCAGTGTGAACGCACTGAAATTTTAATTCCGGCCACTCTGGGGCTCGGAATCGCACGCCGTCTGAAGGCACTGCTCTGGAATATCATCAAGAATATTCCAAAGTCTTTCACAGCAAAAACCAGGTTATTACATAAGACTATATTAGTTAATATAATTGGATATAATTCATTTCCCAATGTATTTATGGGTTATATACATCCCACCCATCTAAGAATAAAATCATACATACATGTTCCACTAGTTCATAAAAAATCATATCAAATCCAATGAAGTTAAAGGGGTATCATAAACATGAAATAATATCATAACTTGTAGAAAAAGGTATTAGTTTCTTAATCATCTCTACAAAATCATAACCTTTGAAAATGAGAAGGTTTCAAAAGCATATTAACATTGAATTGCAAAACGTTTTCATAAAAATAATTCCCTAAAAGCATATACCATTTAGATAAAGAATATAAATTGAAACATTTAATAATTTTCGAAGAAAGGCACGAGTAACACCTACATATGTCATCTTAGATGAAAAGTGATTTTGAAAGAACATTGGAAAAACTTTCTTGAATAAAATATCATGTCTTCTTTGAAAAAACTTATTTTCAAAACAGTAAATATATTGATGTACATTTTAAAGAAAATAATGTTGAAAAATTTTAAAGGATTTTTTGAAATAATTTTTTCAAAACCATTTTCAATTAAATATAATAATTAAATCTTGAAAACATTCATGTAATCACTCCCCTTAAAAAATATGGAATTAGTTGAAGAATTTGTTTAAATCATAGTCCTTGAAATCATATAAAAATATTCAAATAATTTGGAAACCAATTTCCTTTACAACTTATAAAATAGTCTTTAAAATGTTTTGAAAACAATTTTACCTGTTTTTTTAACTTATAATTGAGGATTTCAAATAATTTATAATAGATTATAAACATATAACACTTTTGAAGTACTTATTAATTGAGAAACATTTTAAAATAAATAATTTGGACAATATTTAAAAACCATATATTTATAAAAAAAATTAATCATTTAAAGGAATGCTCCATGGAAATGATAGTCATGACGGTGCATAAATAAGTACATGAGGAAGAATCTATTTACATTGTAAATATTTAGAAATGTTCCTTGACTAGAAAATCACAAGAAGATAAATTTTTAAAAATATTTTTTTGTAAAAGTTAAAAAAGTGGTATAAATTTATTCTAAATATTTTAGGAGAATATTTTCATAATTTAATAATCTTCTCTTTTTGGAAAACTTGGTTTGAAGGAACACAGTTCTGTGATCGAAGAGTGGGTAAGGTCATGGTTTTTTAAAAAACATTCTTAAATATCGTATATAAAAAATACTATAATAATATTACTATTTCATGAATATATAATCAATATCTAGAGGACAATAATTTCATGAGTGTTCTAAAGAGATATATCATAAGATGTCATCAAAGGAAGCACAATCCTAAACAATCTCAAAAGGAGATGAGATTTTTTCAATAATTTTTTACCACTTGGTAACAATGAACAATACTCCCCAATTATAGAAAATATTTTGAAAATAATTATATTCAAGATATACATTCTATGTAATAATATATTAGTTATGAAAAAATATTGGTGCAGAATATGGCATGTGTCACAAAAAAATGAAAATTGAGAAAACAATTACATTATCGATTTGGTAACTTTTGAAACATAAACGAATGAAATAGAGATCATAAAATAGATATGTAAATTTCTATTAAATTAAGTATTATAATCATATAATACATCAATGGGAAGTATAAAGACAACACAAAACAATTAGGTGGTGAATAAAGCATGTATCTCATAGAAATAAAATGTGAGATGGGACTCACTTACCTATATCTCAATTCTCGTCATACTAATATAGAAATCTGTATAATAAATGTAATTTTATTATACATGTTTCAAATAAAAATATTATTATATCTAATACAATATGTGGTTTAATAATGACTTTATATTACACATGTTTTAATAATTCTATATTGAGGTTTCATTTTCTGTAATATTTTCCTTTTTCATCACAAATGTATTAATTTGTAATATATATGGCACTTAAAAATATAACATGATTTCTAAAATGTAAAAAATGATATAAATATAATTTATATTCTATATATTTGTATTATATTAAGACATATAATATTTAATTATTAATTTGATTAAAATATTCATGGGGAGAGTAGGTTGTACATACGCATGAACGCACGTTCCATTTTATTGTCACATGAAATATATATATTTAAATATAAAATTATAGAAGTTTAATTATTATATCATATCTATCATATATTTTCACTAAAACCATCCTTAATACATTATTTTTAGAGTTCGAACAAATCATCTCACTTTGAGGAGGTGGTACTCCACACTTCCTGAAAAGGAATTATCATATTTAAAAAAATGGAATGTAAAATAATATGTGTCCTAAAATAATTAAATAATAGTAAAGTAATAATTATTATAAAATAGATCATATATACAATTAATTTACATCATAATTACCAACCATGAAAGGTGGTGAAGAAAAAAATGATCAATCATCGTTCTGTGAGGAGGTAGTTTGTTGTGCCCATAAAAAAATGTTTCCTACCAATAAATGTAAGTGTGTATAAGTATAGGTTGATACCAAAAAATAAAATAATCTAATTATATTGAGGATATTGGTTTTTTTGTATAATCATTTAATATAGATAGTGGAGGTGGTGGGGAATGAATATAAGATAAATGAGCTTGAAGAAGGGTGTCACAACTTCATTGGGTAACTCTATTTGGGTTTCACAAAAAGGATTAATTTGATTCATTTCATGCAAAATTTAGGAATAAAGGATGAATTTAGTGGTTTGGAAGGTCTATTAGAAATATTTTGGACAAAAATATGTTGTTTGAGAGTTTTTTAGAAGGGTGAGAGGTGGTGGCCTACTATAGGGGAGGAAAATGACTCGATTTGTATTTTTGAAAACACGATACGTGTACCGATGTTTTTTCAAAAAAATTGTTCAGAACCAAAAAAACTCAAGATTGGATGGTTCATGGACAAATAATTTCCATAAAATGGGTGTTGGGAAACTAGCTAGGTCATTGGGGCCATTGTGCTTAAGGTTTATTCCCTTGTTAAGCTTATGTTTCCCTTAATCGTTGTAAATAATTTTAACTGCATTCAAAAATATTTTTGGTAATTAACTAATATTAACAAATTATAAATTATAAATTATTATTATTAAAAATAAGGAATACATTTTTCCAAATTCAAATCAAATAATTGGCATAAATTAATTTAAATTTAATTCCCCATATAGGATGACAAAGCATATTTTTATAGTAAAACAAAAATCCAAAAGTTTTCGATGTTATAATATTAAATTTTAATGTGATATTGATTAAAATGATAAAAAATTATTTATTGACCTAATTAATAATCTAATTAAACTTTAAAACCAAATATAAATATAATTTAACCATATAAAAAATTAGATGAAAAAGTGGGTTTGAATTAAAATTCATTATTTTTCACTATTAATTAAAAAATTAATCTTCACCTAAGAATACAAAAAACTCATCCTAAGGTAATTTTCTTTTTTATATTTGAATTACTATGTTAATTTTGAAATATAATATTTATAAATTTTCTAAACATTAGATTTAAAATAGGTCTCCATTTAAAGGAAGTAAAATTGCTTTTATAAAAATATAGGGTTTTATTTGTAATATTGTGTTTTTTATTGTCATAGGATTTTTAAATTTATTGGATGAATTTAAAAAATATTTTTTTAATATAAAATATATTAATTTCATTAATTTCATTCACTAGTTACAATTATTTTATCCTATTATGATAAATCAGGTTGTTCACATAGAAAGAGTCTGCTATAATATAATTCCCATTATATTCATTTAGTATATATATTAATTTATAATTAATAGGTGATCAATGAATTAAAATATATATATCCATAAGTTATTTAATAATATAATATCCTATTTAACATTTATGTTATATATTATTAAATAAAAAATATTTTAATATAATATTATGGTTTAATAACTCTGGCTTGGGTGTTACGTAGGCCATCGAGTAAAGTCATCATTTCATGTAATGTAAGCTAGTCTCGGTGTACCATGTAGAGAATGAAAAAATATACGTTTCATTTAGTTCATGATTATCTTGGTGTTGTGTATAAAAAATCCCTATATAGTTCTTGTAAGAATCCAGATCTTCATTTTTGGTATGGATCTTGATTTCTATTTTTTTTTAAGAAAAAGAAAAAATTGGGGTTTTCTATGTAAACCTTGTGTACTTCTGAGTGCATGATCTGTACTTATGAGTACACTCCATGTACCCAGTTTCCATGTATAGTCATGTACTGGCCGTGTAATGGCTGAGTACATGGCAATGTGATGACTTGGCTGACCTGCTTAAGTCGGGGTCGGCTGAGGCTAACATAAGGCATGTAATGTTAATGGAAACTCTAGGTACTTTTCTATTCATTTGATAAATTTTAGTGGGTTCCCAACTCATCATCGAAAACACAATCTTCTTATAGTGGTTCATACATGATTATGATGAAAGGGTTGATGAACTACAGACCCCTCTGGATTTTCCTTCAAACATCTGATCGAGACACCATTAGGTGAGTCAGAATCCCACCGGTGAGTTCTCAAATCCCCTAGATCCCTTCTTCTAGATTCTTACCCTGTTGTGATTTATTAAAGGTTGTGGTTTTTCTCACCTTTTTTGAGATCTATGTTGACCGGGGCCGATTGAAGGGTTGGAATTCAAGGATATTGATCGTTTGACATCGAGGTGGATGGTTTGTGCCTTTTGTTGGTCGTCTTTGGATTATAAATTCAAAAGGTTTTACATACCCATGTTTGTGGTATTGAGTGTTTTGGAATTAAACCCTAGATGTCACTTTTTATGGTTTTGTTGATTGATAAATGGTTGTTTCAAATGTGAAAGGTTAGATACCTTGATTATGGGATAGCCTGTGTGTGTGTTTCCCTCGATTAATTGTTTAGGGCTATTTAGTCTAGAATATATGTTAGGCCTTACTTATATTCCATGCCTTTTTTGGTATGATAGAGTTAATGATTATACGAGATGCTTGTGATATGCATTTTCTTTATTTGACCAAGGGGAATTTGACTACAACAGATTCCCGTGGTAGGTCCATTTATGTATGGTTTACTCTTTTGTTGACATAGGGGTATTGACTGTGAGAGCTTATAGGTGGTTGTTGACATAAGGATTTTGACTGTGATAGCTTTCCTAGGTGGTTTTTTATTTTTGTTTGATAGTATATTAAACCAAGGTGTTTATACCATATCTTTCCCATGTGTTTGCTCATAAATGAATTTTTATTATGTTAGACCAAAGGGGTTTGACTGTGAGAGCTTCCCAGACGGTCGTTATTAAATGAATTGTTATTATTTTAGTCCAAAGGGGTAAAATAGAGTGAAATTCCAAAAGGGATGTTATTAAATGAATTATTATTATGTTATTCTAGGGGGATTCAACTCTAGGAACCTTTCTGTAGGGTTTTTATTTGAATAATTGAATTATTGTGATGAGTCATCCAAGCCAATGAACAAGCTTGGACTCAGTATTACTTGATTGTTTTGATGGTATTCTGAGACAATTGTTTGTTACTTACTTAGGGGATATAGATCATTCGCTAGATCCCTAGGTTACCTGACTCAATGGATGAATAATGAATGGTTAATGAATGTAATTTATAACTGTAGAACTATGTACTTTTGAGTACTTCCTAGTTTATTCCTTTATTTCTTCATATTACCTTCTATGTATATTAACTGACAGTAAGGCACAAATATATTGGTGGTTGCCTACTGGGATTCATATCACACCATATTTAGGTCATTATTTTGGACCCAAACAGATTATATGGTTTCAGGTATAGATAAGGGCACAATCCTTTCTTCATTAAGTAAATGATTATTTTTGAAGTTGGAGAGCATAAAACCACATTGAGGATTGCAATGTTGTTGGAGTTTACTATTTTATATACTTTAGTTTCTAAATTTTATTTCCAGCATTGTGACTAGTTTGGATTCTTTCCTACACACATGGTACATGCATCATTTATATATATGCTCCATTTGATTATTTACTATTAGTCTTATGTTGTTTACTTCTGCTATATGGTTTTAGTGCATCACCTATTGTCCATATTTTTTTCCACTATGTTTACTCTTTAAATGAGGGAATATTTTCCCTAATATATCACCCTAGTCCCTCACTACTATTCAGAAGCCTCTGGAGTGTGAGGAAATGTGCTTGAGGACATTTGGCCAACCGGATACAGGGAACCTTTGGGCGCACCCAGATCTGGGACGTTACAAAGTGGTATCAGAGGCAGTTTTCTTTTCATATTTTCCTTACTATTTGGATCTTGTAGACTAGAATATGAAGTTAAAGGAAGTTGGTAATAATATGTTCCCAAGATTAGCTAACTTGTGTAGAGGTAAAATCCATGTTACCTTGAATATTTTAATTTTTTTGTTTTTGTAATTGTTACAATTTATTTGATGTCTCTATTGTGTGATTCAATTATTTTGTGATATTATAAGTTATATCATTGTGTGTCTATGTAGTTGGGGTTTGAATTAGTGGTAAGCACACCATAATCCTACATGAAAAATGGGGGTTCAAAACCCATTAGGTGTAGGAACTATAGTAGTACTGTAGTGCACTGTAATAGTGGTGACACTTTAGGACCGACATGTACTGTAGCGGTGACAAGTCACAGTAGCAGCGGTAGGGTACTATAGTAGCACCAGGTAATATGTGGTACTATATCAGATGGTGTACTGTAGCATTATTATTCACAAAATGGGCTTGGGGCCAAAAATTTGGGCCTACAGGCTATGTAATGGGCTAAATGCCCACTAGGCCTTCAAACTCTGTAATGGGTCTCCCTCTAACCAGTAAAAAGAGGTCTTTTCTTTGATTCAATAATAAATGAGGATTAGGCCCCAACCCTTAAAAAATATCATTGTAGTTCTATTTCAGTTAGAACCTGATGAGATGAGTCTATTCTATCTCATTCAACATATATGTATTTTTTAGAGATCACATGTAATTCATTCTTGTCATGCCATTTATGGTGCATTAATGATTGCTTGTTGTTGTGATAGATGTTGTGATATATATGCATGTTGTTGTGATAGAATACCTTCTATTTTGATAGGGTATTAGTATGTTTAATTTTTCGTAAAGATGGATTACAAATATGTGTCATTGATGTGTTATGGGGCCTCTTGGATCATATTTTGGTGGATAATGTTTGAACATTAATTGAATTTTGTTAAGATATGTAAGGAATAAGGATTCCAAACATTGATTTCTGCGGAGTATGGGCTCTCACAGATAGGAACATTTCATGACTTGGCCAAAATTTATGAATTTTGGGGTTCCAAAAAAGTTTCATAGGCTTACTATCTTGAAACCAAGAAAACATGATTTGTGATGTTATGAACACATTCCATGTGTCCTTATTTTCTGGAAGAAACAACTTTTCTTAAGTACACCATGTGTATCATGTGTACACACCCTCTAGTTGTTGACTGTGTGACTTAATGTGTGAGCAGAGACAAGGGGATGATAAATGTTGGGTAGAACATTCCATGTACCGTGAGTACACACTATGCTATGAGAGGTGGTTTATATAGTCATGTTAATAACATCAGGGTTGGATGACACATGATTTGTACACACTGTGTTTATCTTATACCTGTTGTGTTATAATTGACCACGTATCCATATGTGTGACTAACAACATGGTTTGATGGAACTAATGTAGTATACACCATTTCTAATGTGTTCACTCCACATAGTGTTACACCCAGAGGGAACCGTGTAGTTCTATCCATGTAAAAGAATATGTGTAGGAGGGAATATTCAAGTACACACCTTGTCCCAGGAGTAACATGTCTTGTGTATGGGGTGTTTCATGACTAGGTTAGAAGGAATACACGCCCATGTTATGTCTTAAGGTAACATGTCATGTATTATTTCTGAACACCGTGTAACCCTGTTTTGTAAAACTTGAATGTTTTCATTCTCATGTTCTACTCTTGAAAATCTAAATTGCTTCCTTGATAATATTTTACTGCGGTGTGCGCTTGACCATGCTGATTCATGCAACCAATAAATCCTCTGGTTGCATACAAGATGCAGGGTGATTATCAGACACTGAAAATGGCATTTCAAGGACTAAAATAATATCTTCTCATCATGCCCATACTGGCACCAACTATTATACTCAAATTAGGTACTTAGGTAACGTTCTAAGAGGGCTTCATGACGATAATGCATACTTTTTAGGGAGCACCATATCCTGCCCCGACTATAGAAGAGTTGTCACGAGTGTTCCAGGAGTAGCATCCTCCCACATTTTTAAGTGATGGAAGACCAGATGTTTTAGAGTCAGGGTTGGATACCATTCTATCTATCTTCTAGCATTTGGACACACCACCTATGTGGAGGGTGAAGCTTGCGACTTACATGTTACGGGGTTCCACCAAGAGATGGTAGGATGTTATCTCACAGATTGGATTTCATCCAGATATGGCTTGGGAAGAGTTTAATAGGGCCTATGATTAATTCTACCCCCAAGATGATGAGGTCCGACTAAGCCCAGGAGTTAATCCATTTGGATCAGGGCACTCTTTCGGTGTTGTATTACTCTTCTCTCTTTATAGAGCTTCAGCTATTTGCACTTATTCTGGGGGTGATGAGATATCACATTCTAGGTGATTTGAGGATGGTCTTAGGTATGACATCTGATCACAGGTGAATGTATTCAATATGACATTGGTGACTACTCTATTAAATCATGCACTGATTACCATGGATAATCTAATGGAGTTAGGAGGTACAATCCAGGGAGGTTCAACAGCTTGGGCTGATACTCATTTGACTGATAGAAGGTAGCATTTTAGGGAGTTTACATGTGGTGGTTCATCTTCTAGTAGAGTTGTTTCTTAATGTAGCCATGTATTGTGCTACTAGTGTGTAATGAGTGGTCATATGAGACCAAATTTCCTATGGGAACCATTCGAGTTCTAGTCTTGCGGCAAGATGGGACAGATTTAGCTTTTTTACTTGATGTTCTCACCTACAGCAATTGAGAGGGGATATGTTATGACTCCACATTCAAGAGATGGACCACCAATTTTTCATCTGTCAGGGAACATGAGTTTTTCCGGACAATCATTTGGAGGAAGTGGTTGAGCCATGGTAACTAGAAAATGGGTTTTCAGCGACAGTAGGACAGAGAATCTCTGGCAATCCAGGAAGGGTCGCAGGCCTGCTGTATATTTTAGACTTTTACGATGGAATAGACACAAAAAGAGAAGGATCCTAGACCCTATATAGTTAGAGGTATAATTCTAGTTGTCTCAGTTTTATCTTATGCTTTTTCTGATATAGGGGCTTCCCATAGTTTTATATCTCTTTTCATTATTGAGAGCCTTAGGCTTTGTAGCTTTACTTCTAATGATTCTATGACTCTAGACACTTTTTTGGGGAGTAGGAAATATAGTGTATGTTAGTGTAATCATTTCTATCATGAGTTTTTTGGGTTTCACTTATTATGGGATCTTTATGTCCTAAATATGACCTGCTTAAATGACATTCTCAAAATGGACTATTTGGTATCATTTCAGGCCTATATTGACTGATATCATCACACTATGAGTTTCACATAACTAGATGGAGGGTCTTTTCTACACAAGGGAAAATGGGATGTCCAGACAAGTAGAGCTCGACCTGAGCATCATGGTCTGGGAGGAATTACAACCCAGATTGCTAGTTTGTATCTGAATGACCACGAAACATCACATATAGACTTTCATACAGTGGTGGACCATTTTAGAGATGTATTCCTAGATGACTTTTTATGTTTCTCTCCAGATCAAGAGGTAGATTTATCTTTTCAGCTAGTGCGAGGAGCTACACTGGTGTCCATTCCTCCTTATAAGATTGCTATACTAGAGTTAAAAAGCTCAAGAAGCTATTAAAGGAGTTTCAGGAAAAGGATTTTATATGACCTAGTACTTCTCCTTGGGGTTCTCCTATCATTTCTATAAATAAGGCCGACATGACACTCAACCTTCTTTTTGGATTATCGGATGTCAAACCATTTTATGGTCAAGAACCGATATCCCTGTTTCGGTGCGGATGTGCGTCGGGTTACGCTGTTCCGCCAGGACGCGTTCGCGCGTGCACCCGTTGACCCGAGGGGATGGGCGTGCGGCTTGTGGTCCCGCAGTCCCCGCTTTCCAAGGGCGGGCGGCATCCGTCCCTTATTCAGGGGCGTCTGCTCCTTGATCGAAACCGGGATGATGGGATGTCGGCTCCTCCTCCCGTGGACGTCTCCTCGGAACTCGTCGCCTAATCCGGGTCTCCCTCATAGATTTAAGAATGTTCGTGAATCTTGTTCCCGGCGCCATATCTTCATGGACACCGGTTAATTACGCTGCATCCGCCCGGACGCTCCAAGGAGTCCGGTCGGGGCAGCAACCTGCGGTGAGGAGACCGGGTGGCTCTGGGTGTCGGGGGCGTGTCTTGACACTGCGACTCTTCATGTCTGCCTTCCGTCCCTAATAGGGCTTCTCGAAGGCGTGATGGCCTGAGGCATCCCACACTGGGTACGGGGAACTGTGTTACCTGAGGTTTTCCTCAGCTTCCCATGTTTAACACGGGGTATGCCGCGAGTTTAACGTCCAGGGGGGACGGCATCAGACTGATCAACACGAGAAGTGGATCAGATGACAGAACCCCTTGCGGGGAACCTCCGACGCTGGGGCCAGCACATGGGTGGCTTCCCGGGTGAAGTGGAGTGGAATGGAATGGCATGACCCCACCGGGATGTGGCGGCCCGGGTAAGGATCAGGGTGGATGATGGAGTGAAGAGCTTGGACCCCGTAGGGGCTTCCTACGTACCGCGCGTTAGCGCGGATCAAAGTCAACGTAGTTCGGATATACAGTTTAACGTCATGTTGGACGTCGGCAAGCCGACTCACAGAGAGATCGAGGCCGCCGGGCGGAGGATTGAACCGAACCACCTCGCACAGAGGGGGATGGAACGGCCGGGTGGATCACAGTTTCACGTCATGCTGGACGTTGGCAAGCCGACTCACCAGGAGATCGAGGCTGCCTGAAGAAGGGAGGAATAGGAAAAGGCAGTGGGGAAGTGCAATGGAGATACACATGTGCAGTCCCCCACAATGGCGGATTCATAGGTGAATCGACGCAAGTGTGAACCCAGGAGGGATCCACTGATGGACGAACCGACGTAAATACGACCGGGATGACCAGGTGGTGGGCTTGAACCTCGGAGAGGCTTCCTACGTACCCTGTTTAGAAGACAGGGATCAAAGTCCACGTAGTTCGTTCTGTTTGTAACACTCTACCCCCATGGGCGAAGGCCACTCCAATCCCGACATCCCTGCAGAGACGAGCGGGTGGGGGCCACATCCAAACCGGGAGGACCCTGCGTGCGTGGCACGGGATCGGGTGAAGCGGACGGTTTAACGTCTTGTCGGACGAAGTACAGTTTAACGTCGTGTGTCGAGGACGAAGGTGCTTGGCAGTTTAACGTCTTGTCGCGCGGACGAATGCTAAACAGTTTAACGTCTTGTAGCTTGGACGAAGTGCAGTTTAACGTCGTGCAGGACGTATGCAGTTTAACGTCGTGCAGGACGTATGCAGTTTAACGTCGTGCAGGACGTATGAAGCCGCCGGTAGGTCCATGTCACTTCGCGCGAGCCTGGAAGGCTGCACGGGAAGACAACGCACGGTGCGGGCACCTGCGATGAAGATCATTGGGCGCCACGCAGGCGGGTACCCAAAGGGGGTCAAAGGAGGTGACCCTGGCGGTTTGCGCGCAAAAGAGGAGCTTTGTGCGCAATACCGCGGGCCGGCGCGCAAATGGACGGGCTGGCGCGCAATTGGGCCAGCACTTTGCGCGCGGATGATCGAGATTGCGCGCACCGGGCTTTGGATAGCGATCGGGTGGCAACGGCTCATTCTTAAATCGAATGGCCACTTTGAGAAGGGGGTGCGCGCAAGAGGCTTCTTTTGCGCGTGAAGGCCTAAGGGTGAAGAATTATTCAAAGGAAGGGAGCTCAAGGGATTGCGCGCGAAGGAGAACCCCGAGGCCTTATTGCGCGAAAGAAAAGAGGTTACCTGAAGATCGGCATTGCGCGCGGAAGGGGTTGGATTGCGCGCACGAGAGACCTTTCGAATTCTGGCAACCTTTGAAACGTCGGGGGTCGCCTTATATTTATAGGCAACCCCGAGCGCGGAATCTCGTTCGCGGGCGCGGAATTTCCTTCGCGGGCGCGGAATTGGGCCCGGCGCGCAAGGGAGTCGCGCGGGCCCCGGGGCGCGCAAAATTGCGTGCCGGCCCAGCGCATTGCGCGCATCCCGGGAGGTTTGCGCGCCTTGCTTCAACTTTGCGCGCGGGTCTCCAAAATTCCGTGCAAGGCCTCCCGGCCCTACGAAACGTGCTTCTGACTCCAAATATGACCTCGCTTTCCCGCATCCGGAGCTTCGTTTGGGGAACAACGGACTTTTCCGGCGTCTAAAAAATCCCCCCCTCGGAATCTGATCGGCGAGAAGGTCGCAACGATCGGGTTCCGAGGGAGACGCCGGAATGCCGAATTCCTGGGTGGCACGGGACTGTGGCGCGCAAAAAGGGCGTCGGGGCGCGAAATTCGCTGCCTCGGTCGCGCAAAGTGCTTTCCGCGCAGCGCGGACACCCGGGCCTCGCCTATAAATAGGGGCCCTGGGTTTCTTAAAGAAAAGAGGGAGGTCATTCCTAGGAAAGGAGACCTCAAACCTAATCAATGTATCATCCCCCAACTTGTTCCGACACACGAGCGGGACAACGCTAGGGGGCGTTAAGATTTTATCCGAACATAGGGAAATGAGAAAGGGTGAATCGCATGTCCCGAATTCAGAAATCCACGACGATCGGCCTTCCAGGAAATGCCCAAGACGGCAAGCGGACAATGGATCAATCGACCATACTACTGCAATAGACGGACCGAAGGTCCATCATTCATATTGCAGGAGGCGGATCACATGTCATCATCAATGCCGCTTTGGGGGTTCCTTCAGGCACAAGGGTGGAAATCCAGATCAACAGGGCATGCGAAGCATGGGGAGAAGTGATGATTTGTTCGGATAGAATCCAACGCTCTCAAAATTGCGCCACCGTGGGGAAAGCGTATTAGGCGGATGCACTAATCTGGCCGTGAATCACCCCAATTCTCAAACAGCACCTCTTTGACGAGGAAACCGTCGCTTCCCATCATTGCAATGGGGCATCCCGAGCTGAATCGGGGAGAATATCACAATCGCACCACTCTACCGGAAGCCAGGCCAGACGGCCGGCGACGAGGAGGGGCGGGACTTAGCGATCCCTGAGGCTGGACCCGAGTCGAAATGCCCGGGCGTTCCTACGTACTCCATCAGGCTGGAGATCAAGCCATACGTAGTTCTGAGAGTGCAGTTTAACGTCATGCAGGACGGAGAATCCCATTTGGGGATATATTAGTTTAAGGTCTTAGAGCTCGGACCATAAGGGTAGATCTTAGTTTAAGGTCTTAGAGCTCGGACCATAAGGGTAGATCTTAGTTTAAGGTCTTAGAGCTCGGACCATGGGCTAGATCTCAGTTTAAGGTCTTAGAGCTCGGACCATGGGGCTAGATCTTAGTTTAAGGTCTTAGAGCTCGGACCATGGGAACCTAAAAGTACGCCACATTGTGGTCCTATCCCCTGGATATGCGAAGGTGCACTGAGGGATAGTGTCAAGAGTGTCGAGATTTTGCCTGGTCAGAATGGGGGGGTGGAAAATGTGATGTGAATCATGCGGCCATTCACTCAAGGACTGGGGGCACCGGCGTGACGATATGGGAGTACTGCCGACCGTGGCAGAAAAGCAGCATCAATATCGCACTAACCGTTGATGGAATGAGGCAGCAAACGAGCATCGACCGCTCAATCGCAGGATTCATATCGATTTGTTGCCCGAGGCCATTGGGGGCACCAGCCCGAGTCGGTGGGAGAGCACTGAGGCATTGTGTCCAAACCGTTCACGGGGGCTCCACCCAGGGCGTAAGCGATGGGTCCGAATGAAAGGGAGCACGAAGCCTGAAAAAGGAAGGAACCTGACCAAGCTGAACCTGACCCTCCTGACAATAAACCAGAGTACTCTTGACACCAGTGGACCACTGCAAGGGGTCGAGGGACACGCCTCGAGGGTGGCCTGAAAGGCGGCGGATTCCCCAGAGAAGGGGGGAATCTTTAAGAGGTGGGGGGGGGGGCTGGACCGGAGTTTCAAACATCCGGGCGTTCCTACGTATCCCATAAGGATGGGAATCAAGCCACACGTAGTTCTTGAAGCGCGGCGCAACACAATCGGGCACCAGTGCGGGGAAGGGGTGCGGGTCTGACCCTCGCACACAGAAGAAGCGGTATTTGATATTTCTTGTTTGTCCTTAAGATGGATGGTTTTTCTTTGTGCAGCGACATGCCTGTGATTAAGGAATCACTAGCGTCGCCACAATAATCAAGCCATGAAAGGCATTGATGAGACATGCCTGTGATTAAGGAATCACTGGCGTCGCCACAATAATCAAGCCATGAAAGGCATTGATGAATGGCGTGGTTATTAACCAGCACCCAACGTGAGTGTCCCCTGAGGAGAACATCACGATGCAGTGCCGTTTCTCGTCGGGGCGGCCAAGACGATCACAGTTTACGGTCGTGTGGGTAGGACCAGACAACACAGTTTAAGGTCGTGTGGTTTGGACCATTGAGGAATCCGCGTATTGCGATATGGCGGACTCAGCGGAGGTGGGAACATACCCAGCCCTGCGGTCACGCACGATTCCAGGAGAAGGATCCTGGGATAGGGGCCTGCGTATGTCCATCACCCGAGGGGAAGAGATGCTAGCCTCCAGATATACTGGGCCCATAACTCGATTGTTCGGGCGACTCCTTCCTCCTTATGGGGACGAGGGTCCAGCTACACATGGCCCTTAGAGAGGACATCAGCGTATATCCTTGGCGCTCAGATCGTGGGAGCCTCGACAGACACCATTACCCTGGTTGGCCTGCCTAACGTGTAAAGGTGTACTGAAGGTCAGTATGAAGAGAGTGTCGAGATTCCACTACAACGCACAAAGGCGGAGTGTGATGAGGACCGCGCAACCAATGTTCGGAGCCTAAAAGAGCCGACATGGCGATCAAGGATGTCGCTGACCATATTCGCAACACAACATCCGATCGCGTCAGCCTAGAACAGGGAAAGCAAACGAGCATCAACCGCTCAATCGCAGGATTCATATCGATTTGCGGCCCAGGACCCGCCGGTAAATCGACCCGGAGCGGTAGGAGAGCACTGAGGCATCATACCCAAACCGCTAACAAGGATCCCTTTGAGTGAAGGCTTAAACAAGAGGAAGCGCGAGAACCGACAAGCAACACAGGACTTGTCGGGATTGAATCCGACACCACGGGTCATAGACCGAAGTACCCAAAACATGTTAACAGATCACCGGAAAGGGTCGGAGGACTCACCCTGAGAGCAACCAAAAGACAGAAGATCCCTGTGATCAACCAAAAGACATGGCTAGACCTGAAACACAAGCGTCCAGGCGGTCCTACGTATCCCATAAGGATGGGAATCAAGCCGTACGTAGTTCTTGAGAGGCAGTTTAACGTCATGCAGGACGAAAAGAGAAAGAAAAAGGGGGGATCAGAAGGCATCCCCGAACGTGGGGGCGTACAGCGTGGCGAGCAAGCCGACGTGAATGAGGGCGTAGCCCCGCGTCCACACCATACGCCACATATCCAGAGGCAACTGGCCCAAGGGCCCGAGGTGGGATGGAAATTCCCGAAGGATGGGGCTGGGCCTATGTTCAGGCGGTCCTACGTATCCCATAAGGATGGGAATCAAGCCGTACGTAGTTCTTGAGAGGCAGTTTAACGTCATGCAGGACGAACGCTGAACAGTTTAACGTCTTGTAGCTCGGACGTAGTACAGTTTAACGTCGTGTTGGACGAATGCGAAACAGTTTAACGTCTTGTAGCTTGGACGAGGTACAGTTTAACGTCATGTTGGACGAATGCTGAACAGTTTAACGTCTTGTAGCTTGGACGAGGTACAGTTTAACGTCATGTTGGACGAATGCTGAACAGTTTAACGTCTTGTAGCTTGGACGAGGTACAGTTTAACGTCATGTTGGACGAATGCTGAACAGTTTAACGTCTTGTAGCTTGGACGAATGGTGCTTGGCAGTTTAACGTCTTGCCGCGCGGACGTATGCAGTTTAACGTCGTGCAGGACGTAGAACACTCAGACGAAGTACTGCTTAAGGAACCTAGCGTTGGTGGGAGGAGTGACACGCTCACCATCCAGAGTCGCTAGGGAATACGCGCCATTGGGATAAACTTTGTGGACGACAAGAGGTCCCTCCCACTTGGGCTCCAACTTGGGTGGCTTCCTGCCAGGGATCATTGGCGCTCTTAGGGCTAGCACTAGGTCACCCTGCAGGAAGGAGCGGAGGCGAACCTTCTTATTGAAAGCTTGAGCCATTCTGCTTTGATGCCTCTCCAAGTTGTGCAAGGCGCGAAGTCTATTCTCATCCAGTGCTTCCAACTCGACTAGACGGGCTTCAGCAGCTCTGTCCGGCGCTTGCTGGTCGTAGACCGTAGTGCGCAAGGATGGTAACTGGATCTCGATGGGCAGGACGGCCTCAGCTCCATACACCAGGGAATAAGGGGTCATCTGGGTGGAATTGCGAGTCGTCATCCGATAATCCCAGAGGGCATTGGGGAGCTTGTCCGGCCAACTCTTCTTGTTCTGACCAACCACCTTTTGCAGAATGTTAGAGATGGTCTTGTTAAACGCCTCGATCTGTCCATTCGCCTGTTCATGATAGCGAGATGTATGGTTCGAGCGAATTTTATACTTGGCGTACAACTTCTTCAACTCGGCTGCTCGGAAATTGGCTCCGTTATCCGTGAGGATAGCGTGAGGCACCCCAAATCGATGAATGATGTTGGAGGTCACGAAGTTAGCGATCGAACAGGATTTGACCTCTCTGAGCGGAATCGCCTCTGCCCATTTGGAGAAGAAGTCCGTGGCGGTCAGAATGAACCGGCACTGGCGAGCCGTCACCGGTGGGTAGGGTCCCACAACGTCCATCCCCCAGACTGCAAAGGGCCAAGAATACCTGGTGGTATGGAGAGGCTACGGCGGCCGATGCACAAAGTTCGCATGAACCTGGCACGCATGGCACCTCCTGGCATACTCGATGCAGTCGTGGATCATGGAGGGCCAGAAGTATCCCAACCTCCGAATCTGGTGGGAAAGCTTCGGCCCAGTCTGGTGGGCACCGCATGAACCAGCATGAACCTCTTGCATGACTCGTGGGATCTCAACTCCCTGAAGGCAACGGAGGAGAACACCATCAAATCCGCGTCTATAGAGGATCTGCTCCAGGCCGGGACTACTCTGGAGGACAAACTGCGATGCGCGGCGTCGAACTCGCTCGCGCTCGGCTCGATCCGATGGGAGAATGGCATGTTGGAGGTACTCAACCAAAGGCGTCCTCCAATCAGGGGATTATTCGACTGCCATATCTGGGGTACTCGGGGCTCCGGGCACAGGGGCAACCGCGGTGAGATTACTTACCGACGAGCCGCGATCTCCCTCCGGGATAACAGGAGCGATGAGCCTGCGATGCGTCACGCGGACAATCAGGTTATCCTGTTCAGGCTCTGCAAGTGACGCAGCCAGGCTGGCCAAAGCATCTGCTCGACCGTTCTGCGACCGGGGAATATGGACAATTTCTGGCCGAGAAGGGAACCGGGTCATCAGAAGGATGGTCACTCCAGCAACGGCACAAGTTCCGGCTTCCTGACAACATAGTCGCCATTGATCTGCTTAACAACCAGCTCGGAGTCCCCTTTCACACACAGATGGGGCACGTCGATCTCGAGAGCTAACTCGAGGCCAGTGATGAGGGCATGGTATTCCGCCTCATTGTTGGTACAGCCCTCTGACAACAGGAAAGAGTATGGCAGCACGGCTTGCTCCGGGGTGATGAAGACGATACCCAAGCCCACTCTGTTGAGCTTAGGATTATCGAGCCTTCTACCGGTGGGGCTCCGGGAGGCACCGTCAAAGTGCATCTTCCAGCATGGACCGGCTCGATCGACCGAGAGGATGGCCTCATCAGGAAAGCCTAGATCCAGCGGCTGATCCGCGGAGGTTGGGTGAGCAGCCAGAAAGTCTGCCAATGCTTGCCCTTTGATGGCCTTCTGAGACACATACCTGATGTCGAACTGCTGGGGAATCACAGCCCACCGCGCTAGACGGCCAGTCAACATAGGCCGGGTCAGGATATATTTCAACGGGTCTACCCGAGAAACCAACTGTACCTCATGGAGCTGCAAGTAGTGCCGTAATTTCTGTACGGCAAATACGAGCGCCTGGCAGCTCTTCTCAATGGGGGAATATCTGACCTCCGCATCGAGGAGCATGCGACTGAGGTAATAGAGGCTATTCTCTGTTCCCTCGTTGTTCTTCTGGGCGAGAAGGGCGCCAAGGGACCGTTCCAGGGCGGTCACATAGAGGACCAGCGGCTTCCCGGATACAGGCGGCATCAGAACCGGAGGTTGTAGCAGGTACTTCTTGATTTCCTCGAAAGCGTTCTGACACTCTTTATCCCATACATAGGTGGCACCTTTCTTCATGAGCCGAGAAAAGGGCTTACAATTGCCGGCCAGATTCGCGATGAATCAGCGTATATAGGCTAAGTGGCCTTGGAACCCTTGTAGTTCCCGGATGTTACCTGGGGGAGGCATCTGGCTAATCGCCCTGATCTTCTCTGGGTCGATCTCAATACCCCGGTATCTTACCACAAATCCAAGGAACTTTCCGGAGGTGACCCCGAAGGCACACTTCAACGGGTTCATCTTCAGGCAACGAGACCGGAGGAAGACGAACACTTTCTCAAGATCTTTGAGATGGTCCTGACGCTGGCGCGATTTGACTACCAAGTCGTCGACGT